>WOFM01000395.1:962118-1284191 GCA_011428145.1 Ericerus pela
GAAAATTTCAGCTCAATTGTACGTTTCAAAGTTGGGATATTGCTGAAATTACGCAAATCCCCAACTAGACTGAATCCTTATCAAATGAATTACTCAATTTGAACAGAATTTCAGTGATACTTCAAAAAGCAAATGGAAAATCAAGTTGAAATTTTATTGAGACATATTGATGTACATTAGTTGTCAATATTCTGAGAACATTTGGCTGAAATTTTACATTTTATTTACAAGACATCGCTAAAATTCCAGATTGAGTGATTCATGTGATAAGGATTAAATCAAGTTGGGGATTTACGTAATTTCAGCAATATCTCAACTTTCAAAAGTAAAATTGAGATGAAATTTTCACACAATCTTCAACAAACATACTAAAATATGTCATAAAAATTTCATCTCTCTGCGAATAATGGTTGTCTCGTAATTACATTCGATAACTCAGATTGTATGAAATTTAGTTGGGATTCATATCTAAAATTATACATTTCTCTCGAATTTATGAAAATGAAAAATCGGATAAACGTTCGATTGTATATTTACTTGCGTTCTCTTCAAATTCTTTCCTAAAAAAAAATTCAAAAATGTGGTTATAAGGGTAAAAAAAACAAATTTAATCATATTGTAACGTATATTTTCGTCTATTTTGAGAAATGACGAACATATTCGTTCACTCATTTCCAAATACCAAAAACATTGATATTTGTCAACAATTACCTTCCTATTACTCTTCATAAACAACCACCAAATTATTTGTATTTAATTTTACATATACAGATATACCTCCTGTATATTTATGACCTGGTTGTACCTGTCCCTCGAGTACTCGACGAGTCAGCACAGCCCTATAATAACAACACCCTACTTCACTTTACCTATCCGACACGTACGTTTTCATACCCTGAACGAGTATATAATCTCTCGATTCAGTTGTATAGTTGTTCAGTTCTGTTCAGTTTAGTTCAGTTCTCCAACAGCTACTTCTAAGTACCTGGAACCTCTCTTGTAGAAGTCTCTAGTGAACAGATAGTCTTGCTTGTTGAATTGTAATTGAATATGGAGTAATATTAACGTTGAAATATGTACGATATGTACAAAATATTAAAATATTAAATGTGTGTAAATTCACTAATGTGTTTAAATATTATTGAGTCTCATGATGATGTTAAGGTCCACAATAGCTAGTGGATAATAAACTTGAAATTATTTTAGAAGTATTACTGCTTTTAAAGTACGTGATATTTCGTGTATGGTGTACTCCCAAAAGTAGTCGTGAATTGGTACAACACCACATCTTTTGGCCGTTACATTATTGGCGCCCAACTGGTCTGCTATTGCGAATCGAACTCTCGCTCTAGTACCTGCTCAACGGAATTGCTGAATTCAAGCTGCTGTTCTGATTCCTCTGGCTCGAAGTACTTTGCTCTAACCTTGAAAACTCTAGTCAAGTACTCAAAGAGAAACGCGTAAGGCGCGCTCTTGAGGAAAGGAAGTAGAGGTTAGCTGCAAGTGGAAAAAAGCTAGCAGTGAAAAGAAACCTGAACTCCGAAGTCAACAAAGGATATTTTATTGTACAAAAAATAGAAAAAAACAGAACGTATATACAAAAGTTGGCGAACGAAGTTTGGTGGATTGCGGCAACGATTCTTCAAGCTCCTGTGCAAACAAAAGAAGAAAACAAAGTAACAATTAATATTAATTATAATTCGCGTCCCTCCCTTAAATATAAGAAGTGTTAAATAATTATAAGTCGCGAAAAAATTTATTTTTATGAGTGAAACTTGGGAAAATTTATCCGAACCCAACACTACTAAAACTAATTTAAATTGGCTAATCGATGCTAAAAATTTTGAATTAATTAATGTTTGTCAAAATTTGAACATCGAAGTCGATAAAAAATATTTTTCTCGAATAAAAACCCAAGAGGATATCCTATTAAAAATAAAATCCAGTAAGGAAATACAAAAATTATTAACCCCTGAAAATATAAAAATAATCTTACAAACTACACGAAAAACTCGTGAACAAATTCCCGAATTAGAAAATCCCATAATAAGAAAATATTTTAATCCTCCCTCTACTTCAACTCCACTTTTGGAAAATTGGGACAATCCCACACCATTTCCAAGAGTTAAAACTGCTATTAATCTAGTAGATATTACTGAGTGTTTAGAAAAATCTGACGAAGATTTTCTCAGCCCAGAAATTGAAACTAGACTTTTAGAAAACTTTAATTCCCCCTATAGAAAATAAAATGTCAGGAAAGGCTGCTGTAAATATCAGACCTTCCTTATATGCACACACTCCAACTGAGGATATCGTATCATTTTTAAACGGATTTGAAAATGAGGCGGAATCTTCAATTGGGATGCTAATATGAAATTCAAAAAAATTAAAATTGCATTCTCAGGTCTTGCCAAGCAAATATTTGAGGATAGAATTCAAAATAATCCCGAATGTAACAATTGGCAAAATACAAAACAAAAAATTTTGGAAGTCTTTACGAGGACTAAACCCCAACTACGCGAAATATTATACGAAAGAAATTACAACGGTGAAGCTGATTTCTCTGCGTATATTATGTTCGTAAAAAGGATTTTAAAACAAATTGAACCCGATATTACGGAAGAAAAAATTATAGAAAAAATTATGCCTAACCTCCCCGAAAAAGAAAGAGTATTTCTCATTAAAAAAGAACCTAAAACAATTCAGGAACTTGATAAAGCTTTCTCTAAATATCTCGAATTTAAAGATAAAGCATTCGGACATATAGATCCCCTTTTACGTAAAAAAATTGATCAATTAGAAAAAACGATAGAAGAATTGAAAACCGGAAAAACAGAAAAGAAAACCGAAAAAAATGTTAACGTAAATACAATATCGTCCGACCCGATCTGGAAAGCTGAAATGGAGAAAATGAGCGCTGCAATAGCGAACATTTCAAAATTTCAGGAATCCAGGAAAAATAATAAAAATCCCCAAAATAAAAATAATAATAACGAGCAAAATAATAATAACCAAAATGGTAATAATAATAATAATAATAACTTTAATAATAATAATAATATGAATAATAATAATCAAAACCAGAACCAAAACCAGAATCAAAATAGAAATAATAATAATAATTATAATAATAATTATAATAATAATAATAATGGTAATGGTAATTGGAACCAGAACCAAAACTGGAACCAAAATAACCAAAACAATAGAAATTGGAATAATAATCAAAATTTCAATCCTAATTATAAAGGAAGAAATTTTAATCCAAATTTCCGGAGAAATAATTTCCCGAGAAATAACAATGGATACTACCCCAATAGGATCCAAATTGGAACCAAATGGCCCTCCCAAATTGGAATAATGCTCCAGCATGGTCTGGAATATCATTTAATACTCCCCAAAATCTCCCCTATGTGGCTGCTAATACTCAAATGATTGCCCCTCCGGCACCATTAATGGCAGCTCCACAACAAAACTACCTCCCAACATCAAACCCCCAGGCTTGCCAGAATAGTTGCTCAAAAAACTAAGTGTCCCCCTTACAGGTGATCTGTCAGCTGTAAGGGATGTTGAGAACAAGGAATCGAAATTAGTTAACAATGTGAGTGAGGAGAAGTTTCAAAGCAAAGGGTACTGCAGAACCCAATGTAAATTTCACCTTCCATTTGCCATTTGTGGTAAACAAATACTTAGCTTAGTCGATCCAGGTTCAGAACAGACACTTATCGATGAAAAAGTTTTAAAGAAAGTCAATTTTACGGAACCAATTCTACCAACTAAAGTAAGATTTCGTGGTGCGGATAGTCAACCTCTTGAGGTCATAGGAGTAACCAATGTGATTTTTTCCATTGATCATTGTATTTACCCACATCCCACTTACGTTGTTCGAAATTTAGTAGAACCGGTCATACTGGGTTACGACTTCTTATCAACCCATAAAGCCAAAATGGACTTTTCGAAAAACAAATTCACTCTACCGTGTGGTGATGAAGAGCGATGTTTTGACATGCCTGAATGTCACAATTTCCCTATTGAAAAGAAAATAAGTTAGGTTATATTAAGCCCTTTAAATATTATGCTCCCCAATCTTTTAAAGTAGAGGCAAACTCGGTGCTAATTTTAGCAACGTTGCCTGAACACCTGGAGTTTCTGTGTGAAACATCCATGGAAGAAAAAAATAATTTCTTTGTAATCGTATCAGAAGACACGATAGCGGCTGTTAATCATAACAACAGACCCCACGTGATCTATAAAGGCGAATACTTAGGAAAATTTGAATTAAGTAGTGCAGTAGAAATTAATACCTGCCAAATTGAAAGAATAAAAGAAAATACTATTTTTAAGGATAATCGAGGAAATCCCATCCCGATTAATCCAAAACTGTCACTTGAACAGAAAATAAAAATGTACGAAGTAATTAATAAATATAATAATATTTTTACGGGAAAAACAGATGAAGTTTCCATTTGTAAAGTTCCCGAACAAGTTGTCCGAGTTGACGACGAAACCCCACTGCGGTGTAGAAATTTTAAATTCTCACACGCAGAACATGAGGCCCTACACAAACTAGTCGATGATTTAGTAAAAGTAGGTGTCCTAAAAAAACAAAAATCGAAATTTGAATCGCCAATATTTGTAAAAAAGAAACCAGACGGAGTCTATCGAGTATTAGTAGACTACCGAAGAATGAATCAAAGAATAATTATGGATAATAATCGTGTGCCAACAATTGATATTATTTGGCCATATTTAAGAAATAAAAAATGGTTTACAACAATTGATTTAAACAGTGGATATTTACAGATTCCTCTCACGGAAGAATCTAAACAATACACTGGAATAAATGTGGATGGAATTGGATATGTATTTAATTCCACTCCAATAGGTTTAAGTATATCCCCGTCCATCTTCCAAACTATCATGGATGACATATTCCATGATATATTCTGGAAAAAAATGGTATGTTATTTGGACGACATTTGTATTTTCGGAGAAACTTTCGAAGAGTGTCTTGAAAATACAAGGGAAGTATTAAAAAGATTAAATAAGGTAAATTTAAAAATAAAAACAAAAAAATGCCAATTTGCAATGAACGAAATCGAAATATTAGGACATACGGTCCGATATAACGAATTACGTCCATTAAATAAAAATATAGAGGCAATAAAAAATTTAAATCCCCCTAATACATTAAAACAATTACGATCATTTTTAGGATCAATAAATTATCATAGGAAATTAATTCCTAATTTAGCTAAAATTACTGCTCCTCTTACTGATTTACTAAGAGGTACAGATAGCAAATCAAATGCAAAAATAAAATTAAATCAAGAACATCTTGAAATATTTGAAAAATTAAAAGAAATTATGATTTCCAAACCTGTATTAGCAATATATGATCCGAAATTGGAAACCTGTGTAGAAGTTGATGCTTCGAAAATCGCATTAGGTGCAGTGCTGCTGCAAACTAATCCCGTTACGAAGCATAAACATCCAGTTGGATACTTCTCTGAGAGAGTCCAACCTGCCCAGTCAAAATTATGTTCATTTGACTTGGAAATGTTAGCTATTACAAATGCATTAGCTCATTTCCGTGGATACTTACTGGCATTACGCTTTGTAGTATACACGGACCATAAACCTCTGATTTATCATCAGAAATTTAATACTCCAAGTCCAAGATTAATCCGATTAATATCTAAATTAAACGAATATAGCTTCCAAATTAAACATATCGCCGGAAAAAATAATTGTATGGCTGATATGTTATCTCGTCCGCATGATGAACCGGACGAAATCACATTTGAAAAAGGTGAATTTCTCGTAGATAAAAAATATGCCCTTCAGGACGAAGAGAAAAATGTGAATACTGTATGTAGAATTCACAACTCTGTCCCATTAAACCCTGTATTCTTTCAGAATCAGAATGCGTGGTACTACCCAAGTACAACGCCCCAAACATATTATTTTCCCCCTTCCCTTGCTTCAACCTTCCCATATTACCCTGTGGTACAAACCACAACCCCTCAGAATGAATTTAGCCATTCTGAAAATTGTCCCCACAAAACTACTAATGTAGTCACAAGATCTGCTCTTAAAGAGGCAAACCTCGATAATCAGATCACCCCAACCCCTCCTGTGACCCCAGTTGTCACACAAATGTCAATTCCCGACATCACATTACCTCCCCAATCAGAAGGTCAAACTTCTGAATCCCCCAAAAAAATTGAATTGCCCGAAAATTTAAAAACAATGCAGGAAAATGACCCGCATTGGAAAAATGTCATTTCATTATTAAATTACAACGAAATAAAAAAAGATAAAAATAAAATACGAAAATTAAATCGTACTATACAATTATATTTTCTGGACGAAAATAATGTTTTAAAGAAATTACCTAACCCAACCTCATCGTATGATGAAGCGGTTACAGTAATTCCTGAAAAACTAATTCCGGTAGTTCTAAAAAAACTACATGACGATCCGTTGTATGGAGGTCATTTTGGAATTAAAAAAACAAAAAATAAAATAAAAAATCAGTTTTTCTTTAAAAATATGGTACAAAAAATTACTGAATACGTACTGTCGTGTCATGATTGTCAAATGGCACAAAATTCCCCGAAAGAGGCTGGCTACCTCAAACATATAGAAATCGAAAACCCTAAACCGTTTTCACATTTAGAGATCGATTTCATTGGAAAATTTAATACTGAGTACGAACACTCGTACGTGCTTGTCGGTGTAGACAAGAGCACAAATTTCTGCACCATACGTCCAACAAAAAACCCAAATGCTCAATGCGTAATTGAGTATTTGAAATTTATTTGTTATACGTATGGCACCCCAGGTAAAATTTCTTGCGATAACGGAGGTCATTTTGCGAATGAAACCGTCCGTAAATTTTGCGAAGAGAATAATATCAAAATTATTTACTCCTCGTTTTATTCCCCCCAATCGCAAGGACTCGTTGAAAAAATCAACGGAGTAATTAAAAAATCATTGTCAAAATACGACCATTCAAATGAAAAAGAATGGATCGAAACAATCAATAAAATTATTTTCGCATACAATATTAGCCCAATAGAACATTTAAATAATAAATCTCCATTCTACCTACTTCATGGATTCAACCCAGAAGTACATATACCGGAAATACCGGAAAATAATAATAATAAAACGACTCGTGAAGAAGAAATTGAAAATCTCCTTCGAACGAGAGAAAAAACGCCGAGCTTAGCAAAGAAAGCATCGGAAAAAAACGCGAAACATTATAACGCACACCATAGGATCATTGACTTCAAGCCTAATGACCTTGTTCTGCTGCGTCAATCAAAAAACGTCGCGAAAAATAAAATGAAATATACCGGACCATATAAAATTGTTAGAAAGGTCACGGATCTAAATTACGCAATTCGTATCAAAACAGACGATAAAACTGCATACGAAGAAACAGTTCACGTACGACGATTAATTCCATATAAATCACGTAATAACGACGAATTAAATAGTGAAATAAAAATAGAAAAAGTAGACGAAAACATCGAAAGTCCCATCCCAACCCAAATTATACCTAAACCAAGGGGTCGCCCTCGGAAAAAACCAAAGTAACTGTGTGTAAAGCATATTACCCGTAGTTACTTGGCTTTTTCAAACACGATACCTTCCTCCCCATCATATTTGTTTATGTCCCGTCACTTCAAAACTTACCTTTAAATTTTTTTTTTTGGTCAACTTAAAAATATTGTAAAATGTGAAATTACTTACCAATAGCCCAGGTGTCGGCGTAGCCCTCGAGGAATTCTGCCAGATGCTCTCCACTTGTGGTACTGCTACTCGATGAGGAAGAAGGTCCTTCACGGTGATCTCCTTCGGAATCGTCAGTGGAGGCACTTTCCTCAATGGAAGGTGTGTCCCAGTGGAATGAATATACTGTAGGACCACTGAGCAGCCATCCCCCACGGAGAGACATCGCGCGGTTTCCTTCAACGGCATCGTAATGCCGAATCAGATGAAAACCGGATACGGAAACGGAGACGTCCAGACGAGGCTTGTAATGCTGGTTTAGGAACCGGGCAGTACTGACCCCGCCTGGACCTATTAGGAAATCAGTGAGATAAAGTCGGTCCAAGTGTACATACTCAACGGTAACCTCCGTGTTCGTCTCCTGCGAAACGCAGAGTAGACCAACCAGAAGCCCGGAAAGTATTCCCAGACCAACTGTCCCTGATGTGTCTAGGTTGCCGCGAAACTCCAACTTAATCCGCGAGTATTCTACCTCAACCATCATGGCATGAGGGAAAAATACTCTTAAGGAAAAGAGAAGGTGTCTGGCAAAAACCTCGCACGTGGGACAGCTCACAAATCTCACTGAGTGACTCCAATAGCTTACCTCCTCCGTAATGGTCTCATCTGGCACTCGGTGCGGCTCGAATTCACTTAGGAACTTCTCCCTGTTGGATTCACCGGATACTCGATAAAATAGAGAGAACAACCGATGTAGCGCATAGTATAAACGAGCCTCGCATGGACATCCCTGGAAAGGGTGAATTTTACTGAGGACCTGATTACCTATAAACCAGGTCTCATTTACATCCACCTTTCCGTGCGACGTGAACATCCTATCGTTGAGATACACGATCGGCATTGTTAGGTCTACGAAAAGTAACTCGCGAAAGGAAAAATTAGCGGTATATTCTTCGTACGGCACCGAACTACACAAGACACTGGCACTTCACTAAACTTCGAGAAAAAAATCGGAAAAAAATAAAATACACGAAAAAATAGAAAAAATCAAACGGGAAATTAATACAATGTTATCGATGAAAGCAAAGACGGAATACTGACGAAAAAAATAAAATTAGTAATTTTATATTAACAATTTGACCGAGATTCATAATTCGGATATCGAAAAATCTGTCTCCCCCTTCACCCCAATCTACGAAAATCAAAACAAATCAGTAATATGCATAATCCATTTTCTCGTAAATAACTTAGACGTTGCATTCTTTCTGTTTCAGAAAATGTATACGAATCTACTTTTCTATTTCGCAATAATTATTTCTTCGACTAGTATTGCGCAAAGAACATCGTCTGACCCATATAGGATTACGACGGCGTCAACTGGCGCTTATTTTCAAGAGATAAGCAATATTTTCGTATATTCGAAATCTGCCCCAATAATTTACTCTATTAAGCTAGACTTGCATGAATCAGCAGATAAATTATTGGCAACTAATTTCAAACACCGGTTGTGTAATGAAACAACCTGGAAAAATTGCAAATATGCAGAAATGGCGAAACGATTAAAAAATACCATAAAAAATCTGAAAGAACAAAACATTGCGATGATACAAGATTTCTATTCGACACCATCGTCTATTCGAAGCAAACGAAGCGTATTCACCCCGATCAGATCTTTCTTCGGAGATGCGCTACGATTTTGCTGTCGAGTATTAAACTTTAGAGATGGACGAAACTTCTTGGCGAATGAAATCTCGTTGAAAGAAGAATACGATATTATAAAAAATCAACTGTTAACTGAGCATGCAGCGTTAGTTAATACGTCTACTAATCTGCATAGCTTCATTGACCATACAAATAATTTTATGACAAGATTTATCTCGCATACAAATTCTTTTATGGAAAATTCGCTAGAAGAACACGAACTTCTGATCTCCCTAAATTACATACAAGGATTCTATGATAACTATTTGATAAACACGTTAAGATTATCAAACATCCTAACGTCTTGCAAATCCCATATGATCCCATCTTCAATTATCTCAAAAGAAATATTAGAAAAAGATTTAATAAAACTTTCGAAAATTACGAAAAATCTAGGTCTCGACCTAGCAATACCCATTAAGGACATTCAAAACTATTATCATGCTGAACTTGTAAACTGCAATTTCTTTAAAAATACGTTAGAATTAGAAATTAAAATTCCCCTAAAACAATTAGATTCAAAATACGAAATTTACGACTTTATTCCGCTCACATTCAAAAGTCATTCTAATGAATTGTGTAGCTGGGATCAAGAACCATCTTTGATAATTCATGAAATCAGAACAAACTCTGTACGTTATATTAGTGGAACCAATCTCCATTATTGTAACTCAGATAAACCATTATGCTTCCTTCCTTCTAATAGAGGAAGTGAAAAATTATCATCTTGTGCTAAGAACTTATTCTTCCAAGATTTAAACCATAACCTATTACAATCTTGCTCATTTAAATGCAATCCTAATAATAATCAAACATTGGTGCACCCTATTGGTCACACCAAGTTTGCTATTGTAAATTTTAACTCCCTCGTAGCAACTAATTCTGTTACGAAAAAATCTGAAAAATTAAAAATAAATAATGATTCCCCTGGAACCTTCATTCTGGACGTACCTTGTCACATCCAAATTGAAAATATTGATGAAAATAATAAAAATACAATAATTATTCCTATTGAAATCCCTTGTCTCTCTGAATCATTAGAAGAGACTATTAAAATCGAAAATCATTTACCACTCTTGTGGACATATTTTTCTGATTCTATAGAACCTTTTGATCTTGCCATTGATCTGGCAACGACAAAGGTCTATAACCCAAATTGGAAAAACTTTGTTCCTCACACTGTTCCCATGAACAATCTGGAGAACAAAATTAAATCCATTAAACTTCAAATACCCGACCAAAATTTCAATGATTATATAACTTTATTAATGAAATGTTCCTAATATGGTTAAGTGCAATCTCACTTATTTTAATAATTATTATTGTATATTTAAAATTAACCTGCCACCAAAACTGTGTGAACCTAACAAAAAGCACAGCATTGTAAAAAATTACGCAAAATAATACGATATACTAATACTCATATATACGTAAGAAAAATTTGTTACTCATAATTAATATTCGTAAAAATGTTATTCTAAGTATATATTCATACTCGCATTATATGACGTAATTTTAATTATGCAGAATTATCTGGACCTACGTATATGTTGGATAGACTTTGGAAAATTTTTTTTTTCCTATTTTTTTTGTTCCCCCCGGAGAATTGTGTAACGTATATTTTCGTCTATTTTGAGAAATGACGAACATATTCGTTCACTCATTTCCAAATACCAAAAACATTGATATTTGTCAACAATTACCTTCCTATTACTCTTCATAAACAACCACCAAATTATTTGTATTTAATTTTACATATACAGATATACCTCCTGTATATTTATGACCTGGTTGTACCTGTCCCTCGAGTACTCGACGAGTCAGCACAGCCCTATAATATCAACACCCTACTTCACTTTACCTATCCGGCACGTACGTTTTCATACCCTGAACGAGTATATAATCTCTCGATTCAGTCGTATAGTTGTTCAGTTCTGTTCAGTTTAGCTCAGTTCTCCAACAGCTACTTCTAAGTACCTGGAACCTCTCTTGTAGAAGTCTCTAGTGAACAGATAGTCTTGCTTGTTGAATTGTAATTGAATATGGAGTAATATTAACGTAGAAATATGTACGATATGTACAAAATATTAAAATATTAAATGTGTGTAAATTCACTAATGTGTTTAAATATTATTGAGTCTCATTATGATGTTAAGGTCCACAATAGCTAGTGGATAATAAACTTGAAATTATTTTAGAAGTATTACTGCTTTTAAAGTACGTGATATTTCGTGTATGGTGTACTCCCAAAAGTAGTCGTGAATTGGTACAACACCACATCTTTTGGCCGTTACACATATACATATACATACATACATTTTTCATATGGAGAAAAAAATGAGAAGTCCGAACCGCAAACAATCGAAGTAAGTTTTGCGAAAGAATGAAGAGTCAAATAGAGAATCAAACAAAAGAATCATGTAGGAGCATACTCAAGTATCATTGTTGTTCAAACTGCGTGAATATATCACATCCCTGGTACAGTATAACAGTGTAGCCAACAAGTGCTCAAACAATCAGTGTAACCAAAACAGTTAGAGTGAGCTTCTCAACAGTAAATCAAAAAAATGGTCCTATGTTTCCCCTTAGGAAGCTACAAACTGATATTATTTTTAGTTTCTTCAATTTTTCTCAATACGTATTTAAGTAGTCTATATAATGAAAATACATCAGTATAATTATAGTTAATATAAATGAAATTTTAAACAAATAGCTTTTATTCAATTTTTTATTGCTATTACAGCAACTGACATGGTGTGGTAAAGAAGGATATTCTTATCAAAATCCTAATAGTCTGCATTATTTTCGTATTAAAAATTTGAAGCTCAAAATGAAAATAAAAATTACAGATACAGCGGAAGAAATTAGTATACGTACTGATATTTCCCATCAGTGTGTACTATGCAGTCTATAGCTATATTCATCACACTTCGTATCTGTGAATATAATTTTTATCTCAGTTATGGAACTGTTTAATTAAAAAAATATTGAAAAAATTTTTACATTCATTTTTGACTTCTTGGTAGGAAAATAAGTATGTAAAGGAAATTATTATGGTTTGAAAAAACATATCTTTACGGTACTTTTTAATCACCCTGTAACACAATAGTAATGATTGTTATGAAAACAATATCTTTTTTATTAATTTTTATGCACATTATGTTCGTACAGAAGTATTTATATTGTACTTCAATGTTGGTAGGTATCAAAAATAAATCTTCGGTTCGCTCTGTATAATTACACATACATATAATTTTCCAACTTCTTTTCGATTTGATCCAATAGCATCGATATTTAGCTCCTATAAACGTTTTTGAGCGTTAAAAAAGCTAATTAAATCTTACAACGGATAACAGAATGAGCATGAGCGTTCAAAAGCAAGTGTTAATGAGTCAGAAAGAGAAAACTAAAAGACAGCAACAACTGAAAAAATTGCCTATAAAAAATTCACAATCAATATAAACTTATCAACGAACGTGTTTGGTTTCTGTCAGATAAAAAAGTTAAATATTTATAAGTGTAACTGGAAAAAAACAGCAACGAGGTACCTATAAAAAAAAAAAAATTACGAATAAAACGAGCATCATTTCGAATAAATAATTTCTAATAGGAAAGGTTCAGTTGCGTGACGAATGATAACTGTTAACCGAGTACCTACTTTGAAATATATACTTTTCATTATTTTTTTTTTTTTTTTATTTCTTCGATACGTATTTATCGATCTTTTTTTACATTGGTCTCTTAATTAATTTTATTTATGTTAAAAAGGATGAAAGAAAAAAAAAATTATGAACATCGAAAATTATAATAAAAGGGCAAAAAATTCTTTTAAAATACCACGGAAGGAGTCCTGAAATTACAAAAAATCATAGGGCTGCACATCCTGCAGAAGTTACAGAATATTTTTTGAGGATTATTGTAAATTATGCTAAATATTTCACCAATGAACATTCTGAAGTCTCTTTGATAACTTGTTCTAAACTTTAGACTGGTATCTAATGGGAAAAGTTAACTCTATAACGAAAAAAACTTTTTTGTAAGTTATGATTTTTTATATTTTTATAGGTCTACAATACTTAGTATCAAATAATTTATTATTGGGTACACTCGGGTCAGAAATTTTGTAGGTATTAAATACAGACTCAAATAACTGAAAAAGTTTCACTTATTCTTTAGTTTCTTAGTGTGTATTGTACCTGAAATTGGGTTTCCCAACTGTAGGAATGTCTTCTGGGGGTTTGAGATCGGCAAAGTGGGGATTTAAACATATTCCTGTATAATGCATAATACGATAGAACTATTAAAGGATATTTTTTCATCATAAAGTCAGGGGGGAATCAGAGGGATGTTAAATAATATGAAAGAAAAACAAAAAACTACATATTCGAAAAAGTTTGGGAACCACAGACCTAGAATAAGATAATCAGTAAATACTTTATGTAGTCTAATTATACGTACATCGAATTAAGTACCTATGTAAAGAAAACGAATAAGTGCTAAAAATTAAAACTTGAACCACTTTAGCTAAAAGAGAGTGATATTTTGGAACGAAATCTCCACAGCTTTTATAAAAATTTGTTAAAAATTGTAATTAACGATCAGTTTGTTCGAAATTTGTTGAATATTAATCAAGAACATTAATTAACAAATTTTATTTAGAAATACGTTAAGGTATTTGTGAGCTTTTTGGCAAAAAAAAACAAAAAAAACAACAGAATAGTATAAATATGTGTAGCTACCGATAATCAGATTTAGTACCCTGGTTTTGGTTTATGACTTGTATTAATTCAGTGACAATTTATAAATAACTAAGTCTTTTCACTGGATTAATCACTGACAACTGAGCAAGAATCGACAAAAACTCTAGATTTCACACTAGGAAATGAAAATAGAAGTATACAGTATTGTTTGGTGCGATATAAATTATCATTCTGTTCCAGAAATATTTTGGTGCTCAAGTCGACCTATTGTGGATAAAGTACACTTGAAGAAAAATACTTAAATAAATGAAAATGCTAAAATGGAAATTGTGTTTTCTGTATACAACGTTGCAAATTAGGAGGAAAAAGGTAGGCTAGATACCATCAATTTCACATCTTCTTAATAGAAAAATTAACAATTATAACATTGCCATTACCAATTACATTAACTTAAATTATTGAAAAAATTTTCGAAATGTTCTCAATGAGTAAAATAGATTACATTTCAAAACGCGTTTGTAGCCAATAACATTCTGCAAGATATTTTTGATGTAATGATAATCATTTAATCTTCATTTTGTATTTAATTTGAAAATACAAAAATTTCTTTCACTTTTTAAAATTTCAAAATAAAGTTGCTGTGAACAATAATATGTTTTTCTTCTCGTTTAGTGTAACATCTCCGATTATTATGAAAACAATGTCTTTCTGCCTTTCCCTTTCTTTACCCATGCTATTTTTTCGGACATAAATAAGAATTTAAATTTTCTGCCTTGATCTCCACGGTTCTTTGTCGACATAATTTGCCAATAATTTTGGGTCACGTACAAAATCTTGTAGTTACTGACGAATAGTCAGACAGTTCAGTCGAGTTAACGATATTTTAAAGAAACTACCAGGCAGGTACTCGTTTTTTCATCCACAATTTCAACGATTATAAAATATTGTTAGTGCCCCAGGCAAATAACGAGCTTGAGAATGATATCTTCTGTTTACTAATCGACTGAAATGATTGATGGAAATAATTTAAGATCAAATGATTTTAAATTCTTGAATAAATTTTCATCGAGAAAATAATTGTGGGGACTATACAACTTATAGGTACGTTATTATTATCAGTGGAGTGCACTTTAAACAAATTGTATGTTTTTTTGTTCTTAATTGCATGAACATGCAAGTAAGATACAAAGTTCGGACTGTGACTAATTAACAGAGAATCAACTTGTCAATATCATGGACCGATTGTAAATGTCTGACGTCATTTCTTATTAGCATCAGATAAGAAACGACGCATTAAGATGACATAATACTGTATGTATGTATTACATATGTGTGTCTGTGTGCGTGTATGGAGCTGACTACATAAGTTCACAAAACTGGTGACAAAATCTCCAGAGTTCACCGAGGTCATGGCTTCTCCATACCTTGTTTATGATATGTAGTGAACATGCAATAACTGCAGAAAATCTTCTGTTGTTTGAATATCTTCCACGAAGTAAGGTATTCCACAAGAATAAATCAAAAAGAATCAAATTTTCAATTGAAAATGACTTAAATTAACAATAAACATGGACCATTTTCTTGGTTTTGAAAATAGTTTACGAAATAAAACAAAAAATATTTTATGTCATTTCAGCTAAACATTCAAAGTTGAACAGTTAAAACAAGAAATTGTGTTACTTATTCCAAATCAGAAGTTCTATAAGATGTTGCTTTTAGAACTGACAAACAAAATGTTTAAATAGTCAAATATTTAAGGCCAACAGTTGGTGAGAGAATTACTCGAACTACCTTTCCCAAATCAAAAGTGAATTTAAGGTAAAAATTGATTTACCAAGTCAACATTGAAATGGGGAATTTGATTGACCAGGTAAGGAAGTCTTCTATAGAGGAGTAAGCAAAGCTGTAAAATTTGTTGATTTAGTTACCAGAATTCTCGGAAATGAGGTGCAAAAAGTAAAAGCATTGGCAGGTATTTTTTAGAATTCGTTCTTTTGAATTTAGAAGGACAAGTCCAAAAGGTGGTCCCCCAAATTTACGAGTATTTTCCGCCTTGGATCTTTAGCCGAATTTTTTATATGACTATTTTTCAGTGTTTTCCTATGTTTAATATTTTGTAAAGATTAGAGGAATACAAGAAAAACAGCGAGAGTTCCAGATGGTGACTAATACCTTTGGCACCCACCAACATTGAATTTAGATGCAGGTATTGTAATTTAGGAATGCGATAGTTTATCAAAAAAAAAGATTAATTTATAAAAATTTGTGTAAAAAAATGTAAAAATATGAGATAGCTAAACATGTGGTATGCGACCCTGGTAGGCTAAATTCCCACTGATACATACTGTGGGGATAATACTCATATGAGGTAATAGGGGCTCGCACCTTATGATAACAGTTGCTGCCCAAAAGCTGGCAATTATTCGTCTCTATGACGTTAAACAAATACACACTTGTGCATTTGTATGTCTGTACAGGTAAGATGCATTGCATGGGCTGTGATCAATTACCCGATAACAATCTCAGTGATATCACAGACCGATACCAAATGTGTTGCGGCATTTCTTATCACCTTAATGGAGATAAGAAACGACGCAACTGATGACATAATACCATACATATAGGTATGTACATATTGTGTCTGTGTGCGTGTGCCAAATTCGGTATATAAACTCTCGAAACTGGCTACAAAATCGCCAGTGTTTGCCGAGGATTTGGCTCTCCCATACTTTACAGTATGAAGTGGCAGAACAGGCAAAAGCTGTTGAAGACCTTCGATGTGTGAATATCTCTCACAACAAAGTATTCCACACATACTCATACCTCCCAAACCCATTCCGCTAAATTGCCAAGGTGACGAACTTTCAGAAAAATCTGACAGTTCCCAAAATCCTTATGAGCCCACACAGCTAGCAGGCATTGCTTTATACCATGTAAATTTATTTCAAATTGTACCAAAAGGTAGCCATGCACCCAAGGTGGTGCTTAAATATAAATTAGGTCTTACCTTACCGAGGTTTTTGCCAAGGTCTGGCCATGCCAGGTAAACAAATCAAGCCATTATGAAAAAAAACATTGTATAATGGTGAATATTAAAAACATGAAAAAACATTGAGAGAAAAATAACAATATGTGTTCTTCTATCGAATGTCAAACGCTGGTTGATCGGCTAGGGTAGCGAAAGATTTTATTTTAGGTATGCTTTACAGCCAGCCTATCAAAACAAAAAAAGAAGATGGGAGATTTGTACCGAGGTACAAACACTTGGGCTATTATATTATACCACCGAGATGGTTTTGTGGAGGGAAAAACATAGAAATATATTTAAAATGGAGGGAGAATTCTCGTTCGTCGTGAACAAATCTAGGCTAAGACAGTTAGCCTAACCTAGGCGTTCACAGCGAATTTTATTATTAATTGGAAATTTATTTTCGTGTACGTATTTTTGATATTATTACATGTTTTTCGTATTATTTTCAAGGTGAATCATGCGTCCGAGGGCGGGCAACAATTTACCAGGGGTAGTTTTTAGTTGGGAGATTTTTTATAATATTTATTTATTTTGTCAGGCCGTATCCGTCAAACAGTTGAAAACGCTGTAAGTCGGAGGTGATCTCGTAGAGATTTGGCATATTCTTAAGGAAGATGGTGCATACATAACAACATTGAGAATTGAAAAATATTCCTGTACCTAGGTATTTACTTTATCTAAACCAGTAATTTTCTCTCCTCGTTTCCATCCAACACCAAGAATATCATTTCTTAGCCCCCTAAGAATTGTTAAAAATCATTATTTTTCATATCATGTAGAAATGAATTTATATTTTTCAACAATCATCGATAAAAAAATAAACAGTGTATGGTTGCTGGAAAATAAAAATTCTATGTAAACTTCGACATTCTTCTTTTTTCCTCCATTGGACTTGCCTATTTTTTCCCTCCGTTTTATTTTGTTACTTCTCTGCATCTTCCTGGCAATGCACAAAATTCTGCCAGAGGTGATCTATTTCGCATGCATGTATTCGGTATAAAATAAAAATCATGTTTGCTACGTAAAAACCACAAGGACCTATTATTTCTGATTACTTTATCGAATAGCAGCAGCTGAAACGAATAGAAAAAAATCGATGCGCGCACAAACAAGAATGAATACAGATTGGAATGAAAATTGTGACGGTGAAGGGGCAGTGGGGGAGACGAAATATCATAAAATTTGTCTTAATCTCATAGGAAGTTTTGCGTGGAAAGAATTTCGCTGAAAGCTACACTTACACATTTTTCGCTAATGCCAAAGTAATGCAATATATTTGCAGAATATTGAAAAGTTTTATTATTTTTACTGGATTTTTTTA
Source organism: Ericerus pela (assembly GCA_011428145.1). Taxonomy (NCBI): domain Eukaryota; kingdom Metazoa; phylum Arthropoda; class Insecta; order Hemiptera; family Coccidae; genus Ericerus; species Ericerus pela. Next base: position 980,615 of record WOFM01000395.1, read on the forward strand.
TTATTCATTTTTTTTTGCCTTTCGGTATTTTCCCTTTTCGCAGCCACTCCCCTTTTGGAAGCGTGATTCGTCTGTGCAAAAACATGGTGCTTCCTTTGCTGAGTTCGTAGATTTTAATATGAAAAAACGGCTTCTTTTGTGCTCGTTACATTTCTCGACATGTATACCTACGTAGGTACCTATAGTCTAAATCTAGGTACAAGCTAACCGCAGTAACCATATTTATGATTTTCTCCTTTAAATGTTCGAATTATTATACATTAAGAACATTTTAATTTAAAGTAGACCATCAGAGTCGAAATAATAAGTGACTGAACATTTTGGATTTCGATCTAATCGAAAAGTAATTCGTAAATTGATAAATTTGTAGACTATTTTGTGGAGATACCTACACTTAAGACTATACGTGTAGTTTCAAAACACTTCAGGTTAAATCGTAATTCGTGTAGGTAATTCTTAAACCCAGCACATATTTTCCACCCATCCACTTCCCTTCCATAACCTTTTACCATCCTTTTTACCTTATGAGTTTTTTTCTGACGCTTCCTTCCTCTCCAGAAAGTCTTGAAAACAACTAAATTTACTGAATTTGGTCGTTTTCAAGATCCTCTGGAGGGTATGGGGGCATCGGAAAAAAACTGCGTGTAACCTATTTTGTTGGAAGCGGTTATGGAAGGGAGTGGATGGTTAGAAAATATCTATTGGGTTTACGAATATCTGCACGATATGATAATTACGAATAAAATCTCCCATGTAATGCTATTGAACATACTCATTAAAGAATTGGGCAAAAAATTGTAGGTCATATTTTTTGTAGGAAATTTTATGCTAAACAATTTTTTATAAACTGTTTTCATAACTAAATCAAAATTCGTGGAGAAAAACGAAAAACACCAAATTTTGGGGGACAAACACATTCCTCTCCAAAAAATTGAAACGGTGGAGAGGGTGCAACCTTTAGTATGTTAACCGCCCAAAAACTGTATATAATTTAAATTTATGTGCATTTTTTTTTGTACTATTTGACTGGACTAGCGGGTATTTACTCAATTATATTTCTTAGAAATACTTGAATGAAATAGTTGATCTTTGTCTCTCATGAAGGTAAATTTGTAAACCAAATAAGATGAAATTTGGTAAAATACTTATGTTACATTTGAAATTGAACTTGTATTTAGAGCCAACGATACGAATCATCTTTTCTTAAGATGTCAGCCACACATATTACTTTCCTTTCCTATTTTCTGTTTTCACAACAAAACATATGATGTCATCCTTTAAAATGTCAACTTACTCCTATAGTGTTTCTACCACATAAAAATATTTCATTTTTTGTAACACAAAGTTTGCTTCTTACTTTCTAAAATATCGAGGAAAAAAGTAAGAACTAATCAGTCTTCGATTTTTTCGGTAAAAACAAAAATTATACCATCGAGAATGTCGGGATCATTTCAATTAGGTACTGTGAGAATTTGTTTAGACAAAGGATTCGTAAAATCCTTTCGTACCTAAACCTGAAAGAAAATAAAAGCTCGTAGCTTCTTTTACCATCATTGAGTCAACTTCAATCTCGCTACGATGAAAATTATTATTTTTTGTTTTCAAAAAACCACAACCCCCCCGTATTGCTACAGATAATACAACTCTGTTACCTATAGTTTTTGTTTATTTTTTAAATTTCCAGACACGTTCTTCCACACTGGCTCGTTAAACGTTATCCACCGATCACCGACATAGAATAATGATTTTAAGATTGCTGCGAATAGCACTTTTACTAGCATTGACGTTTACATACCTGAGAGGTGAGTATTTGCACTTCTTACTCTTTTTACTTACAACTTCTGTTCTCCTAAAAACTTAATAAAATTAATAATTGCGTTTATTTGGGATATTTGAGCTGGGATTTTGGTTATCTCACGTCTCAGATCGAAAGAAACTCCATGACACATATTATAATTGATATACTTACTTATCATTGTGGGGACACGGCTACATGCCCTATCACGCCTCACCTACATCGTAGGCGTTGTAGCCAGATGATGCGTTGTCTGTTTTCTAACCTGTGGGTTGCCAGTTCAAATCCCCGGTCAAACAGCCCACAGAACTGGTGACCCCTAATGTGAGACATACACGCAACCACCTCCATGTCCTCCTCCTTAGAGTGGCATCGAGCCATAATCGCCTAACTCTATGTTCATACACAGCAGCGTATTGTTATGCTTAAGTTGCAGCACTGGGGGGAGTGATTGTGAGGATGTGGCTATATGCGCTATCACGCCTTATCTAAATCATAGCGTCCAAGTCCACATGGTGCATCGTCTGTTTTCTAATCCGTGGGTTGCCAGTTTAAATCCCAGAGCCGACAGCCCACAATCATGTTTGTAATAATAATTATATTCGAACATTCTTAAATACTCTAAACTGCAACTCAATGGGCAAACAGTAAGAATTTTGGAAAATGAACAATCAATATCCAGCATCGGGTTAGCAGCAATAAATTATGCTGAAATTTGTACCAACCTAATTGTTATCGAGATTTATGAAAAGAAAGTTCAAAATTTTGATATTTTTCAGTTGTTGCAATGGAGTGTGGAACCAATTATAGAACATATATTAATACAAGGTACCAAGTAATGACATTCTTCGCAAAAAGATTGAAATTTTATTATTTTCCTCCAAATTGAGGGACTTAAGACAAAGAATTGAAGAAAGTTATGTTCCCGAGGTATCTTTAGTCCCACGTAAGTAACTTGTGCAATAATTCCTGAATGAAAATATTGGTGCAAAATTAACTTCGACTTAAGACAGTTTTACAGGAATAAATTAATCAAAAAAAGTGAAATTAAGTTACTTCTGCACCAACGAATTCTTTCATCCTAGTAAATAAAATAGCTTAACTTGGAATTGAGATAGTTCTACACAAATAAATTAGAAATAAGTGGAGTTAAGTTACTTTTGCACGAACAAATTCTTTCACATTCTGACATAAGATGGTATGCATTTAGTGTTAATTTCAAATTCGAAGCAGTGTAGACTTGAGATAGCTTTACTAAATAATAGAGGGCAGTATAGGGAGAATTTTGATACGCATAACGCAAAAATGACATTTTTGGACTTGAGCTAGTATTATTCTAAGGTGACTTAATTCAAAAATAACCAAAGCTGACCGAACACATTTTAGAAAATACCGCTTCACTTCATTTATTTTTTTAGTAATTCTATAGGTAATAACTAATAAGTGTCCAGTGAGTTATATTTTATAAGGAATATAATGTGGGTCCTGTTAACCATTGCTACAATTGGCTATTGCTTGTATTAGGATGTTTATTAGGTTCATGTGAATAATTGGTTTTTCACATTTTTATCATTACAACAACAGTCATGGTTGGCCAAGTGTCTTGCAGTTTACAAGTTAAACTATAAATTTCACGAGTTTTCGAGGCTTTTAAAAGCATAAAATGAGTACCTTCACGCTACTGCTCCGGAGCGTTTGAATGAGCTATTTATTCACGATGCACTTGAGTCATTCGTTCGACTGCAAAAGGGAACAATGAATCTTAACTGATTTATGTAAACTTACATTATTTACGTAAGCAGATTTTTGTATCCATAAGTCAGCACTGCCAATTTTTTGGGTTTTACCGAGATTTTCCAATTTAAACCAGACATATGCGTGCTGATAAATTAGGATGAGTTGGCAGAGCTCCCACAAGTGGCGGATCCAGGGTTGAAATGGGGAAAATCCCCAATGCCAAAGAAAAAAATGGAAAACATAAAAAAATAAAGTGAAAAAATGTAAGTATGACGTAGTAACTAAATACAAACCATTCAAATCAAATTTATTGAAGAGAAAAAAAAACACAAAAAAAACGATCAACTCCTCAAAATTATTAGCGATTTCCCCACTCCCCGAAACAATGACACTCTGGATCCGTCACTAGTACTCACCATAACGGGGTTGGGGTGGTTTTCATTACATATAAGAATAAAAGTTAATTGGTTTTTAGATTTTTTTTCTGCAATCAAGGTGATTAGTGGAATGCAATAAAATTCTACGTCATCTCTACATGATATACCGACGATTTTTTTTTTAAATTCACCCAACTATAGTCCTCAACAACTGAACTGCTTACCATTTTAACAAATTCAGAAAACCAAGCGTTAAAAAAACCTATACATCTCGAACGGAGATCTGCTACTAAATGGAGAAAAAAAAAAGTACCTACCTATCACCTGTCTTATACAAATCATCGATGCTATCCACTTATTCAAATTGGAAAAACTGAATTTTTAATTAAAACCACTATTTCCAACATCGGTCGGTGTCGTGGCCTAACCATTTTCGAAACATGATGGTTTGGGGCAGGGGGAAAGGATAGAAAGAAGAACTATCAAGCAATGGGAGACTGGTTAGAGGAGCAAATACACACCAGTGCTCGTTTCTCCCATGAAATACCGTGTACAAACTTGACCGAAATTATTAGATAAAATTGCAGTCACCGTTCGGTTCGTGTTATGAGTCTGAAGTTTTAACAACCTCACAATCCACTCTTATGTACCACTCCCACAACAAAACCTCGTTATATATACCTACTCTACACCGAGGAAAATATGAACAAAATAAACGGTAACCGTTGCCGTTATAAATTACAAATCACCTCGAGATTAACGCGAAATATCCTGCTGCTGGTGCTGCTAGTTACAAAATAGTTTTTTTTTTTTTTAAGGTACCCATCGTGCTGGCTGCCCACAAAATTAACTGCAGATAGGATAAGGTAAGCAGGAAAATGAAAAAAAAAGAAGTGGTAGGCAGTAATAATAATGGCTGAAGAAGTAGTTTCGGAGGGTAAGGGTTCAACTACATTTTCATGAATTTTGGTTAAATCATTCTGTCTTTGTCATATTCAATGAATCCTTTGTTTTTCTTCTCTTTGCTATTTACCAGGGCGACAAATTATAATTAATTTCTTCAGAATAGCATTTTTGTCCTCCACAAATTACAGCTTACTGGAATTGTTACTGATTTTCTGCAACAGTCTCTGCAGGTACCAAATTAACTAATTTCAACCCCGTAATATTCGATATTCGAGAAAATTTAACCATAGAAAAATCTAGAAAAATGACTCCGTATTACTCCGAACAGGTTATCAATATAGCACCCATTCTTATTTGCAAACTACCATAAAATGAGGTAAATTCACACGAGAACATATATTATAAACTGTTTTCAATCGACCAACACTTATTTTCCTGAATTTTTTTCTTACCTTACATTTGGCTGACATTTTTGGCACATACAATAAGAGAAACACAAATAAACAGTTACAGTAAAGTATGAAGTATGGTAAAAAAAAAAAATCGTTCTCTATGTACAGCATTACCTACACAACAGTCAGTCAGTTACGGAGTTTAAACCCCTCTCCAGGATCCTACACGTTCTTTTCCCTTCTCACCATCGAACCAACGGATAAATAAAGTGGAAATTTTGAAATTAAAATGAACACGTTTAATGTTTTGTAATTGTCGGGTTTTGGTTTGCAAATAAGTGTCGACGCAAACTGCGAGGTGATGACACGATATAATTTAAGTATTTAAAACGTTTTCACATAGACGCTAAAAACGTTCGTAATTAAAATTCCGCGTCGGTCGAGAAGAGAGAAAGAGTGAAATATCGTACACCGCCGAGTTCACTCCTCAGTGCTCCTTCACAAATGAAGGTATTTTACGACACAATATTTTCATTTTACCAATTTCCTCTTCAGTTGTTTGGAAGAGAAAAATAAAAACAACGACAAAATGGTGTTTGTTTGGATCCATTCGAATGGAATTTTTATGGGCACACATAAATACTAAATGTCTATGACTAAAACGAGGCCAAAAATTTAACGGTGATCATCAGCAATCTCAGGTTAATGAACTCTGGAGGGAGGTAAAACTGAAGTTTTTACCAACGAAATTTTTATACCGTGCAATGAAGTATGAATTTGCTCACGTGCACTTAACACATTATTTACATTTTTGTATAGCCATCGAGGCGCGCATGCGTATTTTTGATTTTTCTTACTTTACGCACGACTTATTACACATATTTTGCAAGTGCAATAAAGTAGGCCACTTGTTTTTATAAACGCGAAGTAGGTGATTACTACAAATGTAATGATAGCTCCACGAGCTAATAGTATATTACGCACCAAGATTCAAAAGAGTCCATTTACATGCAAGCAATTCCCAAGTTGTGTAAACTCACTGTAAACCTTGTTGTGGAATACCAGTCATGAGAGATATTCACACATAGAAGGTCTTCAACCGTATTGCGTGTTCTGCCACTTTGTACATTAAAGTACAGGAGAGCCAAATCCTTGGCAAACACTGGCTATTTTGTAGCCAGTTTTGAGAGTATATATACCAGATTTAGTATACACGCAGAGACACACATATGTACATATGCATATGGTATTATGTCATCAGTTGCGTCGTTTCTTGGCTCTATTGAGGTGATAAGAAATGCCACAACGCGTTTGGTACTGGTTTGTGACATCACCGAGACTGTTATCGGGTAATTGATCATGGCCGGTGCAATGTATCCTACCTGTACATACGTACAGGTACGAACATACAAACATATAAGTGTATAATATGTGTTTAACGTCTTAGAGACAAATATATCAGCCTTTGGGCGGCGACTGTTGTTGAGCAGTGTGAGCCCCTAATACCTCATACGAGTATAATCCCCACACTGTTAAGAAATATATTTTATATAATTAATAATCAGAAAGCGATAAAACTTTAAAATTCTATCAAATGGTGAGTCTTAGACACAAATTATAAAAAATGGAATAAAACATCAACCTCTTCATGGGAGCAAATTTAACATTTTATTCAGAAAGTGTAACCTCTACTTCGATGTAAATTGAACGCGCCTCCATGTAAAAAGATATTTCATGTTTTTACATAGAGGCGCATTCCATTTACATCGAGGTTATACTTTCATTAATAGCTAATTTTCAGTCGCAAAGTACCAACATAAACATAGCCTTTCTGATCATATTATTATATGAACTATTTTTTGCAACACTTCTCCAGAAAACTTACCATGTTTGTACTGTTTCAAAATCAACTTTTTTCTTTCGTGCACTTGATGTGACACGCCAAAAAAGGTGAAGTTTTAGGGTGGGGGTTACAAAATAGCTATATTTTGTCATTTTTCTTATTCATTTTCAATAACACTGATCACTGCAGTAATGCGAAATCTGTAAAAAATTTTTTCAGTTCTGCCATATAACTGGAAACTGAGTATACACCTTAAACAGGTTTTCAAGAAAAAATCTACTGTCTCTAAATCAAAATATAGCATATTATTGAAAAAAATAAAAAATAAAAAAGTACTGAAATTTCTGGTCTTTTTTCTGTAATTAACAAACCTATTTACCCTCCAAAAATAGGCACTTATAGGTAACTACTGCGAACAAAAACAAAGAAAATTAAGCAAAAATATTAAAATTGCTTTTTCCCCCTTTTTTTTTTCTGTATCAACTTTAAAAACCATCTTTAAAATTAACGTCAACCTCTTTCATCTCGACCTGAATTCGGGAGTCTCATATTAAAAGTTTCTTCTTCCCCTTGTAACTTTAATTGAATTACACTGAAGTACTCTTTGGATCGAAACGGGTGTTTTCTTTTGCGAATAATTAAGTAGATAATTCGCCAGGTTACCTCGTTTTCTTGTTAGCATCGTTACTTCTACCGAAAAAAAAAAAAAAAAAAAGCTTGGAGCTTCAACATCAACATGTGGCAAAGAAAGTGTTTGTCGTTCAAATTAGTTGGCAAAACATAAAGAATACCCCGACTATGGATCCGAACAACTGAAGTGTGAATAAGTTGCCTTTTCAAAACAAAATTTTTTTTAATCATTTGCCAGTGAAGCAGCAAGTAAATTTAATTCAATCTCATATTAACTTCTTCATGACGGTTGATGGAATTACATTTTCTTTATCTTAGATACAACAAAACTAGTCAGTAAGTTGAAGTAATAGGTAGGTACTTCATCAAAATCGGTAAAATTTCTCGGGAGAAATTGGATTGAATCTTTTTTTCGTTGTACGTTTAAAGAAAGAATACTCTACGGCATGAACACTAAAATCCATTAGCAAGTATGGTTTACACTTTGAAAAATATCTGAAATTGATGCAGTAACTTATAATAAAATCCCGATGTGAACCTAGGTACCTACATACAAAATGGTATCTACCTATCACTAAAGGAATTAGATAAACTGGAGAACCTCACTCATTGGAAAATTAAATTTCTTGTGAAGGTTTATGCCTCAAGTGGTAGCAGTCTGAAACCCATCAGCCCCTATCTCCCTAAATATGGCACCGCGAGAGCCCACCTTTGTAGGGCTATTGATTTTATTTTTCTTGTAAAGAAAAATATTACGTTCATAAGTGAGCGGTGGAAGGCAAAGAAACAGGCTATTTACGACGAATCCTTCAAGTGTCTCATTTGTTGTAACCCTTCAAAATAAAAAGGTCCAGTTATTCGCTTTGGGCTTAATCACGTGAAAGCTTCTTTGAAATTTCAGTTGAATAATCAAGTTTATCTGTTCACGAAAAGAATGCTTCAATTCATTTGAATGTATTAGGTACCTATAATAATTACTTTCCAAGCATAATGATAACCTTCATTTTTTTATCTTCTGAAACGTACTCTACTCACTTACATTGTACACAAAATTATTTGCCCTTCATCTAAAAGTCGTTTGATGAATAATTAAATTTCTATACATATTTGTTGAAATTACTAATGCAACAAAATATACAAAGGTAAGGTAATTTAGTTTTTATAATACATCAAATACATGATCAAAAAATGCAATGTAGGTATACAGTCGTATTTTCCGAAAGAAAAGTAGCGTTTATCGTTGATGATGATGAAACCTAAATTTAATGTGATTTTCTATTAATTTGGAATTTTCATTTTCATGACAAATTCGCTGGCCCAACTGAGATTTGAAACTTCAACCTCCGCATTACCGAGCTGTCTGTATGCCAACTATGCCAATAAAGGTTATTGATAAAAGTTAGTTGCTATAGGTATATATTGTTTATTTTGATTATTTTTTCTCTTTGAAATTGCCAACAATTGCAATTAGTGCCTAGATATGAATGGTTCTGTTCTTATTACTTCGTTACTTTCTGATCATTAATTATAAAAAATATCTGTCTCAACAAGGTTTGAAAGTTAGTTTACATGACGTAGGAACTGCTCTCTTGCTACGCTTCTTTCACAAACTTGCCCTCGCATGTATACCCTCATTTTCAAACCTTGATGTGTAATATACTATTATATAATACATGATCAGAAAAGCAATGTTTGTGCTGGTATTTCTTGAGTGAAAAGTAGCTCATATTATTGATGAATATAATCTCGATACAAAGTGAACCCACCTCCATGTAAAAAATGTGAAGCATCTTTTTACCTGAAAGCTTGTTCAGTTTACATAGAGGTAGAGGTTACATCTCCTAAATGAAATGTTAAATCTGCCACAATGAAGAGGTTGACATTTTATTCTGATTTTTATAATTTTTAAGAAATAGGTACTCATCATTATAAAAGAATTTAAAAGTTTTGTTGCTTTCTGATTATTAATTATATAAAATATCTTCCGCAAAAAGATTCAAAAGTGAGTTTACATGACTTGGGAATTGCTCACTTACTACACTTGTCTCAGACTCCTTCATACATAATCACTCTTTTTCAAACATTGGTGTGTAATATGCTATTTCGTGCAAATCACCACAGTATACTGTTAAAAGGTTTTGGTTAAGTGGGTATATATATGTTTGTTTTTAACTCTATATTCAACATTTTAATTTGATAATTGCTATTTGGACTGTCTATGACCTAGGAGTGCTAATGTTATTTCAGCTGATAAGAGCTGAATTAGTGATCGTGTATTGTTTATGCTATAAAGAAACAATGAAATCAATGAGAAAAGAAACTTAAGTTACTTTTATATTTTTCATTTCTTAATTATTATTGAAGGAAGATTTATTGAACTATATCAACTAAACCTCAAATCTGACAAATGAAACAATAATTTAGTATTGTACGTTTAACATCTCTGGATAGTAATATTAACAGTAAGATACCTATCAATCATCATGACAGTTTGTGAAATTATGTTTTAAGGGAAATGTAGTTCATTTTGGTTTGCTTGTTACTTATTAGAGTAGTAGGTATCTACCTATTATAAATCATGGAGCAGAAAAAATGGATAAATTTGAGCCTTTTAAATATGTTTGCTTTACCATCAGAGTTACAAACATTTCATATACAACACATGATATGAAAATTGAACCTTTATTGTCACTCGCATATAACAGCAACATTATTTTTGCAAACTTCAGGTAATTAATATTATTATTCATTACAATTCGGAATTGTCTTCATCATACTCAATTAGAAAGATCAGTCGCTGAATTGCTTAAACAATAATTGAAGGCATAAACAAGATGACATTCTATAATTACAACTTACTTTCAGCTAAAGCTAGAATTACAAGATATAAAACGAATTTTATTAATTGTTCTGAATTCCAGAAATAAATTAAGAAAAATAAAGAAGATAGAATTATCTACTAATTGAAATTTATTGATGATATACTAATGTACTCGTAAATTATCTACTTTTCAATAAGAAATAAACACATTTGAAAATGTTAACAATTTTCTTGATCATTAATCACTAATATATTGACTAAACTTTTATTCAGTAGATGGCGGCTCTTGTCCCAGACAGTCCTAATTGCATTATAACATCTAATTGCAGTCTGCCACAGCAGTATGCTAATTTAATATTATGGGATGGGTTTTTTATGGTAATTTTTTTTTTATGTTTATTTTGGAACACTCTCATAGTAAAATCACAGAGTATTAAATTATAATAGAGGATGCATGCTTATCCAAATGCTATCATAAGAAACAACACCACTTTTGAAGCTATAGTCCCCACTCCGTCCTATCAAAATCAAATTTTCTCATCTCAAATTCGGGGCCAGTGAAAATTATCAGAAATATTTTTTCTTAAGTAGGTAAGGGAGACCAGGGTACTATAGAAGAAGTGTACTATGGACCAAACTGACTTCCCTTTAATTTTTTGACAAACTGATCCCATAGCATTATGCATCATACACCTGGTAAATTCTTTTCCTTTTTTTATTTTTGTTATCCAGTTTATTGTTCAAGTTATTGTAATATTTATCAAAATTATACCAAAAGTAAAATTTTGATAACTCACTAAAAGTGTGACCAATAGGAGAGAAGTTGAGCATTAAAATTTTTGGATCTGTTTCACAGAAGTTTAATAGTTATAATTAATTATTCAGAGTTACCAATACTGAAAAAAACTTGGATTAAATATACGTTACGTTTATTTCTAGTAATAGGGTGAACCTATGGTATAGGTACCAAGATATAAATTTTCTGGTGTAACATGGAAAATACTAAAAATATATTTCAATTTTTACAAATAATTTTCTCAATTAAATCTGCCAAAAAACATGAAATATTTGATCTTGAGAAAGTTTAGGATACTGTGTAAGATGTTTTAAATTATCAAATTCGCGAGGAAAGTGTCACAATTGAAAAACATTTCAAAAAGCAGATATCATCTGTTACCTACATAAATATATTTACTTTTAGGTGTACTACACTTCATATTGTATTAGATACAATAAATTTAGTTTGTTGATTTAAATTTTTTTTTTCTTATGGGATTTAACATGTACCACGCCCTCAATTTCATGGTACACTGGGGTAGTGTATCATGGAACAAAAAAGGTTACTATTTTAAGATGGAATTAGAAAAAAACTATCACAAGTTAGTTATTTCTTTTAATTTTATTTTGTAGATGAATGTTTATTTACAAATTTGTTGGTCCTTTTATCTTACACCACAGACAAAAAGGAAAAATGTGTTCCATGGTACCCAATTCTCCCCTACCTAATTGAATTAAATGAATGAGTAAAAAATATAATTAATTATTAATTCAGAAATCACAACGAATACCAAGTTCGTCGATGATAAACATGAGATTGAAAATGATAAGGTCCGATAGGGGTGGTGATATTTTGATTTTGAAAGTGGTATCCTTTTTCGTTTCACGTGCATCCTCTATTATATTTAATACTTCGTGCAGCGTACTTAACGGACTTTTGTGGAAATGGTTTTTTACATTTAGGTGTTAGAAGCTTATTTTAAAAATCAATTTTTACCAAACTCATTATAGCTTAGCGAACGTGTAACTATTCGGTTCTTCGAGACAAACAGACTGTAGTCGCAGTCGTAGCCGATAAACAGCCCTAACAAATTACTAGCTATGCTCTTCACACCGGATGAGAATATAATATGGGTAAGGAAATATTTCTTTTCCTCTAGCGTATTTTTGCAAGTTTTTCGACGTCAAAAGCAAACGAGAGAAGAGTAGGCAACCTTTTTCCCACATCAACCCATTCAAAATACAAAATACAAGAAAAATGACTGATCCGCACGCTGTACACATACACAAACTTTCGTCCCCTCGTCCCCTTCTCATCGACTTTCTAACCTAAGAAAGTAACGTTACCACATTTCCGCTAAATATGATTTCGCATTCAACCGATACGTTATTATTGCAAAATATGGTAAACAAATAGCAAACACTACTTTGATGTGTGCAGCATTGAAAATAATATCCTCTTTTTCTCTTTTCTTTTCAATTTCTAGGAAATGTCGGTAATTTAAAATGAAAGGAAAAACCAAAGAACAAGAAAAAATAAAAAGAACAAAAGTAAAAACTGGTATAAAAGCTCTAAGTATAAGGTTCGCATAAATACAAGAGATGTAAGGATCCAAAAGCTGTTTCTTTTACTTTCTTTTTGTGCGCGCGCGCGCGTGCGTGTGTGAGAGAGTTTTTGTGTGAATTTTTTTGTATTCACCCCGCAGAATAATACGTACGTTTCAAAGATTGTAACCGCCATATTTTCAACGCTGAAACTTCAATAATATCTAAAAGACAGAAAATAATCACACTAAAACTCGTCGTCCCTGCAAGTCACGCCACAGAAAACATTTAGCATTATGTTTAACTTTTGAAAGTGTAGAAGAGAGACATGAGAAAGAAAAAAAAAAAAAAAAGGGGGAATAAACAGAAAAGAGAGAGAAAACATGGTATACAAAAAAAAATATAAATAATTCGTACATCTACCTTGAAAGAAACACAAGTTTCAATTTTTGAACGCGTTATACTGGGATGTTCTTTTCGTCGTGGTTTTGATTTCGCTTCATTTCGTATCCACCCTTCAACCTTTTTTGATTTCCCCATTTTTCATTCACACCATAGATATTACTAAATATTATTTTCAATATTTCTGTTACAGCTCGTCTTTCGAGTTGAAATTTTGAAAATCAAAAAAAAAAAATCATATTTATCTACAATATTCATTTACAAATAATTTCTCCTGTCAACGTTACTTTAAAAATTTGGTTTTCTTCTTAAATTATACCGATCTTTTATGTTTCGAACGTCCTTTTCCGGCTTGAGTGAAACAGAAAATATTATTCTGCTTTTTTAAGAAGATTATTTTCATCGAATATAACTTGATTTTATGTTTTTTCTATTTTTATTTTTCATTTTTTGTTTCAATTCTTTTGAAAAATTGTAAAAATAAAGACATTGATGTATTAAGAGGGAGCTGAGCAATCCAAAAGTAGAGGTTATTCACATTGGGACATCAACTCCGTTTTACCACGCTATACTTCGTATTCGTACCTACAAAAAATTGTATCTTTCTTTATAACGATTTTTTTCCCTATTATTTCTTTGAAATTTATTTTTACCCAGTTTGCTTGAAAACGAGGTACTAAAATTGATCTCACGAAAGGTTTAGGGGGTGATAAAAATAATTCACTTCATGAGAAAAGAAAACGATTGTTTATATTCTCTACATACCTGTTTATAGTATAACTACGTATGTATGTATGTATATATATATAGGTATGTGGGTACGCATGTGAAAATTTTCATAAAAGGTATTCCCTAATTATGGGACCCGGTCTGATAGGTATTTGGTGTCTATTGGTTCAGTAGTTTCAAAGAAAACCAGAAAACGGTAAGTTTCCGGAAAATGGGTTTTTAGAAATAGCATATAATGATATTATAATTATAGTTATGAGTGTTTATGAGAAGAAATATAGTGTTCAGTATCTAGATACTTTTTCAGAATTAAAATTTGGTAATAGTTTTGAGGTTGTAAGAAAATAATATTTCATTTATATTTTCGTTTATTAAAATAATGGAACTATAAGATTTCTAATTCTGTACCCGCTTCAAATTGTTGAAAAATTATAATTTTGACTGAAATGTATACTTGTTTAATTTTTTAAACCCAGGATCGGATTATACTTGATATAGGTACTGAAATTTAATGATATTGTAATTTGAACTTGATTTTTAAATTTAGCATACTCAGAATTTTTCCATTTCTCCCTCGATTTGGAAGTAACTAATGATTATTCAGATTAAAAGTTGATATTCAAAATCCGATGCTAGTATCCGTTGAGTTATCTCCGCATTTTAATTCGTAACCTATTTGAGTCATAAATGCATTTTTATCTATTTAGCAGCATAGAGCGTAATATTTTGTTATTCCAATTTATTTTATGTCATATGTGAAAAGTCTCAAATTATATGCAATCAGAAAATATATCGAGTAATAGTACCGATAGTATGTTTGGTTTTTTTTGTGTGATTACTGTGACTGACTATTGATGAGTATTTAGAAATATTATAAAACTGCATAGGCTATTAACACTCTCATACTCCATCAACTAAAATTCAGTGTACCAACTAATATTCAACCTTTTCATAAATCTAATTTTCAAAGTTTTAGTCAAAAGATTAGGTACTCACTTCAGTACTTTCCCAGACAAATCATCACTGCTCAAATTCACTGTACATGTTGTGACATCCGGGGAAACACATAATACCAGGCGAGGCTGGGTATACCAGAACCAAGATGAAAAAGTAGTAGGACAGTTGAAACAAAATAAACAAAAAACAAGAAAAAAGCTCCCTAATATAAGTAAAAAACAAATCACAAAGTAGCGAACATAAGTATCTACAAGTGTGAACCCAGTTTCTCAGACTCCTTAATAAACATAATGATTACCTTTCCATTTTACTCTCTATAATAGTTCCATCGTGTGGTACTGAAAATAACTTCTACTCCACATTAGGTACATAATTCAAGAATAATATAGACACTTACAGCCGGTAAAAGAAATAAAAATATCAAAGGTTTGATGATCATATTAATTATAAGTTGAATCGATTGATGACAACGTAGCATTATGATATTCGAATGGCAACAATCCAACTCAAATTTGGAAGAATGGCCAAAAGGACAGAAAAACAATCATATTTTGGAGTTATGAACGAACCAAGAAGAGGATGAGATTTCCACAAATTAATTCTACTATAAAATTTAACTGAAAACCGAAAACACTTCACTCTCCCTATTTTTCATAGAAGAGGATTTACACAGTATCGGACTGATTTGTCTTTCAAAAATCAATGAGAAGAAGGAATCGAATTTAAAAGGGACGAATTGGGAAAACCTTATCTGATCTGGACTGCAGTGTAATTTTAATTGTCAGGAAAAGTTATGAATAATACGTTGAACAGAATATAATACGTAAATAAGTGAAATATGAATAGCGAATTATTAGTTGAAGTTGAATGAAAAAAAAGGAAAAGAAATAAATATATTGAGTGGAGTAAAAAATTACAAGTATATTAGTCAACTGACGATATTAATTCTATATTCTCGGTTCGGACACCCCAATGTCAAGCCGATCAACCACAACCTGCAGAAGATCCATGATTTTCCATAGGATGAGGCCAATCTTAATTCCAACTTTTTATTTCCTATCTAATTATCTATAACTCCATACCGATACCTTCCCGATTCTAACAATAAAATTCGACCACGAGTACGTAGACACGTTGACGACTGATTTTTTTTTTTTTGCTGGACAACGATTTTATGGTATTTATATAGTACTCTTCCTCCTCCTCGATTGGATCCACTATCGATTACAAAAACAATAAAACTTTTCCATCGAACACGATCTGCATCAATGTACAGAATGTAGCGAATTTCGCTTTTGACATATGACATTCAACCTCTTTTCCTCCTCTTTCACCTCTAAGGTTGAGGTGACAATCCCATTTTCCAATTCCTTACCCACTCACTCATCCAAAAAGAAATTATTTGCGTACCCGGTGTGATGTGCTCCAAAATCACGAAAGTAATTTCGTAATTAATTATTACGTTACGTTTTATCGAGTGGAAAGAAAAGACAAAAAGTGGCGATGTGAGGATGGAGGAATACATGGATAAGAGTGACAGAGAAACAGAGCGAGTGGAAAAAACAGAGAAACAAAACAAGAAGTACGACAAATTAAAAACCAACGAAAAAAAAAAAAGGATTACAAAATTAAAGCATTTTGTCTGGCATGACATAGGCATGGCACAAACGTGCCCAACAACAATCTCATCACCTCTGTACAGAGAAACAACGGTTAAAAAAAGCAAAAAAAAAGCAATGCTATTTTTATTTTTAAGCAAATAATTGCGTTAAACAAGAGAATATTTTATATATATATATATATATGTATGTATATATATTATACATTTATTGTGTCAACAACATTTTACCGGGAAATGGTGTATGAGTAATGAAACGGAAAAACGAAATTCCGCAATGAAACAAGAAAAAGACAGCAACGGTGGGATTTGGAGGCTGTGTCGCTACGTCATCGGGGGGTAAGGAGTAAGAAGGTCGGTAGGGGTGGGAAGACAGGTTTTGCAGTTTTTAGGTGCGGGATTAAATTAAATTCCTAGTATTTTCAATTAAACGGAGAGAAAAACTTTTCACAAACATGTGCCTTTATGGGTGCGATGCGTGGCGGGTAAGGGTGAAGAGGATGTAGCGGCTGAATTTTGGTGGCACGACGAAGGGGAGGCGACGAAAAGCAAGAGTGAGATCGCAGAGGGTTGGACCTCGTCTCATGGTGCAGACTACAGACACACGAACACCAGCGAATAGACAAGGAAGAAAGACACGCTGTAAGGATCGCCAGGAGTGGGCAGTGTGCGTAAAATATAGAAGAAGAGAAAAATTTCGAAAGGTGGAAGGGGCCGAAGGTAGAGCTCGACTCATAAATCAGTAACTGTGCCGATGAGAAGAGAGGGGGGCGAAATTTTACTACACGTTTGTTTTGGCTACATTTGGTGGGTCGGTCGGTCAGTCTTGGTCCGCTCCTATTCTGAGAGATACGCGTGTAAACTGCACCCTTTTTTTTTCGACCCCTCCTCATCGTAGTCTACATACGCATACCGCATACGTTTGTATCGTGTATATTATACGTATACATATTATAGTATCGTATACGTCAGTGTAGGTTGCGAATCCTACTGATCGTCCATGGACTATATATGTAGAGTGCAATACTCGTATTCAATCTTTCTCATTTAAAACCCCCCCACCTGGCCGCTCCTCTTGCCATTCTCCACACATACTCGCACCCATATCCCATTCCTTAACATCGGAATAATTTGCTTTTCCCGAAGCTACTGCAACAGCAGCCGCGGCGACGTGAAAATTAATTAGCGCTCATTTGCTTTGTGTATTGACTGACTGGCATTTGGCCGAAGATTCATTTAGGCTAAGGGCTAGGCTATGACAGGGTTACTCGTGTCAAGTGAGGAAAAAAAAAAAGGTATGCGTTGGCAACTTTGCTTTTATTTTTATCGTCAACTTCTTCGCCCACTCCAGATAGAGGTTGAAATGTTGGGGTGAAGGAAAACGGAAGAGGATTTTTTTTTTTTTTTAAATTTTGTTTTCGTTTTTATACCCGGAAAACAGTTGTAGGTTTTCCGGTTTTTTGGTCTTCCTGGGTGGAAGGAAGAAGCTTATTTTTATTATGGGCGTTAATGTGTGTACACAAAGCTTTGGTGAATGCATAAAAAAAACAAAAAAAACGAGTTAGTACTTCTCTCAGCGGATTACGTCGCGTCGTATTAATTTAAAGCAGCAAGTAATACAGGGGAGCTGTTTTGCCGACACTTTACGTCCCTTCAGCCATTACAGCCGGTTAAGCAAACTTCAGCTGGGCGGATGCTGCTGTGAGATTCTTACCCGATCTTACGCCTCATACAAGGAGGCGTGAAGGAAGTGAGTGGATGAAACGATCACGTAAAATTTTTGAGAAATAAACTTCCAGAACGAAAAAAAAAACCAGAAAATTACGATTGCAATAATTGACACGAAGGCCAAAAGACGGAATTTTTTCTTTTTTGCTGTATGAGAACATAGTTAGGTCTACTAATTACGAGACGAGATTTTAGCATCGAAAAGTTTTAAAGGCTTCCAAAAATTCATTGCTTACGTGTTATAGAAAATGAAATGAGTACTCCATATCATTTCCAAAATTCGTACCATTTTCAAATTACTTTGATAATAATATAATTCTCACTTTACCAAAACTATTTCGAACATATCCTCAATTCCAATATCCTGTTGTAATGACGTCAGCAGTGCAAGTAAAGACTTGTCATATGACGTCACATATTCTATTATAACTCGGTTTTCATATTTTTTCACACGATGTCATTCGTTTCATGAATATTATACCAAATTCTGCACTATTCCCAATTCTTCTTAAAATTGTAACTACACCCTCTTTATTTCATACATAATTATGTCACTGTATTAGCTCACACTAAAATATGTAGATTCTAATAACCAATCACAATGTATATCTCCTACAACACCACAGTAAATTTCACTTGAACTTGAACCCTTAGTTCTTAAGCCTAATTCATTTTTAATATTTCTCTTTTAAAATTCAGCATACCCAATATTTGTATGTACTTATAAAATACACATCATAGAAAAAGTAATACATGGGTCGTCCACTGTTTTGTAACTTTTATAACATTACAACATGGGTATAGCGACAGTGTGGTAAGCTGAGGCATTTGCCCCACTAAAAAAATTGGGGAAAATGGGCAAAAAGAGGCAAATCATTGAAACCAAAGAAGAATAAAATCAAGTGTTCTGGGCGACATGCCAAGAAATTTTTTCCACTTTGAGATGTACGATGTTCTTATTTTTGAATAGGTTTCTATGAAATTCTACTTATTAATTTCAATATCATGAAACTGTTTGAGAATGGGGGGTAGGTACGTTTTTCGTTTCATAACTCAAGGAGAATTTTTGAATCAAAATCTGAAATTTATAGTACATACTTAGTATACGGTGCTCTCTGAGTGGACCGCCATGCTGCATCAGTAGATAGTACATTGAGAATAGAAAAAAATGGTAAGTCAATAAATGGTCGATTTTCAAAATTGAAGGGCCCACATACAATTAAAATTATCAAAAAATATGTTTGTGTCACCCGGAATCTCTTATCAACCAAAGGGATGATACAGAAATCGTCGAGAGAAGTGAAAAACTTCCTCTCCACCTCATGGCCTATCTTTAAAATTAAAAAAATTATGAAAGTTTGAAAATTCTTTAAATCAAAAATAAAATTTCCTCAAAAACTGCCTCTTTGGTACCATTATCAATCAAAAATTGCAATCTGTATCATGACACAACAGACAAAATAAGAAAATTATACGCATTTTTTGTAATTTTGTCTTGCAATTTATGGGTATGCAATCACTTATACGCATGTGTATGAGTGGTTTCGTATCCGCAAGTTGCAAAGCAAAATTTGACAACTTATTTTCTTTTTGCAATATGCATACTATCCACTGGTGTAATATGGTGGTCCACTCAAAAATCACCCTGTATACGTCATTTTATTGTTACCATAATATGATGCAAGTTACAATTTTTGTCCGACTATCACTAAATTTGATTCGAACTGTAGTATTAAGCCAAGGATCTGACTAATTGATTTTAGTATACATAAATTGGCCGGACGATACTTCGGTATTATTATTTTTGTTTTCATTTTGACTTCATTTTCGATCAATAGCTACCAAATTAGCAACAAATATTCAACATAATATTTTGTTGTAATGTGCTACCAATTCTGATGCGGATCGGTAGGATGTTACCTCCATTTTAAGTCTATATTTGTTTCGATTTTGAAAGAGGTAGGGATTTGATAATAGGTATTTTAGGTCAACAACTACAAAATATAATGATCTTTTACCTACTTATTTTCTAATTTTCTACTGTTTGAAAACTTACTTTTTCTAACAGAGCTGCTGCTGCGTTAAAGTATTTTTAAAACTACGATGACGACATAAAATCCGTTCGTACATAATTTAAATTTTCAAAAAATTTTCCGGAGTTCCTTCGAAATTCCTTCGCCCCAGTGAAAAACAATCCTAGCTACGTTTATAAATAAGTAGATAATAATTTTAATGAAATTTTCCACAAAAGTGATATAAATAGTTTCTTTTGAACGTTGGATTTGGTCAGATATAGGAAATATTTCCCATATCAATATATCAGACATCGATTTACATTAGATATAATATAGCGATATTACCTATATTATTAGATTGCCATAATATCATTGTTAATCCTATACTATAATACGAGCAATAATTGTATGTATGTAATATGTATGTATGTATGTATGTATGTATGTATGTATGTATGTAAACGCGTTCAGAAGAATTAGACCAACAAAGTAAATGAAATTCACAGGATAGCTGTTTTTGAGTGTGAAAATACGATTGAGATGAGTCTCAAGTTTGAAAAAATTCGATGAACAGAGATATGAGCATTTCTATTTATCCATCAGCGCAGTATGCGATAACAACAAACTTGTGAGAAAGTGACGATCACTAATATGAAAGATTTCACATTAATTGAATAAGAACAACAACCAGCGATGATATTAAACGAACACCATTGAAGAAACACTAATTTTGAAGTCAACACAATAAGTAAAAGATTCAGTTTTAAGATCTCATTTTATTTTATGTTCACGTAACAACATTTGGAGATCGACTAACTGACAGTTGAAATACGAATATACAATCAGCTATAGCCGATGACGTCACAAGCAGCGACCACGTTACGACTAAATATATCGACTATGAGCGAGGTCATGAGGAGCATATTCTCACACACCTCCTCAAATCATATATGAACAAAAACATATCGTGAATATATGATTTGGACAAAACAAAGTCCAAAGAAATAACAACTAATATATATCGTGGTGAAGCTTAATAATTATAAACGTATTAAAATATTAAAGTATTCGTGTAATCGTGTATGATAATTATCACAGTCTGTATAAAAATATAAAATATATAAAATGGTAAAAATATGACTGTCAGAACACATATAAATGGTAAACATAAAAATCACAAACAACTATATTAAATTTAGGTCATTACAAAAATTGACAAATGCAGGCTTTGGCAGACCTTTAGTAAACAAGTCACCCAATTGTTGGGACGTTGGAATATACATATAAATAAATGATTTGTCAACGTGTGAACATATGAATCTATACTTAGTGTCTATGTGTTTCGATCGTTTGGAATTCCATCTACCTGACTTTATGAGTCCCAGGCAGCTCTGATTGTCCTTGTAAATCACGGATCTTTTAGAGTGGTCAAACCGAAAGTCATTAATTAAATTTTGCATCCACAGTCCTTCGGATGTTGCTTCGCACAAGGCAATAAGCTCACTCTCAGTACTGGAGAGAGCAACAGTGGGTTGCTTCCTACTAGACCAGGAAACCACAGATCCAAATACTTTTACACAATAACCAGAAATTGATTTGCGAGTAGAGACACAATTTGCCCAATCAGCGTCAGAGTAGATTTCTATTATATATTTATTATTATTATCCCTATTATAAGTCAAATTTAATTGTGAAGTAGTTATTAAGTATTTTAAAACTCGTATTAAATATTTATAATGTTCGTGTGTGGCTGTGCTTTGAAATTGACTGAAGTAGGATATCGCAAAGCAGATATCTGGACGAGAACCCAACATAAGATACATAAGACAACCCAACAATTGCTGATATTGATTATTCAAATTACGATCTATTCCATTTAAATCACGATGCAATTGTAGTTTGGGTTCAATCGGAGAATGTGTGGGGATACAATCCAAAACACCAAAACGTTTGGCAACAGACTCAATTAAAGATTTTTGATTTATTTCCAAAAGTCCATTCTCACGATCATAATTTATGTTTAAACCTAAATATTTATTAATCATTCCCAGGTCTTTGCACCTAAATTTTTTGCTAATTTTATTTTTATTGTCTATTATTAAATCATTATTATTGGAGCTGATGATAACATCGTCAACGTAAGTTAGTAAATAAACTATGGAATTTCCTTGTTTATGAATATATAAACAGTCATCAGCTATGCCTGGTTTAAAATCTAATGAAACCAAAAATTCATGGAACATAGTATTCCACACCTTAGGTGATTGTTTTAATCCATATATGGATCGGTTTAGTAATAAAACATTTCTATTTTTATCTAAATTACGTTCAATGCCTTCTGGAATTTCTAAGAAAACTTTGTCTTTAATTTTACCATTTAAAAAGGCACTACAAATATCAATTTGATGAATAAAATATTTAAATTTATTACTCAAGGCAAGTAACGCACGAACTGTTGACAGTTTGGCAACTGGAGCATAGACTTCGGTGAAATTAAAACCTTTTTGTTGCTGAAATCCGCGAGCCACTAACCTGGCCTTGTACAAAACATTACCAGCAGAATCAGTCTTTTTAGTAAACAGCCATCTACACGTGATTGTTGGATCATCCGTTGGACGTTTGACCACATTCCAAGTTTCATTGGAAGTCAAAGCATCAACTTCATCTTGAATCGCTTTCTTCCAGCGATCAGACTCAGAGGACCTCAACGCCTCCTCAAACGTCAACGGGCAATCACTTTCAACAGCATTAGCTATGAAAAAGCAAGAATCTATAACATCACCAAAATCTAGTATATTATTAATTTCTCCATCCACTTCAATACTATCAACATTCGTTTCGTCAACTTCCTTCATTATAGGGTCAGAGTCATCATATTTTGATTTACCTATAGACTCTTCATTGAACTCAACATCTCTGGAGAGATGGATTTTACGTTTAGTCACGTCCAGTAACTTGTAACCTGCTGGCGAATATCCCACAAACTTCAATTTATTACTCTTTTTCTCAAATTTATCCGAACTGTGAGCGAAATCCAACATATAAGCATCGCAGCCAAAAACCCTCAACTTTTTATAATCATACTTCTCACGGTGCCATCTTTCATAAGGAATGTAACTTTTATTGGTTGGACACCGATTTAAAATGTAAGCAGCACACAATAAAGCCTCACTCCAGTAAATTTTATCCAGGCTGCTTTCATATATGAGAGTTCTGGCCCTCTCTCCAAGAGTACGATTCATTCGTTCAGCTTTACCGTTTTGCTGAGGACATCCACCAACAGTGGGTTCTATGGAAATTCCTTTCTCAACACAATATGCTTTAAACTGTGAATTTATATATTCAATACCACGATCGCACCGTAATCTCTTTACATTTGTATTAAATTTATTAGAAACCAATTCGTGATATTCAACAAATTTTGACAATACCTCAGTTTTGTTGTTCAGCAGATATACAAAACAAAAATTCGAATAATCATCAACGAACGTTAAAAAATATTTCTTGTCATTATACGACACTGGATTTATTATGCCACAGACATCAGTATGGACTAATTCCAACGGACTTTTTGTTTTTTGTTCATGTCTGTCGAAAGGTTTTTTATGTTGTTTCCCCATAATACAGGGTTCACAAAATATTTCTTGATTATCAGACATATTAGGAATACGACCTTTATTAGACAACAGCTTGACATCATTATTATTCAAATGTGCAAGTCGCTTATGCCATAACTCTAACGGATTTTTATTTTTATTTTGTGTCAAATTACATGATTCCGTTACGTTATTATAAAAAGTTATTGTATATAAATTTGTTAAATTACTTTTCCCGGTTATAATTACGTTATTAGTTTTGTTACTTATTACATTAACAGACTCTTCCTCAAATACAGACCTACATCCAGCTCTAGCCATACATTTGACTGAGAGAAGATTGGTCGGAAGGTCTTTAGCAAATCTAACATTCTTTAATGTGATATTAATTCCATTTTCAGTTTTTAATTTCACAGTACCAACAGCTGAAACAACAAGTTCAACGCCCTTTTTTTGCAACCATTATCGACTGAGGTTTTGTCAACATAATATATTCAGCAAATAATGAAATATCATTCACAATATGTGAAGTACATCCTGAATCTAACACAAAAACAATCTGTGGTGACGCAGAAACTTTCGAAATAAGACCCTGATCAGGTACCAAGAAAGTCAAATCGATCTCAGAACATTCATTATTATTATTATTAAAAACATTATATGACTGTGAATTACTATTTCCATTATTATTACTATTATTATTATTATTATTCCTGTTATTATTCCCTCTGTTTGTAGTTCGATTATTATTTTTAGTATAACAATTTCTAGCTATGTGTCCCTGCTTATTACAGAAATGACATCGAATATTATTATTATAATTTTGATTCAAATTCTGATTACTAGACAAACCTGAATAATTATTATTACTAGAATTGTTGTCTTTATTATTCTTTGACTGACTAAGATTACGCTGATCATTAACATTACTATTCCTAAAACCACCATGATTTCTAAAATTACGGTAATTTGATCTACCCCTAAATTTATTGTGATATCGTCCGCGTGAATTATAATTCGAACCAAAAAAAGCATTCTCTTCACCAGGAACACTTCCTGATGAAGGTTTTGGATTTGATGCATCAGGAGCGGAAGGCAAGCTTCTCGTCATCTTTTCGAGGTCCAGTTCACGTTGGAAATTAATAACCTTTCCAATCGCAACTTCCCACGATAGATTGTCAGCATCCTGCATCATTATTTTCAGCGGACGGAAATCACTTGGTAACGATCTCATCATAGTTAAAATACATTGTTTTACAGACGTTGTCTCACCCATTTCAGCCAAACGTCGAGTAACAGACCGAAATTCCATCAAGTAATCCTTCAGCTTATCACCAGGCTTGAATCGCATCGAGTACATCTTGGATCTCAGCTCAATCATCGTCATGTTGTTGTCCCTTCCAGCAAGCTGCACAATTGCCTGGAACATCGTTTTTGCCGTATCGTAAGTCTGGATCGCCTCGATAAAATTGTCAGCAACATTATTAGCAATGTAAAACATCGCCTTCGAATTCAGCTTTTCCCATTCTTCAGTACGATTCCTACCCGACGGAACAGAATTATGTACAACACTATATAAACCTTCTTTTCGAAGTAGCAGATCCATCCGGTATCGCCAAGTACGCCCATTATCTCCGTTGAACGGTTCCAGCATCAATTTCATTTCACGTTCCATTTTCGTTAACAGTCGCACAGCAAACAGCAAAAATCAGCGACGAAAAAATATCACAGGCAGACAGCCAAAAATTACACGAAAATGAGCAGGAACAAACTAGACATACCGCTTGAGAATACCGTTTACATCAGGATCAAACAAAGAGAATTTAAAATTGAATGACGGTTACTTGGCAAGTTTCTGCAGCACAATTTTGCTCAGACATCACAATGGCAGCCTCTTCAAGTACGATGACTGGGCCCATAACCTGTGAGAAAGTGACGATCACTAATATGAAAGATTTCACATTAATTGAATAAGAACAACAACCAGCGATGATATTAAACGAACACCATTGAAGAAACACTAATTTTGAAGTCAACACAATAAGTAAAAGATTCAGTTTTAAGATCTCATTTTATTTTATGTTCACGTAACAACATTTGGAGATCGACTAACTGACAGTTGAAATACGAATATACAATCAGCTATAGCCGATGACGTCACAAGCAGCGACCACGTTACGACTAAATATATCGACTATGAGCGAGGTCATGAGGAGCATATTCTCACAAAACTACAACGAATGATGAAAAATTCAGCTGGCTAAAAATAACAGAAAGGTAAGGTTTTATTAGTGAATTTTGGTAAGCCTAGGCAACGTATGATCATTATGATTTACAACTACTGAAGTACCTAATGAGTTTATGGTTGTAGTTTTTAATTTTATTCTCCAGAATTGAGATATGTCATAAAAATATATTTATGAAATTCTCCAGCTTGAATTAAATTAACAAAATTTTTTCTAATTTCTACATTCGAGCAAAGCTCGGTGAACCAGGGACTACTATAATATGAGCAGTAATTGTATGTGGGTATGTTTGTATGTAAATGCTATGAAGAACCAGACCGACGAAGTTCCTGAAAATTACAGTAGAGAGGTATTTGTGTATGAAAAAATGATCTAGATAGGTCTCAAGTTTAAAAAAATTTGTTGAACAGATATATGAACATCTCAGTCTATCTAACAACAGCAAGTGATAACAACGAACATTGAAAAACTGATTAACCCTAAAACTAACCAATGAGAAAGGTTTTATTAGCGAATTTTGTTAATCCTAAACTGCGTATGATTATTATGATTTACGACTGATGACGTAATACGAGTTAAATAATGAAATCTTAATTCTCGAGATGTACGATATATGATAATACAGAAGGATGTACCTAATATTGCAGAAATTCTTCAGCTTGATTAAAATTAACAAAATTTTCTTCTCTTCCACATCCGAGCAAAGCTTGGTGAACCAGGTACTACAATTTTATATATTCTGTAGGTGGCAACGAATTCATGGCAAAAAATTAAAATAATACACAAATTTTTTTTTAAATTGGGACCTATCTGTGATTATGCACCACTTCCACCACTTTCTCACAACCAAACCTTCAAAAAATATAAATCAATAAACAAAATTGAGATTTTAGAATTTAAAAGTGGCTTCCGAGCAACGCTCTGTCAACCAGCTAGTGATAATTTACATTGCCAATCTCTGGTTTTTGTCTTATTTTACAAATTATTCCATATTAGAAAATATAAATTTATTATTTCTTCTCATGACTTTTAACGTTAGTTTAGATCTTTAAATTGTTTAGTACTTTAAAAAAAGGCGTGAGTTCTGCTGGGGCATACTCATGAAGGATTGATGAGTAAACATAAAATAGTGTGGTTGTGTGTGTGTGTGCAATAGGTTACGCATGCACACAACCACATACCTACAGGTTATATAACACACACACAAAAAAGAGTTGCAATTGTAAGAGTTACAGTTATACAAATCTGACAAATGTAATTCTCATTTGACCCCACCATAGATACAAAAAGCTAAGATGTTTACACATCAAAAAAGTGTGAGTTCCAAATGGGCTATACCCATAAAGGTTTGCGATGTATAAATATAATAATAATGTGGTTGTTTGCATGTGCAATGCATTATGCACACACACACACCTTCACATCACATAACACACACACACACACACACGCACACACACACAAACAAGTGTTACGATTGTAAGAGTTACAGTTATGCGAATCTGACAATATTGAAATTCTCTTTTAGCCCTTACCATAGACCGAGCACTAAGTTGGTTAGACATCAAAAAAAGGCGTGAATTCCAATGGGGACTCATGAAGGATTGATGTGTAAATATAATAGTGTGGTTGTGTGTGTGTGGACAAAGCGCATCCTCACAACTACACACCTACACAACAGTTATAATTTGTAAGACGTACAAGTTGTAGTGGTAGGAGTTTATGTAAGATTGGTTTTACGTCGCAAGGACGAATAAAATAAGTTCATTGTCACACACCTTAGCTTGCGCCTCATTGTTAGACAACTGTTAGCGTCGCCTCAGCCCAGTATCTCCAGTCATTGGTAGGAGTTTAAAAATAGTTCATTTTACGTCACCAGGACAAATAAAATATGTTTGTTTTCACACACCTTAGCTCGCGCCTGGTTGTAAGACAACAGTTAGCGTCGCCTCAGCCTGGTATCTCCAGTCATGTCAAGTCCCCTGCTCATTGCTAGTGTGCACGGGACTCGTGGGCGTAGCTGGGAGTGAGTTTTTTGCAAGTGGAAGCGTTTAGCATTTCAGTTCAGGTTGAATCATATATCAGGCCGCAAAAAGGAGAATAAAATTTTCTGTTTTTTGAGTTGTGATCGTAAATTAATTTTCAATTTCTGAAATTAGATTTTGATTTTCAAAATTAAATTTCGAGTTTCAAAACTAAATTTCGATGAAAGCGAATTATTAAATTCGAGGTCCAGTAAAAAACACTTTGCTCCTGCTACCATGTAGTGGTAGGAGTTTATGTAAGATTGGTTTTACGTCGCAAGGACAAATAATATAAGTTCGTTGTCACACACCTTAGCTTGCGCCTCCTTTTTAGACAACTGTTAGTGTCGCCTCAGCCCAGTATCTCCAGTCATGTCAAGTCCCATGCCCATTGCTAGTGCACACGGGACTTGTGGGTGAAGCCAGGACACAAGTTACAAGTTACAATCGTAATATTATCATTTTATCCCCTACTAGAGTAAGCAAAACCCAGCACTAAAACGTTTACCCATCAAAAAGAAAATTAGTTCATTAAAAATTATGGAAAAACTATCAAATCGATATTACTGATTTCTTATTTCTTGCTATCGATATGTCGACAATCAAAAATTATTACTGCTTGAATTATCGATGTTTGTGATTTGATGTCTAGATCACCGTAAATATTGTGTTTTTAACGAGATTCCAGGGTGAAGGAACTCGAACTTCAAAGACTTCCCACATTCATCGCTGCCCAAACCACTTCGTTGGTATAAGTTTCTGCTGCTCAATGCGAAATTTTTCTTATTCAATAAAATCTCTCCGAGTATCAATGAGTATAATAAACACGAAATCGTAAAATTAGTTTGTTCCTCTTTTTCTTTTTCTTTTTTTTTTTGGTTCGTTTGCACGCTCTTATCGGTTTTTCGAGGTTTATTTTCACGAACTTCCGACCGGGTACGATTTTATTGGCAAAGCAGCCGTATCGTGTCTCATGCGACAAGATCGCTTTATTCGAATGAATAGTCGCCAAAAAAAAAAAAAAAAAAAAAAAGCAAACTACAAAACACATTGTCTCGTGCTAGAAACGATAATTGAAAAATTCTTCGTTTTTTTTTGGTTTTTTTTTTTTGTTTTACTTTTTGACCGCTAACGAGAAAATTAAATTTGGTCGACGGCGGATATAAAAGAATGAACTAAAAGAAAAAACTGAAATAAAAAAAATAAA
This sequence comes from Ericerus pela, assembly GCA_011428145.1. NCBI lineage: Eukaryota > Metazoa > Arthropoda > Insecta > Hemiptera > Coccidae > Ericerus > Ericerus pela. The sequence goes on from WOFM01000395.1 coordinate 1,009,960, forward strand.
GTAAAATAAAAATAAACACTGCAATAACTTTTCAACATATAAATGCATGTTTTCTCAGCGTTTAGGTACTTACAGCAAATAGAATCGAGAACAAAATTTGGAAAAAATTTTCGAAAATTGCCGAATACTTTGAAAGCGGGGTGCGAGGGGAGTGTGCGAAAAAATTACGTTTCGCGAGTGTATGCGCCAACAACCTCCGTGACTCTTACTTTTCAATAGATGAATTTAAAAAATAAAAATAAAATAGAAAAAAAAAAACGCAGAAAGAATGAGACGACGGTATGGGAAAATTCAAACGAAAAAGAAAGAAAGAAAAAACTATAGTAAAGAGAAAGAAGAAAACTCCTCGGGGTGCACTCAGGAAATGTATCGTCGTAAAACAAAATCATGTATACGGTCTCAAGAGGCCGGTCGAGCGTGGCGCTAACATGTGCCCCCCCCCGCCCCCATGACGTCTCACCCATCGTCCTCCGCGTCTATTCGCTGCTCGATTTTATTCCGCCAGATTAGACAGAGAGAAGGAAACGGTTATATGAGAAATGATTTTCGCAACGACGAGATGGAAAATATACACTAGAGATTTCATTTCGACAATGTTGTCTTTCACCGCTGTCAATTTCGATTATCCTTATACTGCTGCGCGGCTTATAATACCAAGTATAGTACAAAAAAAAAAAAAAAAAAAAAAAAAAGCAAAAGAAAAGGAAACAAAAAAGTAAGCAAGAACAAGAATAAAAAAACCGACAAAAACTGTTATGATCGTTCACACTTAACGCTTTTGCCTTCGTGCCAGAGGATTGTCTTCGTGATTTTCAAAAAATAGTTTTGTACGAAAAAAAAAAACTGCTTGCATTGACTTTTTAATGTCAACAAATAAAAAACGGCGAATATTTCAATTTTTTCCTTTTTTTGTTTCCTCTTTCGCCGTCGACTGATTGTGGTTAAACAAAATGGAAAAAAAAAAAGGTGCGTATGAATATTATAAGGATTAACTGACGATCGTATTTTTAAAGAACGATCGGCGCAATAATCGAAATCGATAAACAAAGTATTAGTGCGGATTCAGGACCGAACGTTTGAGATCAAAGAGAAAAAAAATCTAAAGACACGAAAGGCTTTCAATAGGCAAAACATTTTTCGTGTACATTTACACCGATATAAACAATGCCTCGAAAATACCTTCTAAATTTCCTGTTTTTAAAATATTGAAAATCTACTTACGTGGCAGACTACCAGCTGGGTACACTTATAAATAGTTGGACTAGAAAGTAATCCTTAGAATTTTTTTTTTTTTTTTTTTCATAATTACCTTTTTTCAGACGGTTTTATGTGGCGAAAAATAGCTATTATTCATTAGAACTGTTATGGTACCAACCCATCAAATAGTAGGTATATTGTGTCACAAGTGTAAAATGTGGGCTATTTTTTTTTACCAAGTACCTATGAAGCTAGTTTCCTGGGTTGGGAGTGGATACGTTTTTTGTTTCATGATCTCAGGATAATTGTGGCACTAATAACTCAAATTTATATATATACAAGCTGAAGTACCCGTCTAACAGACGTGCAAGACAATAATACAACAAAATATTACCATAATATCCTACTTATTTTCCAAGTTTTCCTAAATGAGAAAAAGAAACCATTCTGTAATTCAAGAAGATTTAAGTTTTTTAACCGTATTATTTCTTCAAAAGATATGACCTTATAAATATATTTGTGGATGTATTTGTACTTTATTGTCAATACGTGATAATTTCTATGAATTGACTGTATTTCTTGCTTTTAAAATGTGGAAATAAGCTCGAAAAAAGACTTTTGGCAGAGCTTAAAGGAAGCACCTATATTTGATAGTTTTCTTAAAATGATTTAATTTGGCCTAGACTGAAACATTCCATCTAATAATTTCAAAATTTGAAGGTCATGGATCATTATTGTCATTCAATAAAGATTTTAATGGACAACAGTGACGTACTAAAGGAATTTTTTTTTTTTGGGTGGAGAAAATCAAAAATTCCAAACTGAAAACGTTAATATTCTGAACTCAAAATTTTCAAGTTTCCCTTTATAATTTTTTAATTCCCACACCTTCCGATATGGCAATTTTTGTTTTTGTTTTGGCTATAAAATTTCTACTTTTTGACCAATAACTATGAAATTTGAAACAAAAATTTATTATGATTTATTATAACTTGATATAAATTTTGGTGCAAATTAGTCAAACAGTACTAGCGGTATGGCTATTTTTGTTCTTGTTTTGGCTATAAAATTATCAATTTTTGATCAAAAGCTACCTACAAAATTTGTAACAAATATTATAACTTGCTTTAAATTTTGGCGCAGATTGGTCTCATGGTACTTCTAGAACACTATTTTTGTATTTATTTTACTATAAAATACCTAATTTTGGACCAACAGGAATAAATATTTATTACAATCTATTAATAACGTTTAGTAACTACCTAATTTTACATTTTTTGAAAACCTACTTTATCTTACCGAGCTGCTGCTGTGTTAAAGTTTTTTTATCTTATTCCTTTCATTACAAAAAAAAAAAAAAATAGATGTCTGGAATGAATCTGCTGACATTAACATAAACAAAGTCACCAGTTGGCCAGATATATAGCTTCGCCTCTTGTTGGGTTATTCATTTGGTAAATAATTTTCTGTAGCACACACAAACACTAATGTAAAGATTAGTGTAACATACCCACTCACACATAGATACTTATGCAAGAAAATTTTAAACCTTAATTTCCACACTTTGGCTGAACGGATTTTACTTTTTAAGGTCTGTAAACCACCTGTAGGATATTCTTCATATGTGGTATGAGTTTTGAAAAAATTTGTTCAGTATATTGAGAGAACATTCAGGACAGAGAATGGCAACTTGTCTTTATATATTAGATATATTGAGGTATCTGAAATTAAATGGCTCATAATGTCCAACCTTCGTGTATGTTTGTATTTAAAAGCTGATGATGTCACAATACCTTAATTATAAGACGCAATTCAGCCAAAAACACTGATATTTGATTTGTCTCAAAGTCACCTCGTACTGCGAGAATTTTTATTTTTTTACTTAAAATACCCTATCGCTGAATTCTTCTTAAATCTGGTTAAGTGTCTTGAATACGATGATACATAGCTTACATTGTTTTAAAATCACATTGGAGACATTAGTCTGCATTATTTGCACGAATTATAAGCAAAGGTGTTGAAAGAAGCAACTTAACAGAGTCTCAATCCATAAGAGGATTGAGACTTGAAAAAACAAACAGCAGAATTATTTTGTAAATGAAATGTAATATGACAGAAAAAATAACAATTAACTTAGCAAAGCAGATAAATTAGGCATAAACAAAAAATGAAATAAAAAACTATTCTAGACAACCTGATAAGGAAAACCATTATAATTTATATTGTCTCTTCATGAGAAATGATTGGTTGGTTGGTTGAATTAAAACCCTTATTTAAAACTTTAGGTTTCAGAGTCTTTTGTTCAATTTAGAACTAAGAATGGGTGAGGTGAAATAATAATACAATCTAATACAGATGAGGATGGACCAGAACCAAGGACTCACTGTACACAATATCTACATTTGGCCATATCGCATTAGAATTATATGTCATCCAAGTGAAATTCTGCTGTTTATACAGGGTGTTGTTTTATACCTGATAAAACTGTAATTGAAGTCTGATAAACTGTTAATAGGACTGTCTGAAAAAGAATTTCATTTTGTTATTGTCGTCATCTGCTTTTGTCTTCATATTTCATTTACTTCGGAAATTGCATTGTCTTAACTTAAGCTTTTTGTGTACAAGATGTCGTCATTAGAGGTCAAAAATATTTTTATTTTGATACTGAAAAAATCTCGGATTTCTCAATATATATATATGTTGTGACATCTGGTTACCTACAGCCTTCCCTTTCATCACCACCAAATTACGATTGTTAATATACTTTACAGTAGAGAACGGCTCACAAGTTTTAAGTTTATACTGTCACTAAGTCACAGAAGAAATACATCAAATTCTTCCTGGAAATAAATCCCCATTCTATGAGATAACAAGTCACATCTATCGATTACTTTTATACAATGTGGTGCCGTGTAAATTCAAATCTCGATCATCGGTAAACCAACGGCTTATTCCTCGACTGTTCACAAATTTGGTTGAACTGTAAACAGTCAGTCTCATTTTATACGTGATGAAATCCGTTCATCGTGAATTCAAAATATTATTCACGACATATTATAGCTTTTGTTCCGACATCAAGTCACCCTTTTTCAAGTTTTTTTTACAAAAACTATACGAAATGTGAACACTGTTAGCAGAAACTGTATAGTTGGTTGCACCATTTTCAATTCCAACAACAAATATACTTAGTTTGAATCTGTTAGTTCACTGGACATCGATGACCACAAGGCAATACAATTTTTATGATACCTGAACAACAAGATATTTTTACATCTTACTGTAAGTAACCTTTTACTGTAATAAAAACGTGAGTTGTATAAATTGGTCGGCCAACTCATTTATTCCATTTATTTGAAATTGCCCAACATACTTCGTAGGCCTTAGGAGCTTTCGCTGGTAGTCTGGTGGCCTAACTGTTTGAACTAACTTGTGGTCTCGACTCTATGATTTCTCAAAACTCGTTGATATACTTCGAATTGTAATATCAAACCCCTATACTTGAGATGTACATTTAGTTTTGGATGTCACAATGTATAGGTATAGATAAATAGATAAATTGATAATGTCCATTTCTTGTTCCCATGGTACAGGTCTAAATTTTTATCAGATAATCACGAAATATGGTACGTACATCCAAGGACCAGACCTATTGATTTTGGTGCGGATCAACTGGATGGTACTTCCGGTACTGCTATTTAGTTTTTATATTGGTCATAAAATGCGGAATTTTGAACCGTATGTACAAAATTTTAAATCTAATGAATTGAAATAGTAATTAAGTTATTTGTGATACGAAGTGAAAAAATTGGGTGATTTTGATGCGAGTATCAATCACACTAGTTGTTTGCAAAGCCACCCACAAAAAAAGGACAATATTTTGTTTTCTTTCAAAATCAAATAATAATTAATAATTTTACTTTTTTTTAACCAAAAAAATATCTGTAACATTCTCAACCTCTCTAACCCTAGAAAAAAAACTCTAAAATTGTTTTTAAAATTAAATAGTTGATAATTTTATTTTACTTTAGAAAATATAAAAAACTAAGAAAGTGTTCGAGTCATGCAAAAAGTAATCGAGCTGTATAAGAAGGTGATCAAGCAGTGTGAGAAAGTCAACTTGAAAGTGCATATGCACCCAACAATATTTTTTCTGGTTGTACCGAAATTTGCTCCTTCTTGTTCAGTCAAGTGGTATTAAAAAATGTATTTTTTTGTTGGCTGTTGCAAAAAACTTGTTTTATATGTTTTAATGAACTTCGAATTTAGTTGTAATTTTTTGTTGAATTTCAGTATGGTAACTATATTGACGAGGCAGTTTTTTATTTTTTAGCATTGAAAATGCTTCTGGAGTCAAGTTGTGAAAAAGTGTCCACTACCTAATTTTTACCAATGTTTTATGTTTGAATTGTATGAGAAGAGGTAGATAACGGTAAAAAAGTGAAGGAGAAAATGGTAATGAAAAATAAAGTGAAGGTAATAATATTGTTTCATTGTTTGAAAAAAAAAATACAAAAATGAAAGAAAATGAAAAATGAATCTCCTAATTTGTTTAAATTTTTATTCATTTTCAATGTCCTCCTCTCGTTGTTACAAAGTGTGAAACCTGGGTGAATTGTTAAATAGCCTATTATTTTATTGGTACCTTTTTAGAATGACTCCAAATTTCCACCCTCTTAAAGAGATTTTGTGTCAGTTTTTCATTCGCCCTAAGATTCTTAATTTGTCAACAACGGTTTCCCAAAGACAAAATAAACAATCAAACCAGCTCATCTTGATTAATTATTCATACTTTACAGAAAATCATAAATCAAAGTAAAATCAAATTGATCAAATGCATCGTATTAATTTAAATGGTAATAAACTGACCCGAATTAATTCACTTTTTTGTTCATTAAATTTAAAGAAATTTGATTAACAAATCAAATAAAAGTTGTGCGATAATTCTTAGCTTATACTGCGTTCTGTGGAAGTCTGTTTGAAATAATATGTTGTTCCTATACGCTGAGATTGAAAAATAGAGGTTCCATGTACTAAGACCAAAAAACGAAAATTCCTACAATATTCTCCACAATATTTTTAGAGAGTCGACTTTAATTTAGCACTTGTATCACAAATTACTATATTATGATAGCTAACTGTCACGTAGGAGGTACAGTACAGAAAACCAAATTAAAATTCTGTAGTATACAAAAGTTCAGATGAAAGTGCAGACACAGTGGTAAAAAAGAACAAGTAAGGCAAGGACATACGTTGTATATGATGATCGATACAATAAAATTAAATTGGGATCGAGCGCACACAAACTTGCTTCACGCACATAGGTACTTGCACAACAAAGGACTCATAAAAGGATCAACACATTTTGAGAAACATTATTATATATTGAAAAATGAAGATACAAATGAAAAAGAGCGCTTGACAAATTTCAATGAAAACGAAAATCCAAAACATGTTGATTGATATCAAAATTAATATAATCGCTTCAAATTTATTCATGAAGAACAGAGGTGCCGACTTACTTAAAAGGCAAAGACCACAAACTAGGACCGCAATTAAATTAAAAGATATCAAAAGGAATTAAATTTTGAATATAAATTTTTAAAATGAAATATGAAAAAGAGGCCATAGTGCGAGACATGGTGTCGAGAACATGAGTACCAAACGAAGAATTTAAAGAAGACGACGAGCTTATAGTAACAAGAAAAAGATGGTGATCCAAATTCCTGGTGGCTGGCAGTAACTTACTCCATTCATCCAGAGAGTGTAAAAAATAAAATAAAATAAAATAAATAAAAAGAGTCGAAATGGGTCCCACATGCTACAATTCCATGGATTCAGCAGCTGTATAATATTAAGTACTACTCAAATTACCGCTCTTTGCAGCTCAACATTGAGTGGAATTAATGCGTTTTTCATCTTTTGTATCAAAATAATTTCATATTTTTCTTTTAAATTTTTGTTATCCCCATTATTTTGGTGTTTGTTTTTCATTGAGTATTTTCAAATTTAGTTCTTAATATTTTTCAATTTTAACCACTTTTGCATTTTGAAAGCTCAAATATAGGGTATTTGAAGAGGAAATACATAGAATAATTCAATAGGCTACTCCGGCTTCGAAGTGTCCTTCAGTACGTTTCTTCCATTTATCTGCCCTTTATTACTATCCCCAAATCCCCAATTACGTTCATTACAAGATTTTGCCATGTTCAGTACGCTTAAAAGATAATTACCTATTTTTGGTTTGATTCGAAGGAAATTTTAATTTTTTTGCTTCACTCTACTTTTGAGGAATGGAGAAAAAAAAAAAATATAGTATAAAAGAAGGCGATAGTACGTTTTACTGGTACCCGTCGCACGACGATTGTGCTTCGAATATTTATTATTCTTCGCGAATAGTTGCTCGTCTTTGTGCGTTAATATACTACCACGTTTTTTTTTTTTTAAAGTTTCTTATTTGTGTAATGTAATTTCCAGTGGTTCGCCCTCCAAAGCTGTGGAAAACAAAGTTTGTTTTTTGTTTAAAATGAAAAAGAAGTCCTATGCACGTTGCAAGCTAATGCTCATTTCGTCTCTCCCTTTAACTTCTCGGTCTGACTCGTTTCCACTGCATACCATCTCGTCTGTGCTGGCTTTAATTTGGTCCTGCCTTTTTCTGTCACCTAATTTCTTTTCCTTCTTGTAGAAAAAAAAAAAAAAAAAAAAAAAAAGAGAAAATTTTTCTTTTTGTAGTTTTTTCTTTACCATTTTGTCGCGTTCTACTTAAAAACTGACTTCACTTTCGTCAAGACCAAGGCTTTATGTTATTTCACTCGGTTTTCCAATCGCGTCGTGTTTATCTTTTTGCCCTTTCGTAATGAATTTTTATTCTGAAAATGGGTGAAAGATGTGAAAAAGAAATGAAAATTGGATACTTAATTTTTAATTTATACTTTTTATAGTTAAGTGATTGAACGAGACAAGATCGGATAAGGATGAGTCTTAGAGATGTGTGGTTGATTTGGTCCAAGTGAATTCACGTACACCTGTACCTGTACTTATACTTCGCACCCATTTTTTACTTTATGATTTTAACGTAATTTTGTACATTTTTATATGCAAAAAAAAATAATAAAAATTTACTAAATAAGAAAAGAAAACCTAAAAATTTCTTCAGCAAGATCTACTACTGTTCTAATGAAACAAAAAAGCGTCAGTTCAAATCGGAAATTTTTCTCAAACAATGGAACCAATTTTTGAAGAAAAAAAAGCAACAAAAATTCGGTAAAAACAATAAACTTTTTGAAATTTCTTCAGCATCATCCATAGCGACTGGATTTATTGAACTTCGGGGCTTTTTTCCTTTACTTCTCATATTTGATAGTTCGTCAATTCCATCTTATGCTTTGATAAAACTTTTTAATTACTACAATCAAATTCAATAATTTCCGTCCTTATGTCTTTTTGAAGAGATTTCAAAAAGGTTACTTTTCTCTTTTAGCGTATTTTTACTCGTTTTTTAGCAGTTGGTTTTTTTTGGACAAAAACAACTTTTTTTATGATTTTTTAATTCATTTACATTTGTTAGCGATAATTTTGATTGATTAAAAAAAAATAAATTATTAGAGATTACTTACCTCAAAATCTATCTCATTAAATCTAAAAATATTAATATGGGACAACCATGGTGTCCCCCTCTATCATTTAATTTTTTTTTAATTGTGTGACGTCTGAAAATGACTTACATCCCAAGTATTGAGGTTTGAAATTACAAGACGAAGTATATTAAAGAGTCTCGAGAAATCGTAGAGTCGAAACCACAAGTCAGCTCAAACAGCTAGGGCACCAGCCTACCAGCAAAAGCTCCCAAGGCCTACGTAGTATGTCGGGCAAGTTTGTGTAGGCGAGTTAAATAAGTTGACTGACCTATCAGTACAATTCACATTTATTACAGTAAAAGTTACTTACAGTCGAATAATAAGTATATCTAGTCGTGCAATTGTCAAAAATTGTATTGCCACATGGTTTCTCATTTCCAATGAACCAACAAATTCCAACTAAGTATACTTGTTGTTTGAATTGAAAACAGTTTTGAATTGAACTGGTAACAGTTCTACCAATGGCGTTCACTTCTCAAGTAATTTTGGTAAAAACAGTTTAAAAAGGTGACTTGAATGTCAAACTCAAAATCTGTAGAATGTTGTGAATATTGTTAAGTATATTTACGATGAATGGAAAACACCAACGTATAAAACAATACTGACAGTTCACAGTGGAACTAAAATCATGAACAGTTGAGAGATAAAGTGTTGGTTCGTTGGTGATCTAGTTATAAAATACACGTCACATAAAAGTATATAAAAGTCATCGATTAGCGTATTGTCAGCATCTCATAGAACAAGAAGTTATTATTTCATGTCAAACTTAATGTATTTCTCTGCGATCTTATCATAGTAAAACCTTAATATTTGTAAGCCTTTCTTTACAATATAAGCATGCGTGATGTTTGAGCTTGGTTGTGACGTGAAGGGAAGGCTGCAGGGTTTCAAATGTCACAATTTATAAAAATTTTGATCAGGTCAAAAAATTATGGTGGAATAAGTATTAGTAAAACAAGTAAAAAATATACCTACCTACAGACACACACTGATCGATTGGAAACCGGTTAAAAATAAAATGAAACAACTTTGTTAGCGTCATGGTCATTAAAAGTCTCACAACACAACACAAGCATTTCCAAAATACTTTCTGTTCGTTGTCACATTTTTCATAATTCATTATAATTTTTAGTTTCTTCAAAGAATATAATTCTTTTCTCGAGATATTTTTTCAAAATGGAAGACTTTTTTATACGGCTATTTAACTACTCAGCTGAATAAATGCCTCATAACACTGTGTTTGTCTTACACAACCCTACTAACAAGGCTGACAATCACGATTTTCCAATTTCCCGATTACATTATTTTGTTAACTAAATGACCAATAGGTAATCCCAGAAATCATAAGCGAAAAAAAAAAGGAAACTTCGGAGTTCACTTTTTTGTTTTCTGTAACAAAAATTCAAACAATAGAGTAGACACCAAACCTAACATCATAGGTTGAAACTCAATTTTTTTCTCTCCAACTTTATTTACTTCATTGAAAATAATAAAAAAAAATTGAAAATCGACAAAAACTCACCTCATTCAATACCCATAGGGACTCCAATGCGTGGAGTGAAAAAACGATTTGTCGAAAATAGGAGAAGAAAAGCTACCCAAAACAAAAAAAAAAAAAAATATTCGTAAAAACCCTCGAAACAAAAGAAAACGTACGCAAAATGGACGACGATAAAAACGATAAAAATTAATTTTCTACCCAGGAGAGAGATAATTGAATGAAATGACCCTCAACACAGATGAAGGTTTTTCTAAAGGTTTTTCCACCCTAATTTAATTTTATTAATCATTTTTAAATATTTTGAAATAGGTTCTTTCCGCCGTCTTTTTTTTTTCGCTTTTATACTATATTTGCTTCTTTTTTAAACATTTTTTCTCAACTCGATACGTCACAAAAATAAATGTTTTTCTTGCACTTCAATACGCTTACCCGCCGTATAATGAGGCAGAAAAGAGGAATTTTCGATTTTAATATTATTATTAGGAATTTTATATTTATTTTTATAATTATGCATTCTTCGTTCTTCGGTGTTTATTTTCCTTTGATGCGTATTGTGACCAGACACGTGCCTTGTTTATCTGTAATTTACTGTTTTGTTTTTTGTTTTTATCAGGTTTTTTCTACAAAACCAGATAATTTAGAGTTTTAAGTTCATGTAATGTGCGTTTTTAGGGTCGCTGAAAACAATGTTAATGGTCTCATCCTGAAGAAACGAATATTCACCAAGATTGTTGTGTAACGCAACTAAAAATGTTAATTTCTTTGGTATATAATTAAGATAAAACCATGAGCGTCATTAGGGAGCTCAAGAGAGTGAGGTTATACTCTCACATGGAATTTTCACTGTCTGCATTAAATAAATAGAATACTAGGCCCTTATCTGTAGTTTGTTTCCCTTTTTTTCGAAAGGTATTTTGGTTTTTGTTTTGCTTTTCAATCCCCCTCCAAGTGGAAACATCATCATATCTTTAGAAAAAAATTACGTTTTCCAGAGAGTCGGGGTTGGTTATTCTGTATTTTTTGAAAAAAAAATATTTTTTTCAGATGGCTTTTTCAAAGTTTTAGTGCACCATTTGTGTTATTTTTGAGGTACGTACATTAAAATTCCAATTGGGTATCCGATTTCCAATAATCTGATATCTCGATTATTCAAGCAAAAAAGTCTATCCAATTTTTTTTATGTGGGTATCATACTTGTGCAAGGTATTTAGGGGCTCGGACACCTCGATAATAGTCGCCGCTAAAAGGCTGGCTAATTTAATTCACTGCATGTTATAACACACTTGCATGAATTACTTATTACACACTGTACGTAATTCATAATTATTGGACCGTGATGAATCGGCTTATCACTTATTACATTATGTTGACAATTAAGTGTGTTTGTTCTACTTTGTTATCTACTAAGTACAATATAATTAAACACGGTGGTATGCGATGAAGGGTGGTTACGTATTTTTGTAAACCATAAAAATAAGGGTACATAAATTTTTGTATTTTCTAAATTCAAAATGGGGGAGGACAAAAGGTAAGATAAGCCAAAATTCGTGAGATTTATAGGACCTTCAGAATCGTGTATTTAGAGTTTAAAAAGAAAGACATATTTTATTGACTATGAATTTTTTTGAGAACTGGACAACATGAAGAAGCATAAGATACCATTTACTTGATTATTTCACCATGTTTCCAAATAAAAAAATTTTAACACATGATTTTAAACAAAACAAACGATTAAAAAAGAAGAAAATTTATTTTAAAAAACATAGTGGATTAAACAACTACAAATTTCTGGAATACTGTAAACGGTATCCATAGACAGCCAATACCAATCAAATTTTAGAAGATTGACCGTTGAACCTATATTGATGTCTATTTTTGGATTAGACTTAATATACAAATATTGGAAGAATTTAGCAAACCATCAGTATGATATGGTGTCAGAATCCAAAATGGAGGACTATCTGGAACACAGCGACAATATGATTTGTATATTCTGTACTTGACTTTTTAATCAAAATTGTTTGCAGGCCAGGAGCAGGTATATATGATCAGAATTTGGTTGTGAAGAAGTGTAAATGATTCTCTTCTTTCATAATGATAAGCCAGAATCTTAATGTTTTCATCATATCATTACAAAAATTTGCAATATTTTTAGTTTAAATTGCGATCAATTTAAAATTTGCCATAAATCATAGCTGATCAAAAACAAATAAATTAATTCCATAAAACAGAGGAATTGCTCTATTAGAAATTTCAAAGTAGCAAAAATCCAAAAATCATTGTTGAAATTTTCTGCCAACAAAAAAACTTTGAACAATGATAAAACCCAATAAACAATGTTGAAAAATTGTATTAAAATCATACGAAGAAAAAATGATTTACATGTGGTTATATAGGCAAGTTTCTAAGAAGATTTTTCCCAAAAAAGTTTACAGAGTAGGATGGTAACACCTCCAAAAGGATTTCTGATTGGTTTTTGTAGTAGTATATGACTTCAATGAAAAAATGGAGGAAAATGGTGGTCAGTCACTCTTTTGATGAATTTGATGACTTTTAAAAATTTGTAGAATGTGATAAGGGTAGGCTTAAATAATTTCCAGGTGGATTTGACAGATTTATGGATTTTCTAAAGCTATACAGAGAGCAAAAGAATTTGTTGATGAGTATTTTTTTTATATGGTAGTTTTACAAAAAATGGCAGCCTTATCAATTTTGTATTTCATTTAGCTCCTTGCAATTTTTTAGTCATCAAGTAGCATGCAATTAGAAATCAAAGATATCAATTGTTTAAAGAAATTTAATTCTTTGAAAAAGTAAAATAATTCATGTCAAATTATAAATCCTGTCATTTTGGAATGTACATATTTATTTGTTATTTATTATCCTGATTTTTATGGTATATCTTTAAGAAAAATTTTTTTTAGCTAGTATGTATACAAGGTGGTTTTGTTGTATACAGGGTGTTAAAGGTTTTGAATTTGGATTTTAAGGATTCTACAACATCAATACATATGCATTTATGTATGTGTTTATATTAATGTGCATGTTCAGAGCGAAGTATAAAAGGAGCCAATAAACACCAAAATTTAGCCAGTGTTTACTGAGGTTGGCTCTCCCATACCTGTATATACGAAGCTGGTAAACACGCAAATCTGTTAAGACCTGTTGTACCAAAGCCAACTTCAATTATTAAGCCATGAAGTAGAACGAAAATCGGTTCTTCAACAAGTTACGAGATATTCAAGTATAACTTGAGAAAAAATGAAAATGATCAGAAACTTATGACGAATTACATTTTTGGGAATGAGGAATTTGAAAATCATCTTAGAATACTGTAGTTCTGTCTCAACAAAAAAACATAAAAAAGTTCAAATTCCATCAGGAATTTGAACATGGGGCAGTTCGCATGAAGGAACACGTCGCTACCATGACACATAACGATGGTTACAGAAATGAGACAAAATTTTGGTTGAAAAAGCATGCAAATTGATAATTAGTGATAAACGGGTAGGAATCAAACCCGATTTTAGCGTCCCCTAAGTGCTGCTACAAGAACTCCACCTTTCGTAGCATTAGTAATTGAAATAAAAGTGTATAAAAAAATAGAAATTTTATAAAAGTGTTTTCAAAATTAACAGATGTATGCTCAAGTTCGTCATCTGCTAGCTTTTAAAAGTGCTGAATCTACGTATTTGCAAGAAGTTTGTTCTGGAATCTATAAAATAAGATTTCATGCGTACCTTAATTAGGACGAAAATGTTGCTTGACGTGAATAAAAGTATAAATCAGCTGAAACGAAGAAATCCGCATAGTTTACACAAATTTAACGTTTTTATCTACGTGTAGATACCGTAATAATATTTGTCCGTTATTAAATAAATGCTCACAGTAACAAAATTAAATATGCTCGCATGAAAAAAAAATTTGGGTCTGAACAAAGGTAATATTTTTCAATGGAATAAGATAAAATACTGTCAACTTTTGAATCAGTTCCTTAAAAAAAAAAAGAAGTGATTTCGAGACTGCTTGGAAAACATGGGTTAACCACTCGCCTTCTTCGATTATAGCTTGAGAACATTTTTATAAATAATTGTCGGAAATAATGAATGTTTTCCAAAACCAGTTTGATCACTTTCAGCATCTATACGTATAGACACCTTTTCTGAATGCAAATAATTCCAAAATACAAACCTTATTCCTCATACCTCGAATCAATGAACAAAAAACTCAAATAAGAATATAAAAAGTTTTCTGTACAATCGTAAATTTTGTTATCTCCTTTAGTTGAAGAATATTTGAACATTAGTTATGTTCTCACGTAATTGCGAGTCATAAAATTTTTATTTCCTTTTCGTTTGAAAGTGTTGGATTGAAACACGTGTAACAGAAGCAGGATAGCCTACAAGGTATAGAATACCATAAAAAATGATTGTAAAAAAAAATAAAAATTACCAACTTTTCCTACATCATTCCAATTTAATTTTGTTAACCCGTTGTTCGATTGGATACGAAATAGTACCTACTCTTCTTATTACCTCGACGAAAATAATGTAGACTTCGATGTGTCAAATTTTTTGTGAATTATTATTACCATCTCTTTCGAAAATGAAATTCAAACTACCAATAAATAATATTAACATTTTCAAAGTTTTTTCTTCTTTTATTCACAAACTTCTTACAAGTGCGAAAATTTACCTTCGAAGATAGACATAGGCCTACTCTGTAGGTACATTCTTTTAACAATTCTGCGCAGAGAACTTGGAGAACTTTTTTTTTTTTATTCTACTTTTTAATTTCATTGCGAAACAACATGTCAAAATAAAAATTTACTTTTGCGTAAAAATTTTCATCTTACAGAAAATTTGCGAGTAACGAATTAAATTCTTAAAATTTTCAGTTTATTAGACGCACCGAACACTATGTAAAAAAGTAGAGTTGAAAAGTTTTTTTTTTTTTTCTCAGGTAGGTACACAGGTAAACAATAAAGAGCATTTCATAAAAATATTTAGGTACTTCTTTTTCGACTTCCTTCGTGTTTGCAAGACTAATGAACGGATTTTTGAGACTTCATCTGGATGAAAAATTAAATTTTGTTTTCTCAACAAAAGTTTGTTGATATTTTCGTTATAATATTTGATGCATATTAGCTTTTCTTTCGCTTTAATTATTTAAAGAAGCGACGGGTCGAGGAAGTTCAAAATATGATGTACACGCTGTGTAAGTACAACAGTATGATGAATTTTTAGTAGACCGTGAAACTCGAATTTTTTCACGTTCACAAAGGTAGCCTACGCTGAGAGAATTTTATGTATTTTTTGAGGGGCCAGGAAACAAATTAAAACTAGCGATTCGATAACTTCGAAAATTTGAAGGTTGTGTTTTTCATGAAACATGCAGGTAATTAATAATAAAAGTTTTTTTTTTAAATTTTTTGTTTAATTCATATTGTGGGGACTATAGATCTCGTACACACGCCATTCCTTATCGGCGTATTATATTCAACAATATATAAAATACATTGTTTGTTCGTATGCTCTTACTTGCACACACAGGCAAGTAAGATGCAAAGTTCGGCCAATGACAAAACGATAGATAAAGATCTCGGTAATGTCTCAGACCGGTACACGAACTCATTATTCATTTCTTATCAGTTGCTTCAGCAATGAATAAGAAATGACGTGAATTCTACTACACACCTACATATGTATATGTACATAAGTGTGTCTGTATGTGTGTGCCAAAACCAGTATATAAACTCTCAGAACCGGCTCTAAAATCGCCAATGTTCGCCTTGGTTTTGGCTTACCCGTACTTATGTACAAAGTGGTTGAACACGCTTAAATTCTTAAATTCTGTTGAATTTCCTTCTGGTGAGAATATCTCTCACGACAAGGTATTCCACACATATTAACTCCGTCTCAAAATTGAAGCGATTTCTTCCAATTAAAATTGTTCAATTAGGTAAGTAAATATATTTTTTAGTATCTTTTGGCTGCAAAAGGCAGTCAGTACAAACATTTTCGTTAATTAAGTAGGAAATCCTAATTTGAGCCACAAAATGGAAATCTCTTTGAAAGGAGAAACATCTATTGAACCTATCTATGGTGAATGGTCGATGAAAAACAAACATCCTTTTAAAAATTAAAGCTGAAAAAATATTGAAGATACCAGACTAGATCGATGAAGATCGATCTGTGTCTATAAATTTTTTTTTACAACTGCCTCTAATACTTTGATTAGGTAATATCCTTTGTTTTAAAATCCTTAGATGTAAACAAAAATTAGGTGATAATCTGTTTTGCTGAAAAAATAACATAGGTATGCAAAATCAGAATTTTAAGTTCATTTATCACTATAATAAACTTACAAGCCGTTAATTATTTCACAAAATTATTTCGCTAATTATTCCCTCATGTTTGATGCACATGCGTCGCTACCCACACAGCCACCCACCAACCGACCTCTTCTAGCACACACACACACACACACACACACACACAATTATTTGTTGCTTCTTCCGAAACAAGTAATTCTATAGTGTTATCTGTAGGTATGCCAAAAAAATTTAAGGATGGCACAAGCCAAAGTGCTGCAAAGTGTTGCTTCAGGGCTTGTACCTTAATATTTGTACAGGTACCTAACTACGTGATGGATTGTAATTAATTGGTACAAAAAATTGAAACTATAGGCTTCAATATTTGAGCAGAAAAATATTGTTTGCAACACCCAACCAATTAATGCCCCTTAATGGAAAAAGAAGATATAAATTTCAACATAACGAGAAAAAATATTGTTGGGTACATATGTACTTTCAAGTTGATCGATCACTTTCTTTCATGGGCCGACAATTTTCTCAATTTTTGTTTCTTTGAAAGTACAGTAAGTTAGTAAATTAATTACTTTATCTGAAAGAATTTTTTTAAGCAATTGTTTCTGGTGTTTGGGGATGAGGAGGGCAAAGATTGTGAGTGTTGTTTAAAAAAATGAAAAATTTTTCATTATTATTTGGCTATAAAACAAACAAATTTTTACCTTTTCTTACTTTTGTTTTATCTTTGGGTGGGGGTAGGGCAGGTGTTGCAAAAAATAATATGTGACACACTTGTAAAGTAGGAAACTGATATTCTTGTGATTTGTAGCACTCACCTTCTGCTTGTTTTGCAAAGATCACACTCGTATCAAAATCACATACTTGTAATTGTATCACAAATGACTTTTAACTAAAACATCGCGTTGAATGAAATTCTATTTTTAAATTATTCTTATTTTAGAGAGATGGAGAAAAGGATGAAAGAACAGGCTGTGCACTTTCAAGAGGGACAGAGAGAAATGAAGAGTGACAGGTCAAGATATTTATAAAGAGAGGGAGTTGTATAGAAATATTGGGTAGGGATGGGTGAGGGAAAAGAGGGGAGGGAAAGAAATAACAGAGGAAAATATAGAAACAGGTTGAAAAAGAGAGGGGAAGGAGAGGGTGAGTGAATGTTATATTTTAATAAGAATTCTATGCAAAGAGGTTGTTTAACTGCAGCAAGTGGACTTAGCAAATCTAGCACCACTTGGAGAGGATGATGGATCCACTTGCAGCAACCAGTGTGATATGCCAGGGGGGCAATTTTGGCAATCTCCCTTCAGTCCCTACAAGATTCTTTGATCTGACTTTTAAACAAGACCATGGACTTTGGAGAATCCACTCACAAAGGACAGTGGCCACAGAATTACCACTACCCAAATGGATAACATACCAGGTGTACTTGGATTTGAGTTTATACCATATCTGGATGAAGTTTTTTATGTCCATAAACATTAGGTTTCAATTTCCATGGAATTTATTTACTTTGTCGAACATTTTTGATTAAAAATACAAAAAACACCTCCAACTTTAACACATTGTCCAAAGAAGAATACTCAACACATGATAATATTCATACTCATGTTTAATATTGAAAAAATATTCATCTGTTCAGACATAGTTACAAAACATGTTATTCAGCCAACAATATAAAACAAATCGTGCAGAGAGAACTGCATCTATGACACTCTTAGTGGGAAAAAAATATGATGTAAGAATATAACAAATTGAGTCCCAGGGGTAGATACAAAATTGTTATTTAAATGTATATACATATATTATATTAAAAGACTATTCCAAGGACAGGTAACTTCAGTAGGAGAAATAAAAGTAGAGTGTGAAAAATGATAAGATACAGAAACGTGAAGATTCACGTTTCTATAAGGGGGGGTCTATATAGAAAACAAAAATAAAAGGAATACGAAAAAAGGAAAGTCCGCAGAAAGTATTGAGGGTAGTATGAATTAATTTTTATAGGGAAAATATATAGTACATGGAAAAAAAACAAGGCTATTATCAGACCGATGCGTCACCGGCAAGGACGTATCGTTATGTCCGTCGTAAGGAGTGGTCCACACATTCTCAGTGGTCCCTTTTAACCTCCTCCCAACAACAAATCACCTAAACCTACAAAAAAAAGACACAATTATCTTTAGAGGTTGAGCCTTTTTTTCTTTGCTAAAGGGTGGTATAGACCTCTTGGTCTCCTCTTTACATGTATACGCTTTTTGACGAGTAGCTGGTGAATAATATTATAATGAATCAATGTTAAAACACGTCGAATTTTAAAATTAATTGTTTAGGACGCATTGATACCTATCTTATTATATCGGTATAACTTTAAATAGAAAATTGTACGTATGATAACCTACGTTTCATTTTTCAGTCACCATTTTATATTTTTCACATTATATTTTACTGTCGTTTTCTGCCATGTCTCAACTGTGTTGTTTTCATCTGAGCTCACATTTACAACATCCTATTTTATTTCAATCACGTGCTTACAAGTAATACGAGAGGAAAAAAAATGATTTTACGTGATGGTACAACGGTTTACTCGCCGTTAATACGATTGGAAAAAGTAAGTATTCTGTGACAAGAAGAAATTGACCCGTTTTCCCTACGGATCTACGCAGCGTTTTCATCTTCACCTTTCCCAATTTTTTTTTTTCTTTATACAAGATATATTGTATTGGTAAGTATCTTTTTTCTCCTCTCATACGCTTTCTTTCATCTCTGCTCTCGCCTTACCATATGCTCCAAAGCAACAAGAGATATATTCAGAAAAAAGAAGCTTGTTAATTTCTGATAGTCTGATTTTTGTTTTTGTTTCTTTTTTTTCTTTTTTTTAAGTGACCGAAATTTTTATAAAATGAGAAAACGGCTGAAGTTGTGGAGGTCTCTCTTCACTAAACATAGAGCCGATTGTTTCACGAATTTATTATTCGTGAATTTGTTTTTCGGCACCACTTCATGGTTTTCCGTCTCCCACAACCCCAGTAATCGTTACCCTGTTGAAAGCCTCAATATACGAACCGAATTGAGGGTTTAATTTTGGCAAGAAAATCATAATCATCGGTCATCTTATCACGATTATTTTCCTCATCCTTTTGTCGACTATTTTTAAATTAATTTCTTGTACCAGAAATTCCGTCTTGAGAGAGTCGATTATATAATAACTTTTTATCTAACAACAACTAAGCCTTGTGAATCAACAAAACTGGTTTATGTTGTTGAAATTATCATTATTATGATGATTAGTATTGGACCATAATGAATATTGGGGGCCGATGTACGACGAAGTAATAAAGGTGAATAAAGTAAATCAAGGACCTATCTAAGTAATAACACCAATAAGCAACAAAATTAATACTGCACCAATAAAATATAATTATGTATTGAATGAATTGAACAACAGAGAAGTTATTTTAGCGGGAGTACAATAAGAAGTAGTAACTTAGATGTAACAACATAAATAATAAGACGTTATATGAAATCAGTGTAGCCAACTGAAGTTCTCAAACAATACTTTTGGTTCCAACAATTAGCATATCATTAGCTTATTATTTTAACGGACTAAAATAGAATATCGAAATTTCTCATAAAACTTCGACTCGACTTTCGATCACGTTTTCGTTTTCTAAACCATCACCTGATGTTTAAAACGCTACATTGACTTGGGAGAAAATAAACACAGATTTTGCCTGATGTTCAGCTGTTTTTTATGGCGCTTACACAGAAAAATCTACATAAAATGTAATTTTTTAGGAAAATATTGCAAAAGATACAGGTAAGTACTTAGATATCTATTACAAATTGTTCAATTGAAATTCCAATTAAAATTTACCCACATCAGATGTAAAATCTGTAGTTATTCTCTTAATAAAGCTGAGTCAGAAAATTACCTGGGAAATTGATGAATTTTGGGGAGAACTAGGTTTGATAAGGCTAATTTTTTGTAGGTGGCTGGATCTTATTAATTTTGCTTTTCTAAATCGAAAACTAAAACCTACAATTTTTAACCCTTAACTAACTGAGTAAAAAGTTTTTGTGAATCTATGACGAAATAATATTATTTTCGCGTAAAATAGGCGAAATCAGAAGTTCGCAGGCCTGGCATGAATGGTTGCGCAAAAAAGTGGAACCTACCCATGTAAAACATCTGAAAACATCAAATTTTATAGGGGAGAGGTTACTATTACAAAAAAACTTGAGTTTTTATTCATCCATAGTGTCGGTAAGAGGCATATTTCTACACAGAGTCACTTACAAAATTAATTCACGTTTTGCCTCACCGTCTGGACCACGCATGCGCACTGTTGATTTTGCCTAGTTTATACACTACTCATTAAAAATATCACTCATTATCCTAAAATAGTCGTTCAATTTTTTTTTTTCGCTTTTCATAGTTTCATACTCTTTTTTTGGTGGATAGTATGAAAAATAATGGGTGATACACGTGCGAAATAGGACTGTAATGATTCCTACGAGTGCTATAAATCACACCCAGCAACAGCGGTGATAACTTATTTGGTTATTGGGGGAGGGATTTAAGAGGCCGAAGATAAAACCTGAAAATCGTTTGATTTACACTTCATATTCAGTGTAGACAGCGTTTTTTAAAATTATTTAACATGAAAAAACCGTATAAAAGTAACTATAGGTACGTAGAATTCGCGGTTGCAAGCGAACCCCGAACTATAACTGAAGAAAAATTGGTTATTCCTGGTGAACCCTCCCCCCAGAAAAAAATTGTACCTCGGCCACATAACAAAATGTTAGAAATTAAACTTTGCACTTTAATAAACATATCCGAAGATATATCAGACAATAAAATGGTAAAAAATTTACCTAACTAACACTTTTTGGGTCACAATGGGCCCAATGAGTGGTTCAATCCAAAAATGAATTGAAAATTTGGACTCAGTGCCTCAAAACATAATCAACGATGTATAACTCAATTTTTTAAAACATTTATTCTGACACTTTTTTGGGTTCAGAGAGGGGACAAATGAGTGGTTTAGTCAAAAAATAAACCAAAATTTCTAACTCTGCACCTCAAAAAACATTATCGACGATGTACTTATCGCTCGATTTTTAAAATAACAATATCCTAACCTCTTGCCTATCTAAGTTTGACTGAAACAATTGAAATTTCGGAATAATCTCGTGCGACGACGGTTCCGATCCCTGTAGAGAAACAAAATGTTTTTTTTAATCGAGCGAATTTAAAAAATCTGGTTTCGTCACGACATTGGGCTTAATTCGATATAGTTAACTAAAAATTTTTGCAATTCTTAGAGGTAATTTTTAGTTTTATTATCTCAGAGAAATGGAACCATCGCAAATTAATGTTGTTCTGTGAGTGAGTACATAAACTTTGTTCACCTTCGTCTCATTCGCTTCAGTACATTTTACATTG
The DNA here is from genome assembly GCA_011428145.1 of Ericerus pela. Lineage (NCBI taxonomy): Eukaryota > Metazoa > Arthropoda > Insecta > Hemiptera > Coccidae > Ericerus > Ericerus pela. Next base: position 1,032,066 of record WOFM01000395.1, read on the forward strand.
TTTGACCAGGACTACTTTAGAATTATTAGAGGGGTTTTGGACTGCTAAAAAAAGGGCATGTCGCTGCTTATGATTGCTCACATACAACGAGCAAAAAGAAAATATGGTGAAATAATAGAGCTGAGCATGAGAGAATGGGCTCATTGAATTTTTTCATGTAAAATTACGTATCTACTCCCATTTCACCTGTAATGTTGTAGAAATTGAGAAAAGAATTTTTTTCGAAAGTTAGCCCAGTTCCAAAACTGGTGAAATAATAAAGCTACAACTACGGAAATAAGCTCATTAAATTTCTCGTCTAAAATCACCCAATTTTCATCCTCTGAATCGTTTAAATTTTGAAAATAATATTTTTGCACAAACAAATATCAAAATTAAGCCTTACAATTTTGAGGAAAATTTAAAAAAATTTTTTCAGATTTTACTGTAGTAATGTGCTCTTATGGAGTCGCTGAAAACAGTGTTGATGGTCTCATCCTGAAGAAACGAATATTCGCTATTAAGATATGGAAAAAAAAATTGAGCAAAAATAAATCCAGAAGCTTATCAAAATTATCGTTCAAAATTACCCTGTTTTTACATAAAATACTGTTGAAATTTAAGTAAATTTTTAATTTTCCAAAAATAGCTCATCGAAAAGCCGTGAAACATTGTACACAATACGAGAATATAATCGCTGAATTTTTTATCTAAAACAACCCCACTTTCACCTATAATATAATTTTTATAAGTTGTTGAAATTCGAGAAAAAAATCAAGTTTTTGTATTTTAATTGAAAACCCTTGCATTTAATCACTCTTATCGTTTATGACTTTCGTGGCTCATATAAAATGGCTACAAAAGAAATAAAAATGTTAAGCTTTAAATAAAGCTGTCCAATATAAAATGAAGAAAAATCTGCTCCTCATCAGAAAAATTTGCAACATTTCATAATTTTAATTGAAAAACTTCACATTTTTTCATTCTTCTCCTTCTTAGTTTTCTCGACTTACATCCAATGAGAAGGAGAAATATTGTATTCAGTTTATAAATGATGCTGCTTAATCTAAAATGAATAAACATCTGCTCCTCAAATTATTCAACATGAAAAAATGCAAATAAGGAACAAAGTTTTCGAAATTATTTGGAGCAACCGACCCCCAAAAAAAACCACGTTCGTGTCTGCGTGCATCATTTGTATTTTTATTGGACTGGAATCATCATACTTACTTGTAGTAATCAACTGCGTAGGTACATATTATTTTTTCCACTTACATGACAAACAAGATAGGTTATAACTATTTTATAATAGGTCTGTAGGTAATGTACGAGAATAATGGACGTTTATATGTGAATTCAAATAAAATTTTATTTTTAAAGTACTTATCTCTCTTCGAAATGTCTTTTCATTCGGCTTACAAAGTAGGAATTTGAAATCTGATTTTTTATTCACTTGATTTCCAATGTAATCTTTTGAACAAAACACCTCTTTTTCATTACAGCATAATTTTATATTAATTCTAGCTACATGCTCCAAATGATCCAGGTAATTGCAGAATTGATTACTCCACTTGCTAAGAGCATTCAGCTTCTTCATAAGTTTAGACTACCTCCCTATTGGAATACATCTCTCTCTGTCACTCATATCTCTCTCTCACTTGTGTTTATAAATATACAATTGAATAATTATGGTGTAGATATTTTTTGGCAATAAATTTCTTCATCATCATAGAAGAGATTAGCGAGTTTTCTCACAATGTTCAAATTTTTATTTAATGGGAAGCTTCACCTCCCAAACCCTCTTTTTTATTTTTATTTTTATTATACCTCACCTTACCTGACCACCCTAATTACAAAAACAATTTGTAAAAATAAAATTATATCTTGTCTGGGAATCAAACCCAACACTTCCCACATGGCAGTCACCCACCGAGACTACATGCCGCAGCAGCTGATGCAAAATAACAAATCATTTATAATATACTATTTTAGCTGATCTCTCTCCTGCTCCCACTCCGTCTTTCTCCCCATTCTTCTCTTCATCACATTCCCTCACTCTATATTTCTCTTCGTCCCTCTAAGAAGTTAAATAAGTATTTTTCTATTTGTAAAATATATATCTCATTTTTTTCAACAATACAGTAAGTATAATATGTAGGTACGATATAGGTACTGATTTTGAACTTCGCAACTTTTTGCAGCCCCATATCTGAAGAAGGGGACAATATGGAGCTATAAAATTTTGAGGGTATATTTATGTCACTGAGTACAATACGTTTTTGTGAAAAATCCTTTAAACCTTTTTTTGGGGAGTGTAGGGATCAAAATCCACAACTTTGCCCCCAGGAAACATACGGATCTTGGACTTGACTTACAACCTTCTTTGGAATAAACCAAATACGTCTTGAAAATTTCAGCTTGATCAATTGAGCGGTTCTGAAGTGATGGGCATCAAACAGACCAAAATTTATATAGATAAAACGAATGCAATTTGATAAGTATAACATAAATTTTGAAAAACTACTAAACATTCTCTAATTTATAGAAAAATACTGAAGTAAATACATCTAAAACTAATATTTTTTTGATAGAATATCTTGAATTATTATTTAAAATTTTTTCGATAATTGCAAACATGCCATAATATGTAATCTTACATTTTTTTGTTTTTTTTAACGCCCCTGAAGTTCTTATTATTCTAGAATTTATCGTCTTTGTTATTTTGCAATTTGTTTCGAAAAGTTTACCTACGGTACTTGCAGGTTTTTTTTTTTTTTTTTTTTTTTTACGAAAAATATAGTTTATTGCTTCATATTCGATCACGATATTTTTTTGTTGTTTCATTTTAGCTGATGTTTCGACACGTTTCATCATTGTTCTCCATCCCAATGATATTGAATACCTACCTACAGAAAAGATATCTGTTGATTGCTTACGTTTAGTATTCCAACAATATTAGCTTTTAAAATCTGTCACTTTTATAAGCAGGTACCTAATGGATAATTTTATTCAGTTTCCACAGGCTCAAAGAAATTAACTTCAAAATATCGCCGCAATGTAAAGTTTATCAACACAAGATAGCCTATCCATAAATACATGCCAAAAATGGGTTTAGAAAATTTTTATCTTCTTTTTAATATATAGATTGGTATAAGGTATTTATTTCATAAAAAGTTTCTAGTTTTAAATCTACAATGACAATATTTAGTGATGAGCTTTCAATTAATGCTTTGATTACGAATAATTATGAATTTATACGAATTTTTTTTTTTTGGAAAGTCACAGAATAACAAGAATTTTGATGACCCATTCGGCAATAAATAAGAGACCCCTCCTCCTATGAGAACATTTTTATGACGTTTTTGATCAAATTGGAGTGTGTTCTCCTTTTGTATCGTAAAAACGCCACGTTATGCTTTTTGCATAACCTCGGTGGTGCTTTTCCACTTCTCGATTTTTTCATCTGCCTCCTTAGCGGCGCAACTGCCCCAAATTGATGAGCAGCTGCTCAGTGTGCTGAAAAACACCTTCGATAAACCTGTTTTTCTTTACTTTTGCCTCCATTTCCCCTAAATTTTTCCTATTAAATTTAAGCATATTATTCTTGATCATAATATGGTAACTTTTACACCGATTTAGCATATTATGACTGTGAGCGAAGCCACTGGTAAAAAGTTAGTTAAGAAATAATGACCTTTGATGCAGCAAAAAGCTTTTTTATACGTGGAATAAATCCGCCATTTTTAACCACCTTAAGAGATTTTCCAACTTTGAAATTCATTCAAAAATTGAAAATGAACGATTCGAATTGAATTCCAATTTTTTTTTATAGTATAGGTATCCTAAATATAGAAGATAATGTTTTTTTTTCACAATCATTTCTTATACGATTTTATAAAAAAATATATTGATAAAAATACCAAAATTACCTTTCTTTAGCGACTCCAAACTCCATTCTTGGCCACCTCAGAAAAATCAATATTTTAAAAGCAAAAATAGAGACATAAACCTGACTGAAATATGAAGTAGCCTTGCGCACGATCAAACAAGAAGCAGTAACATTCAATATTATAAATTTACAAAATTTGTCAAAATTAAGCCGAGATTAAAAAAAAACCGTCATAAAATGTTATGGCCATGGATGATAAATCCACTATTAACATCTTCGGCCAGTAGTGGCCAAAAATGAACATTTTTGATATTTAGCTTTCCACCTTTGGTCACCACAGCTAATTAGTAAAATTTTAACATTATTTTGTTATAGGTATTAATCATTTTCCAGCATAGAAAAAAATATAATATCGATATCGATATAATTACTTACATCTTCAAAACATCTCTACAAAATAATGTGACCAATGATGGGAATTCTTGATACTTAGCTCTCCAAAATTGGCAGCTACCATTAATTCATTAAATTATAAAGAAATTTTCATCATTTTAATGACAGCATAGATAAGTATAAACTATTGATATAATGTCTTACCTTATCAAATTTTCTCAACTATCAGCTTTAAAACATATTTGAACCGAGCCAGGTTCTTACTCATTTGGTAAAAAAAATCATAAACTGGGAAACACCACACATCGATAATATTTTTTTTAATGATTTGCAGTTGGAAAAATATAACTATATAATTATAAAAATGTTTTTATTAATCCCATATGATTAGGCTTCACATAACAATTTTTTTATATTTTACACAGTCATCATCCTTCCTTAGTTCTGGGTGTTTTTACGGGGATGTGGCCAAAGATGGGGATGGCCATAGATGGCGGGTTTGCCCTGGGCGGAAAAACGTTTCTAACTGCCTACCTCAGTTAATGATTTCTCAAAAAGTGGTAAATTATGGTTCATCAATTGATTTGAATGACTAAAGAATTACTGTTATGGAAAGAGCAACCCTGGGGGATAGATAACAGCATGTATTTGGTGTGAAATAATAAATTTTCATTTATTATTTTGACTTAACTAATGCATGAAATTTGTAATTTCGTTAGTTTTTAACACTTACATTGCAAACTAGTGGAAAAACAAAAAAAGTCAATGTATAAGATTGTGACATCTGAGTTTTTAGCCTTTCTTTGGCTTATGTATTTTTGCTGGATATGAACTGTAACGTCCATTACATTTTAGATAAAACAAACTTTCAGTATTCCCCATCAAAGCTTCTTATTTTGTAAAGTGAAGTGGATGTATGTTCTTTTAACAAAAGTGTCGCAAACTAGTGCTATAACTGTTACGATTTAAACAATTAGTGTCACAAAGTAAACCATTAGTATCATAAACTATGGATTTTGATGCTACATAGTTTCTGTACTAAAAATTATGAAAATTATGCAATTTAGTTCAATACAATACTTAAAATGAATAATAATATTATATAGATTTCCCATTCCAAGGAGCTATTAAATAATTATTTGGTAAAGTAAAGTTTGTGTAGGTTATTTTGATGGGAAAGGTCACAAACAAAGCAGTTTGATGTTTTTTAGTTTCATTTTTATCAGTTCTGAAAATAGGTAATGAAATTTAATTCAATACTATATTTAAAATTAATATTAGATAGATTTCTGGTTCCAAGGAGCCGTGAAACAATGCCGTAACTTCAAAAATGATTTTACAGTTGAGCTCCAAAGTTGAAATTTCTCTTAAAATATCGCAAACTTCGGCCTTTACCCTACCTATAGAGAATATTTGCCAGTTGATAATTATTGAACATTATGTTTCATCGGAAGTATAAACGAAATCCCCTCGTTCCAGTTCATTTGTATATGTCGAAACAGCCAAAAAGCCACTCTAAATGTCTTTAGAAAATTTCCTACCATACATATAAGATGCAAAAAGGATAGATATAGAGAGAGAACGAGAGAGAGAGAGAGAGAGAGAGAGAGAGAGAGAGAGAGAAATGGGAAAAACGATCATAGTTTCGAGGCTTCTCACGTTTCAACGATCCTTAATCCTTCACGCCGTCTGTCGATTACCTACAGCTGAGAAGAAAAAGTGTGAATGAGCGTGACAGGGCTAGGAGTAGAAAAAAGTGAAGAAGAGGAGGAAAAAGAAAGAAAAAAAAAAATCGAAATCGCATAAAGAGTTCATCCGTTCAGCGTGCTTAAACTACGTGCGAAAACGATAAATTTTTATAAAAATAACACGATGACGGCTACCTATACGAATGTTGAAATGTAATACGCTTAAATCGAAAACCTTTCATATTTTCCTCGCACAATTCTACATGTATGAACAGCCAAATAAAAGGAAATATTCCTCTCACCCTTTTGCTCCCTTTCCCTCCCATACTTTCTCTCGAATCGCCAAATTCTTTTCCATTTCCCTACGTGACAAATTGCAACTAGAATTCTGCCAATTATCGCTTAAATTTTTCGCATCCATACAACTCATTAACGAAATTTTTGAAGCATTCCGTAGTCGAAAAGAGAAAAAAAAAAAACTACCTCTATAATATCTCCAACGTTACGAATTTCTTCTTCTTTTTCTTTTTCGACCAGTTTTTCTTTTTTACCCGACAAACGCAACCGCTATATTTTTTTCGAATTAAATCACGTGGGATGGCTGCGAAAAGACAGCGGAAATGGTGAAGTGCGAATTGGTATTTCATTTCTTATCGCGATGGAATATGCAAAGTATATCTATACGACGAAACAGAGTCGAGGGTTGAGAAGTAAAGGTTTTTTTTTTTTTTTTTTTTTTTAAGGGATGCTGAGACAATAGCGCATTTTACTTTGATTAAAAGAATGTAGACGATCGCATAATATAATCGGTGACAACGAGAAACACGCGTATTTCAGTGTTTCTTTTGGAATTGGAAACAAGAAAAATACGAACATGTGGAATGGCTTGGCAAAAGTGCAAGAAAAACATACGAGGGTGAAAAAATACCGATTTTTATTAACGGTTTTTTTTTTTTTGTTATCATTTTTTTAACTCTTTGTGTGCAACTTTCATTCTTGACACGAAAACGATTCTCTTGGAACTGTCGGGTAGGTATTTTGTGAACTTTCGTTTTTTTTTTTTTTGTTTTTTTTTACGACGTTCAATCTCGTATTTACTGGGCTTTCTTTTTCACTTTCATTACCACGACGAATATTCGTGTGTTCTTAGTTAGAAACAACCACAGACGCAGCAGGTACCTACATGACGGTATAGGGTGCAATGACAGGTGAGTACGTGGGACATTCATGCAAAACCAATTAATGGTTGGATTAATGCCTTAGTGGTAACTGCGTACAGCTGCTGGAAAGATGGTGACACTCAGGTGCACACTTTCGCACTTATCGTCTTTGTAGTCCTCAACTAGATCTAAATGTTGAATTTTACACCATAAACTTCGAAAGAGTCGATAGTAACCACCTACCTATTAATAGCCACTTCAACATATAAGTTTGTGAAATACTAAATTGAAAAAATCGTTATGGGGAAAAATAATCTTTTTTCTCCAAAATGGACAACCTTGTTTATTCGAATTCTTATTCCTTATGACATACTTCAAGGCAGTGTTTACAAAGTCCTTCACAGAAAAAGTTCAGCTGTGAAAAAATGCATTTTTCTTGTTTTTACCAACTAAATGAGGAGGTCCGTCAAAATGCTGTAGTTAATATTGAAATAATGTTTAGACAAGTTGTGGAGTGGTGTTTTGAGTTTGAAAATAATGCATCAAAGTAATAGTAACTTCTTTTATAGCAAATTATCTAATTTAAATTAGTTTTTGGGGATGGTCAGTTCTGAAATGCACATTTTCCATTATTATTTTTGAAGCCATTTAACAAATTCTACTTACTTCTTATCAATTTTAGAGTTCATTCGGTTGGTTTTTATTAGTATTTTATTACCAATACAAGTTTATGCCCGTGGTTTTTTCCTTGGCAGTAAGAACCATTTTCTAATCAGGTTTCCTTCCACTATGAGTTTTTTGGTTTCGATCAAGTTCTATTGTGAAACTTATAGTTTTAATGAATTAAAGTTCATTTCATTTTAAATTAAAACCAACACTTTCTCATGTAAAACCGAAAATATCTTCACCAAAGAAGAAGTTTCTATAGAAAAAGAACCAATATGTCTTAATTGAAAAATTCGGATGCCCTCTGTTTACATTGCAGTTGTTCATTTTAAGATGATTTGTCATAAGAGGTAAGAGTAAAATGTTCAGACTTTAAAAAATGGGCCTATGAACAGTACACCAGTGAAATTTCAGTAGAAAATTCAAATATGACTTCTGCGATAAAAACTAGGCAAAGTAAGTTAAATAAATGCGTATAAAAATAAAAAACAAATAAGAAAAATCAACGGGAGAAAATGAACGAAGAAATAAGTGAATTAATGTCAATAAATTGAGTTATATTTCACTCAATCCCAGGTTTTTTAATACCATATTTCATAGAATTTACTAAAAATAATGATTTGAAATGTAGAATTCAACTTTATTCTTTATTTTGAATACTTTTAATGAGGTGGCTACAAAATGGATTTGAAGTGAACATTATAGGCATCAAGTAGCTATTATTGGGAATTTTGGAGTTTTTCATCAATTATAAAAATAATTTCATTTCTCATAATCTATATAGGAATGATTTGTCTGTGAAATAGAGTAAACAACAATTTTAATGATATATATGTAAGAATATGTATTCACATTCTTAAAATAACCACAGTTTCTGTCTGTGTTTCGCACTCGCTGATATAGTGAGTTGCAGAGATGTCTCATATATATATTAGATTTGTATTATATTCATCTATTGATGGATTTTAAGTATGGAAAGATGAAAGATGTGTCTATATGATTCTTCATTATTTTCTAAAGAGCTTACAAATCCATCAATAGATGCCAAGCTAGTGGGATGATCTTGAGGAAGACGGAATGCTAATTAGTAAACGATCAGCTCAGTTCTTTCCCTAGTGCGGCTCCCCCTCGAAGAATGGGGATGTAAGAATATGTATTCACATTCTTAAAATAACCACAGTTTCTGTCTGTGTTTCACACTCGCTGATATAGTGAGTTGCAGAGATGTCTCATATATATATTAGATTTGTATTATATTCATCTATTAATGGATTTTAAGTATGGAAAGATGAAAGATGTGTCTACATGATTCTTCATTATTTTCTAAAGAGCTTACATATATAAAAAACATAAGCCAGATATTCAATTGTTAGGTGAATCAAGAATACAAGTTGGAAAATTCCTTAAAGTGGCTTCTTTCGGGTATTCGACCCTATCTTAGTAGAAAGACGTCCCATCTATAAAATCGTACCTAACAGGCAACCAGATTTTTTTCCGAATACTAAGCAACTTCAAATTTTCATTCTACATATGAACTGCTTGTACATTTCTGTAATTCAGATTTCTAATAAGTTGATCATGATTTAATTCCTGGCATTATACTAATTATGGAAGATCTAAATTATAAAACTGGTGGAAAAAATGGGTGTTGGTCGGTCCATTGTGAAAACTTTTTATCTGGATCTTTCGGTTTATCCAATTTCATAGGTATAGTTTGAAAAATTTTCACCTTTATTCGCCTACCACACATGAGAACATTTCTAATCGCTTTTTCATAGTCTACTTTAACTGTTTCAGGGTTCCTTTCAATTCTTTTTAAGAATAAAAAAATGAGTATGTGACAGCACACTCGGTTGAAGTGAAACTTCTGTCTGATGTCAGCATATAATAAACTGTTCATGTCAAATGAAATGATATTTTCATTAATGGGTGAAATAAAACACTTCACGACTGATTCACGCAACCTGCATAGTTTATTCCTTAATGTTTTCTCCGTCAACTTATCAGTGAATAATTTTCGTACAATGAATCAATTTAAGTTGAACGGGCTGAGCTCTCGCAATCACAGTGATGCGTTTCATGACCATTTTTTAGTTTACTACCATATGCAAGGAAGTTTTACTTCAAAAAAAGTTTTTCACCCGTTTACTCCCTCTTGTTAGGTAACCATTAACCAACAATAAACGATCGAACAAATACTCGACTTACCAGTATGAACACAAACACTGACATGAATCTTGAAAAGTTGAACAAAGAGCGTATTAAAACTATGAAAAGTTCTGTCGATAGAAACTTTTAAATATTCAGTCAGTGCGCATCTTCCTTGAGTAATGGCGAATGCCAACATTTGATAGTTGTCGTCATCCTCCTCATCGGAAACTAAAGAGAAGGCATTGTCTGCCAAAGTTACAAAGTGTTTTCAGTGTTGGTTAGACATCATTGAGGGAAAGAGTTTTGAGTTTTTTTCAGGTTTTAAAGGATGGACTAAAGTCCTTCCTCCTCCTCTACATATATGTCACCACCATTTGAATTACAAGTCAGGAAGAGATAATCAAATTTATTGATTTCTTGCGAAAATGTAGCATTGGTACACTAAATGTTTTGACTAGCCCAATCATAAAAATCAGATAATGGGCTATAAATTATTCGTAGTCCTCAATTAGTATTCGCTTAATGCAAAGTACACTTAGTTCAGTGAATTCATTTAAATGATCTCCGGAGTTCTGTCCACACTCGAGTTTTTCCTTCAATATTTATGCTTACGTGGAAAAATTTATGTTTTAAAAATACCGAAAATAGTGAGTAGGTACACTTATTTTCTCCCTCGAGGAATTCTTTTACGTAAGTATACTGAGCGTCCAAGAATATGGCCGAACATCCTGCAAAAATTATTATCTTAAGCATATGTTTAGTGCACAAAGACTTATCCACATTGTAAAGGGGAAAGAGAGGCAAAAGAAAATCGTTTAAAAACTACACGACACCTTACAATATCGTCGAACTCTGGTTTTGCTTCTATTTTTTTCAGCAAGCACAGTCATCAACCACAACAATATTGGCCATGTACAAGTCGCTACGACCAGAGACCATGACCAAGGTCAGTGACCATATGGTCAATAATTCTGATTAAAGACTACATCCATCCATGGCAGCCATCAACTGCAATCAATGATAAAGTGGATTGACCACAACCATCATCCATAATCCCAGCTAATGATCAGAACCACAGCCAAAGACCATGGCTACAACTATGGCCCCCTACCACAACCGAGGACCATTGCACTAATTTTCTTTGTTTTAAGGCAACATAAAATTATAAAAATAGCATCATTCAATAAAAATGTTGTAGGTTCCTAGGTACCTAAGTACGTGATTATTCCATCAACATACATGGAATTGGTCCTGTTTCTTAGCAAAATTTACGATTATTATATAAGTATATACCTGATATTTTAATTTATTGATGAGTGGCATATTTCGATTTGATTTCAATGTGGATAAATTGATTTGAGTTTCGATTATCCATCATTTTGTTAACACATAACACGTAAAAATTTATAAAGTTACTCCAGTTTTAAGGTAGAGCAACAGCTGCACATTTCCTTTTTTTAATTTTAAAGAAGTTCAATATCTAGATAGGTGCTTATGTGTACGTATTGCAAGGAAACTTTCAACCCTTACTCACTCGCTTATATACACTTCATATTGTAGACTTCAAAGAGATGTTCTTCTCTCAAAGTTGCGGTAGTTTACAACTTCATTAATTGAAAATACTCCTTTCTGCTTCCACACCACTATCGACGATAAGTTTGTCAGTTTCGGTATCGCCTGTAGCAATCGGGTGAAGAACTCACCACCAACATCGGAAAAGACGAATTTAAAAGCTAATGTGCTAATAAAAAGGATGACTCAAGTACAGAAATTTAGATTTTTTTTTTAACAGGTCATCGATTTATTCGAATGCTGAAATTGAAACAAAAGTCATAACGTTTTTTATTAATTACGTGAAAAAATGTCACCAATAATATTAACAATATTTCTCAAGAAAAAACAAAAAAGCAAAATCAAACTTATACCTATACCTAGATTTACGTAACTTATACATACCTACCTGACTTAAGTGCACTTAATAAATTTTGCGAAACTTTTTTTATTACTTTTCTAAGATCTTCTGGAAAAACACAAATGGGAAAATTTTCGAAATTTCGAATACCTGAATGATTTTTAGGAATAATAATAACATTACCAACACGAAAAATACTGAAATAATCTTCCAGTAGACGAGTACTTATATTCGTGCATACCGGGCTCAGGGCTACACTAAAATTTCTTCTAAACTGACTCCCTTCTGTATATAGCTCCGATTCCAGGTATAGCGCAGGTTAATCAGAGGCTGCCTTTGAGGAAAACTCACCTTGGCTAAACCACCAAAATAAAAAGGATCTGTAACCTATATAGTCGTCCTTAAAGTATTATATAGACGACTATGTTCGAACACACAGGCGATATTATTTTTACTTCATAAACAATATCCCTGAATTCCATTAAATACTCTTCTTCTTCTTCTTCCTTGAATTTTTTAATTATTTTACATATAGACAAACCTTGGCGTTATTCGGTGACCTCAATAAGGCAGGTCCCTCAAAAACATGAATCCCTTCATTTAGCAAACCTCTACTCTATTCGAATGACAGTGCAAATTCGTATACCATGATTTTGTATATAAACTCACGTTTCATACAGAATATATTTTGTACATTGTTTTAGCTGCTTCGTACAGTCTTAACTTGTATCGAACAGTCTTGTTATTTACTTGTACTGTTGTAAATACAAAATTATTATTTTATATAATAGATGATCGGAAGGGCAATATTTACGCTGGTATTTTGGGAGTGAAAAGTAGCCCTTATAAGCGATGAATGTAATCTCGATGTAAATGAACTCGCCATCACGTAAAAACGTGAAGCATATATTTACATGGAAGCACATTCACTTTTCATCGAGGTAAAGGTTACACTTTCTGAATGAAATGTTAAATCTGCCACAATGAGGAGGTTGATATTTTGTTCCATCTTTTATAATTTTTGTGAAAGACTAATCATTCTAATAGAATTTTAGTGTTTTGTAGCATTCTGATCACTAATTATATAAAATATCTTTTTCAACAAGGTTCAAAAGTGATTTTACATAACTAGGGAATTGCTCACTCACTGCGTTCACTTTTCCAACTTCCCTCACATGTAAATGCTCAATTTTGAACCTTGGTGTGTAATTTACTATTATTATATTGTGATTTTACTCTTTCTGTTCGAAATATTATTATTTAAAGTCTGATTCCTTAAGTTAAGGTCCACCGTAAGAATGTGGATAATAAATTATTTAATTTATTCATTCTCAAGTATTATTAGTATTAACTTCGGATATTAGTATTCTTGATTGAAGTGTAACTCCAGAAAAGAGTATCAACTGGTACAATCAGATCTCCTTTATGCTGTTACGGGGTCATCAAGTTGATTTGCATATGAGAGAGACTATTAACAGTCAATTATGATCTCAGGGGTGTAATTTAATATTTTATTAATGAGATTTTACTGAGATATAAATAATTTTTATGAAATTCAGGGGAAGTATATCCCCTAACTTGACCTACATAATGAGCATCGACAAATTGATGCACGAGGCAAATACAAGGGGTTGAAGGGAGAAATTTTTTTTTCATTTCAAAAAAAATATTGACAGAAGGGTGATTCCCTTTGAGATGCAGCCCAAAGTTCGTTTTCAGGAATTTTAACAAAAATCCATAAAAATTGGCTTGGAGAGAGAAAAATTAAACTGAAAGCTTTTTTTTTAGGGAATGTCATATCTATGCAATGGAGGGGAGTGTAACGGCCAAAAGAGGTGGTTCAGTACTGGAAACTAACCTCTTTTGGGGCAATTACACTTCCTTCGATATATTATAATATTCACAGGAATATTATAGTATTCGAGAATTATTTTAAGTTATTGAACTTTACTATCCACAGCTATTGTGGACCTTAACTGAATGAAAGACTATAATTAATTTGAAACACCCAATAAACTTTACCATTTTACTTTTAAAACATAATATTAAATTTACAAGTATTCATTCACAGTCTAAGACTGGAAGAATATTGCAGGTACAGTATAGGACTAACCAGTTTATTTACAATAAAATATATTACACTATTACGCAGTGTCAAGATTACAATACAATACAAATATTTTAATGAAAACCAGAGTTTATATACCTGTCAAGGTATATGGTTTTCTATGGTGTTGTGTGTAAAGTAGGGATTTGCTGATTTAGGTATTTAATTATTTTGAGAATATTCGGGTACCAGAATGTTCAGGTATTCGAATATTCCGTTAAAAAACGTGTAGTAGTTGCTGGCAGGAAGTAACGGTACTTTCACCAGTTGACTGTACATATTCGGGAAAGAATTTGCTTAATAAGAAAAACGTATTTTTCTGTGAACGAAATATGTGCGTCTATATTAAAATATGACAAAAATATCCGTTACAGGGAGTTATTTTTGAAAAATATCTTACAGAAATGTGTCGCTTCTGATGACACCGTAGTGGACTTCCAAATTTTTTCGGACGTGAGTAGTTAAATTTACCTGAATTTTATTAAATATTAGGTTCTATTGAAACATGTTGATGGGCGTGAGAGCCGCCTACTGGCGGCAAGTTGAGAGATTTGAGGAGTGCCCTTGTGAGATGCAGGGCAAAGGTTGTGAAGAGCAACAGCATATTCGACGTTTCATCAAATCAGAAATTGTCTGTAAGTAGCAAAAGCTGGGAGGATTCTGGACGGTGAGGTTACCCCGGTAGTTTTTCTTATTCGAAACCCCCGCTCGGAGTTTCCCTGACCAAATTAGCCCCTCCATTCAACAAGGCTGTACCCGTCTGTAAATTTATAATACCGACTGTGCAGCAATCAAAAATCAGCGTATTGTTTCAAAATTCTATGAACGTAGGCCTACCATTGTCTATGCATTCCGAGGTACAGTAATGACAGTTTTGGAATATTTGCAACATACCTATCATAAAAATGAATCCAAACGTCTCTAAAGCCATAAATACGAATACGGTGCGTTCGTACAGTTTTGCGCACAAACGCCGCACATCTCAACCCCTTTCGTGGTAATCGTTTCACCATAGCTGCCTACAAGTGTGCCGCAATTCTCTCGAGTAAATTCAATAACATGGAGCCTGCCAATCTGCCTACACATGATGTCCCCTTTGGTATAATTTCGTTCGTATAAGCATCGATTTCCTCACTCTCAACTCGGAGCAGTTCGTTGCCTGAAATGTACGTCAGTCACTGTAATCATTCGTATTGACAGGGCTGACATCGTAGAAACTGCGATGAAATATCAATTTCGGCACCAGAAGATAGAATTAACTATAAATAAGTACGACGGATTTTCTAGTTTTTATGTTCGGTGTTTTCGTGTGCTTTTTCCAATTTTTTGTGGAAATAAAATGCACGAGTAAGTAGTATAGACACATCGAAAAAGCAAACGGAACATAAATTTCCTTCCTCTAGCATCCGTCAATGATGCCAACGAAGGAAGTAGCGCCACCTCTTAGATCCGAGGTAAAAAAACAAAAAACCGAAAAAAAAAAAAAATGAAAACTTCCGTGTGAAACACCAACATAATATTGAATTTTGTGTGCACCGTGAACACATATTTAGCCATGGGTAATGGATGTATAACAAGCTGTATGTAACCATATACACACACAGTGTAATTGTGAAAAAACGACGATCATTTGTAAGTGGATCCGTTTGACGTGTATTGTGGTGGTGATGGTGGTGATGGTGGTGGTGGTGGTGATGGTAAGGTTTATCCTCTAACGTTCAGGAAAAACCATTCGAATGTATATTATTTGCTAAAGTGCGTTACCAGTGTAAATTGCTTAGAAGGGACGGCCAGGAAAGCTGGTTTCAGGGAGGAACGCCGGTAATAATATGGAAGAAGAAGCAGAAAGGAAAAGAAAATCTTTGTAAATAATAAAGGTTGAAGTTACGCCGAGAAACGCAAGAAAATACGGGAATTTGTCGCTTTGTATACGTGGAGCGGGGAGGGTGGGCGGCTATGCGGCGCACAGAAATACGTATATTCGACAAAAGTGTAGATCCCTGGAGAAAGGCAGACGTATACAAGAGTGGAAAAGGACGCGGTATGTGCGGAACTGAGAAAGTGAGACCCACTCACAGGGCAAACACGATGGAAAATGGCATTGGTAAAAACTTGCCAACAGGGAACGCGTGAGGATATGACAGCTAGGCTATTCACAAGCTCCAACTTTTGAGTGCTTCGACTCGCAGCTCATGTACGACGTATGGTGGGTAGTGGGTACACAAAATACGCACGTAATAATATCCACACTGCGAACACCCTCGGATGCTTTTCACCACCGTGCTCCCTACTCGCCTCCTTCACCCCCTGCACTTCAGACCAATAATAATAATAATAATAATAATAATAATAATAATAATAATATTGGTTTTCGACCGTGTCAAATCTTGTTTCGTTTTGCTTTTCTGGGGAAACCGTTTACATCGAAGTAGTTCAATTTAACCGAACGTTTCGTAATTGAGTTCTAAGGAGAGAAAAAAACAGAAAAAAAAAATTCTTTTCGACGCATCATTCCCCTTTCGTGATTTTCAAATATACGAAACACTGTCCCAAAAACGAGGAAGACGAAAATACACGATATTTCGAAAATTACATTGGCCACCGATGCGGTGGTTACTTTTTTTTTTGTGGGAGCGAAGTAAAGTCGGCCCGGAAACGATACTCTCCAGCGTGGATGGTGAAAAAACGTTTTTCAACCATTAGAAAATTATACCGAAATATATTTTTCCGATTGCTTTCGAAACAAAATAGATTTTTTTATGAAAATCCACTTAATTAAGGGTTACCTACTTCTGAAAACAATGGTGGTACAGGCAGCAACTGCTCTGTCAAGTTAGATAGTCTGAAGACAGTGGCTCATTGAGTATTTTGGCGCTGTTTTCGAAAATTATGCTCCAATAAAGAGGAGTTGATGATGCCAGACAACGAATATATATTAATTGCTACGCTGAAAAACTGATTTTTTTATGGTAATTTTTACGAACACAATTAAGTAAATTTTTCGGCTAGTTTTTCTGGCGTATTCGTGGTGAAAATTGCATGAATATAGTTGTAGACATATTCAGGTATATTATCTTCATTGTCATTTTTGTTTTTTGCACAGTGTAGGCATAGGTAGGTTTCATTTTTTAAAATGCTGACGTACCTATAATTCATTCGTATAATAACAAAATCCAGATGTTCCGATGGATAAAATGGTTTCATAGGTAATGGAAAAAATAGCGATTTTAATTCTATTATGAAGTACTCTCGTCTCACTATTGTTACGCCTAATATAGGTAATATACATTGAAGAAAAAGAACGCCTAGCATGTGCTCCAAGATGCATTTCTGTTATTTTGAAAACAGGTACTTACCTTATTTGAAATAACTTTTTATCGTTTTTTTGCATAATTATTTAATTCTTGACGAATTCACATTCATCTGGTCATTTTTCTTTTCAACCAACCGAATTCAGGCAAATTAGGATTTAAAAACGGAATAATTTACAGATAGCTGAATTCTGGTATATACCTACCATGGCTGCACCATCCTTAACAATAACCTAAAAGTTTCGAAGCGAAAGACACAAGCGTCTCCCTGGGGAAGGTAACTAAAATGGTGACGAAAAGCAATTTTTCACCTTCATCTGGCTAAATTTTCGTCTGAAAGAAAAATTACTGTTCAAATAAAATTAAAAGATGATGGGAAATAAATGTTCTTCGAATACTGGTTGGTTGCACTGATTCTACATTTTCTTCACTCATATTATTGTTGTTATTCCGCTGCGTATTCTCTCTCTTTGCAACCAGTTAAAGAGTAAACACTTCCTTGTTAACTCATCTAATGAATTGTCATATGGTGTGGTAATTTTGTGTTTTTCTGTTAAATGTTATACTTTCGTCGAAGTGTTTCTTCTCATACTCAATAGACATCAAGCCTCCATAATGTCCAATAAAAAAAGACTCCAGAATTCATTTTAACAAGTGCTAGACGATGAAAATTTGTTTGAATTTAGAAAAAAAATTTGGTCTACTCCATAAAAAGTAACAAAAATATATAAGTTAGCTTCTATATGTATTTATCCATGGAGTTATTTATCATCTAATTCTCTGATGTGTTTGGGTAACAAATTATGTAATTATTAAGTGAAGGCAAAATAATGTGAATCTTGTAACGCATATAGTTGGCCATAAAAATTATAGATGACTATATTTGTACACAGGTGATATTATTTTATTTTTGTAATAATATCCCTGAATTCCATTGATTCTTCTTCATCTTTCTTTACAAATTTATTTTCTTCTTTTTTCTATTGTTTAAAAATTATGATATTCACTTGCCTACACTTAACGGTATTCAGTGACCTCATTTACATTGGTCCCTGGAATATGTGAAGCCCTTTACTTCATATATTACCACTACACACGAACCACAGTGTAAACACCATATCCTCGAAAGGGTATATAAATTCATGTTTTCAACAGAGTAATTGTACTTTGTTTTAGTCTCTCATAGAGTATTATTCTCTAGTAGAGTTCTTTCATCTTACAATAGAAACAAAGTATTACTGTTCTTTAAGTATTTACTTATACTGTGTATGTACAAAATATTATTTTATTACATTGTGATTTGTTAATTGTGTTTAATTATTTAATTTAAAAACTGAATCCAGATGTTAAGGTCCACCATAAAAGTTGCGGATTGTAAATTATTTAATTATTTTAATATTACAGATATTTTAATATTCATTTTGGTATTGATATTTCGTGTATGGTGTAACACGTAAAGTGGTCATATCTAGTACTAAAAAATCTCCTTTATGCCGTTACAAACCTTTCATTCATTCCTTTCAGCGTAGCATACCAAATATTGTCACAAATATAATATATGCATTGTTTTGTAAATAATATATATTTTTTTTTTTGAAAAGACATACCTACCATTTTTAAGTCACGTAATGCGTTGTTACATGAAGTGGCCAATGCTAGAACACTAAGCAGAAATAAGTTTAATGTATTTTACACATGCGCAATCCATCAATATTATTCGGATGCGTATCAACCACTGCATGTGAAGTTTTTAGAAAAAAATATTAGGTCTAAATGTAGGTATTACATGTGGTAAGGAAGTTTCCCCCAATACTTGCTGTTTACAACACTTGCCTTCGGCTCATGCATACTTCAAGCATACATTATGAAACTACTCGCTTACCTCACTTGTCACACAATATTATATCTATTATTATATGTATGTTAACAGAAAGCATGAGGAAATAACTTTACCACATAGGTCCTATTGCAATACAGTGGGTAACAAAGGCAGAAAGGCAATCCTTTTGCACCACACACTGCTGGTTCATGCGAAGTTCACACTTGGTTTGGAATTGCCTACTTTCCACACATGTTAACTTCGGTATTATACTACAGTCACATTAATGTTACAAATGTTAGGTCACGATTTCCAAAGTAGCGATACCAACAATAACACCAAAAGCAGGGTTGCCCGGTGATTAGTGCCAAAATTCTCTAACAATCCATATTTTTTCAGTTTTTCAATTTCAGAAAATATCTATCTCCAAATCCTCAGCTTTAGACCCAGACTAATATTATGTTCTTGCTGTTCGTAATACATTTTCAATGAACAAGATTATGCAGCTATGTGTGAAATTTATGAATTTTAAATTTTGATTTTACACAGACCTCATAACATTCTTGAAGAGTCAAAGTAAATTCCAATGAGCAAAAGAATAATAAGGTTTCAGCTGACCTTGTTTATTCATGTAGGTATTACCAGTTAGTGGTGTACAAGCAAAGGGTGGGTAAATTTTAGAGGGGAGGAACAAATGAAAGTTTTGTTATGAATATTTGTTCTCTTATACCCACTTTCTACGTCTAGGTTTCTTAAATTATTCATTTGTAATTTAAAAATTGCGTGAATGTTTAGTTATAATGTGTGTACAACCAGCGAACAGCGATTCATCTTTAATGTCGACCACTGCATGTTGCACCTACGACCATCGCATAAAAGCTACCACTCCGCTGACCTTTCTGCCATTTATAATAGGTACCTATATAATTTTCACTATTTGTTTTATCAGATTTGGAAGCCGTTCGATGCGTATATATGTCGGCTTTAAAGATCTTTTACCAAACCGAAAAGAAACATTATTACCAATTGAGGTCAATTATTAACAACCTAGAAAATCTACTAAACGAGATGAGAAAAATTTATCTTTTCGAGCAGTCGCGAACATCGAATATTTTATTTTATCGCAGACGAAGGGTTATTCGACAATTTCCTTACAAACAGAATATTTTCTGCAAAGCTTCACCCACCATTCTTGTAAATAATATCAAACTCGTCTCTCTGTCTTCCTCCCTCTGCCACGCATGGTTACTGCAATGTCTTTCCTTCTCTCTCATTCCGCTGTACCCTATCTCTTTCTTCTTATTGGACGCGGCTACTGACTAATATTCGAATTCAAATGCGTATATATGCCCTCGGACTCTTGCCCTCCCCCCGAGAAAATACCCTCCCATCCGCGACGTCTATTCACCCTTTTCCGCTTTGCGACAATGCTTACATCGTTTTGTCACTGACAAATGAATTTACATTCCGGGTAATTATTTAATAAACGAATTTTCATTACGGGCGAAATGCGCGATTTTATTCAAATTAGGTTTGTTGACCAACGTGGCGTTGAGTGGAAATGGTCGCCATCGATGAGGGACGTTAAAAAAAAAAAAAAGACCAGGAAAAAAATAAAAGCTTAAAAAAAAAATGAAAATTCCTGAAAAAAAAAGATAAACGTCCACTAGAGTGGTTTGACAAACAGTTTAAAAAATAATTATCGCAGAAAGATCCAAATTTACCAAAAAAAAAAAAAAATTGATTATAAATTATTATACGTATTGGTGATGGAAGTTTTTTTTCTCGATTGATTTTCCACACCCACCACCACCCTTTAAATCTGTTCGAAATAATTTATAAATTTCTCAAAGTTGTGGTTCCCATTTAAGTTTAAAATTGTCTTCATCGTTACAGTTGACGGATACGGACCAAATTTCATGCAAGATTTGAAAAATGTAACGGTGCCCAAGGGAAAGGATGCTGTGTTCACGTGTAATGTCGAAAATCTCGGAGGATACAAGGTAAGATGCACATTTTTCATTCGTTTTCTGTTTTTGTGCACCACCAAATGCAAACAAAACAATTCAATATTCGTGGAAGAATATCAATATTCTTTCTTAAAGTTATAAACCTTTAGTTAAAAGGTACCTATTCTCACTGTAGGTATATAAAACTGATTAGATAAGGTTTCACAAGTTCAGTAAAAAATTGTACATCAAAATACAGTAGAAATTGCCTATAACGAATTCCAAGGGACTGTGAAATTTATTTACTGCAGCTGGAGTCTGTTGTAGTAAGTAGCTAAATACAACAAACAGATTGCTGTAACCGGGCTGTAAAGGATATTTGGGCCTATAAAATAATGATGGTTGTAAGTTAATGATCAGTACCAATCATCAACAATAAATACAAGAATATCAATTTTTACGCTCATTGGCCATTTAAATACAATTGTATTTCGATTAAATAATATGTAGTAATTTTTAGAAAAACAAAAGTGACCACTGGAAGAATATTGGGTTTTGATGGAAAAAGTGGCTTGTTACATGAAATAAATTAAAAAAGCACAGGTGAATTAATTTGTTATATAGCTAGTTTTTTGGCTTCACTTGACATCTAAATCTGTTTGTTGTAGCCAATAATTTATAAATGCCAGATTTGTTGCAGCCAATTTTCTTTAACGGAGAAGTAAATGAAATTCTGCTGAGATCAGGCATTTTGTGTGTTGTAGCTGGTTGTTTGCTGTAGCCGATGTTCATTACAGTAATTTCTACTGTAGTTTAAGTTTTTTCCTCTTTTTTTTGGGGGGAGGGATGCTCAACTATAGATGCCATTTATCCATTAATGGTTGTTGATTAGATCGGAAAGTCATATTGAAGGTATGGATTTACAAAAACCTGCTAAAACTGGAATAATATTTCGACTTCCAGTATTAGGTAAAGGAGCTGAATGAGATTACATTATAAAATATGTCTTTGTTATGTGATACAATATGGTAGGGGTAAGGCTGGAATTAAGCGCATGAAAGCGATAAATATTGTTTTCAATGAGATCTAATCAAAGTCCATTATATGATCATCAACTTATAGGCACGCATTGAGTTGACAGAAGTTCATTGAATTCCAGAAAACAGGCTATGTAAAACCAAGGAACTGTTGGTTTTGAAGACAGTATCTTCAAGTTTAATGGTAGCTTTTTGAAAATAACATCCAAAGTAATTGTTTTTTACCTTGATCATTTTCCCAACTATAGTTGTGTTTAGTGTGGCAAATAAATGCTACACTCAAGTTCTACTTCTGGACATATTAGTTCTCACTTCTCAGTTAAATCCAATGATAATAGTTCTTTGTCAATTCTGTGAAAGGGAAAAATTTTAAAAACTGGCGAGTTCTTTCAAATTGAACAATATTTATTTTAATAATGTTTTAAATACGCTTAAAAATGAAGTTATGAAATACACTCCGTATGTAATACAAATGAAATCACACGTTTAGAAGAAACACGCTAATCTGAATTTAATACTGATACCCCATATTTGATGCATACGTACCCCATAATCAGTACATTTAATCTATAGATAAGTTCATTTAGAAAGATTTATTGAAAAGAAAAAATAATTCGACTTATCTAAGAATTCGAGAGGCTGAAACCTGTTTTAAAAAAACCGTATCGCAGCTCTTCGGCTCGAAAATGCAGTCAAAGTAAACGCATTTATTATGCCCAGGTATATTTGATTTGAGATCCAATAAATATTAGGTACTGATAAAACGAAAAAGAAAAAGAGAAATAAATTAAAAAAAAAAAAAAATATGTTTTAATATATTCGCTAAAACACTTTGTCGAGCAGCTCACTGGACGAAATGAATTGCAGCAATTAAGATTCTTTTAAAATGACAAAATTGTTGAGATAAATGCGAGCAAAAATTCGTAGAAAACGAAAGTTTTAACGTAAAACTGAAAACATTTGTGGGAGCAGAAAGTACTTTTCGCAGCAATCTGGAATGCAGAGTTCGTTTTCAACTCGTCGACAAAAACCGAACTCCTTTCTTCTCTTCGTTTACAACCATCCCAGAGTTTTCCAAATGATGGATGACTGTTCCAGTAATGTTGTGAAACAATATAGAGTACAACGACATAGAAAACATTATGCTAAAGTTTTTTTTTTTTTTTTTTTGTTAACAAGATGACGAATACATCCTGATTCGTGGTAAAATGGTGAATGTGTTACTTCTTTTCACCCTTCTTGGTACAGTGGTTAATTGGTTGTTATCCATTTGGGACAAGGGCTAATATTATAGCTTCGTCATAAGGGGGATGCATACGTTCTCAGTGGTCTCTTCTGACCCCCAACCCACAACAAAAAATCGCCATAACTGATAAAAATACGTAATTTTTAGATGTTAACCCTTTTTCTTCTTGGACCCCCCTTATCTTCGTCCTTGATTTAGGATATTTATAACATTCTTCAGTAGAAGTGCCTGTGGGGTTTTCCTTTTTCTAAACAACATATCTGTTTATCAGGTATTTCGACTTGTTCTATCTTGTATAAACAATATTAAAAATAAATTCTTTGCCTTGGAATTAGAACAATCAATGTGATAAATTCAAGTTATGAGAAAAACTCGATTATATATTTGTTTTCAACTTTATTGCTTCATAATTCTAGTCTATATAATTATATATACTGAAATAAGAATTTAATATTTGATTGTCTTATAACCATATGTATTTCATTACTATCGTTTTTTTTTTGTTTTTTTTTTTGTTATATTTAATAAGAAGATCTACAATTAATGACATTGGTTATTCTTATTTAGTTCTTAAATTTGTAAAAATGTACGTTGCGGTTATTTATGTATGCAATTAAGATTGAATAAAAAATTAAATTTTAGGGTTGAACTATGCTTAAAACGTGAATTTTGTATAAAATAATGTTTGTGGTTACTAAAGGCAGTGTGAAAAAAAGTCATAATCTTGTGCAAATGTGATTATTAATACTATTTTTCTCATTTCAGAAACTAAAACAACCAATGTACTTGATATAATATTCCATTCATATAAGACATTTGTACTAAAATTCACAACCAATGTACAACATTGGTTGTTTTAGTACTGAAATATTATATTCATTTTTAATATTAATGGTATATCTGAGGATTCTAATTGGGGGAGTTTTGGTGGGGTTGAAACATTGGTTGTTCTAACATCGTATAGACGAAACATTCAGAAAATCCATGATACTACTGACTCAAAACTGCTAAAACATGACATTGGACGTTCTAATTCTAAGGCACTTTAACTTAATTCCTAAACTGTATATTGAAACAAATAATTATTTCAACAATATACATCAGTTAGTTGTATAGTCGCGAGTAGGTTTACTTATACCTACCACTATGTTTCAACTATCATATTTAGTTTCCCTCAACTCCTAAATTTTCAGCTTAAAGATGTTCACTTGAACAAATAATGTTTTATTCTCCTTTCATGACCGACACTTGGGTGTTCTTAGTTCCAATATAATATACAATTTAACTTACATTTTTTCTTGTTACCATCTACCTAAAAAATATCAATTAATGACACGGTATAATATTGAAGATAGTGAGGGTATGAAATTTTGAGAAAATTCGAGTGAAAAATTATTGGTACGTAAGTCTTCTCGGATCCTTAGACATTGAAATAACAAAGAGTGAATTTTACTTTTCTAAAAATTCTGCATTAATGAAGAAAATTTTTCATTACGTAGGTACCTATCTATGGCCTATGAACTCATTTTAATTTTCGACCTTCTACACTTTTCTGAAAATTCCATACAAAATTTTTCAAAATCAAAAGTAATTTTCTTGTACAAATTAAATTTTTCGATAGTTGCCTATATTGGGGTAGAAATTTTGCATTTCAGAACAGACAATAACTAAGATTTGAGAGATTTGAGTTAAATTTGAAATCCAATGATTCTAATACTGAATATTGGAATTTTCAGAACAACTTCATCTTTTTCAAAGTAGCATTCTGATGTTTTACAAGCTTAATACAAAGAACACAGATTGTGGTCGTAAAACATTCAAAAATAATAAAAAAATCGGGTGGTAATAAAATTATTGTTTTCATTTTTACGTTCTTAATTAATGGGTAATTTTCTCAACATTACTTTTTCGATCGAGAAAGGCAGTTTTGCTAGCCTTAAAGTATTTGCAGAAAAACTGCATGTACGTCTGGTTCAAATTTGAATAACTGTAAACTGAACCTGTTATGAAATTTCATAACGAAGTACACGTTAAGAATGAAATAAATTTCGAGATTAAAAATTCATTTAAAATTAGTGGGAATATTTATTTCTTCAAGAATGGTTTTTTTGAAAGTTCATTGCAAAATTAAAATATTTAAATTTTCAAAAATTTATAGAAACATTTGGTTAGCAATAATTATCTTTGAAATGTTCCGACTAACATACCGAAAAGCTCAAACCACAAATATCAATCGGCTAAAGTTAGTTATTACATAATTGAAGAAAGAACGAAAACTCGAAAACTTGAGACTAAATAATTTTTTTTTTCTACTCAGTCTAATTCGAACACTTATAGATTTTAGTGAAGGTGAAATATGACATTGAAAACTTCAATCAATGTAAATTTTGCAGGATACCCCTAGTTTCTTCTTCGGCCACTATAAGGGATGACTGCTATGATTGAAAGAAAAAACGAATAAGAAACTCACTAAAAATTGAACCTTAGCAAAATCAAGAAGTTATTCTGGTGGTGATTTTATTTCAATGAAATTCTGATAATATTGCAGACTTTCAAAAAATTGGATTACAATTTTAGTACCATTTTTTTGAAAACTGTGGCTACCCAAACAGAGATTTTGTTTCTTCTCAACCTGAAAATGTCAGCATGTATTATTCCTGGTATTTCAAAAAATAAAATTTTTTGCGACAGTTTCAATTTGTTCAGAAAAATTATTTTACTAAACTAGTTAGTAAAATGAGTGATTATCAACGAGTTGTATGGTTGCAACATAAGCCGCAGGCAAGTGCTGTAAGTGCAGCGAGTTGATTATCGAGAGTGGCTAACTAGTTGAGTAGGCCTACGATATTTTTTTCAACGAATCCACCAAAAATAGTTATTTATTCGATTAAACATGAAAACTTCATTCAAGAATAGAATTTCAGTTATAATTAAATATTATGGAGAAGCGAACTTTGTTGTTTATGTAAGCATCACCATGTGAAATGGCACTTTTTTATTGTGACATTTTACAACTTGCATACGTGTAAATGGTGCTGTGAAGAAATAAACAACAAAGAGTTGAGAAAAACTCATTTCTAAACACGGTTTCTACACTTGGTGAAGAAATGAAAACCATTTTCGATGTTCCTAACTGATTTGGAAATCTCGTATTTTGCTAATCAAAATCAATTTAATAATAATCTCTTTTTGGTGTATGAGTTGAAAAAAAATTATTCCTGAATTTATTAGTTTGAAATAACTTATAATTGAAGTTAAGAAATTTTCATTCTGTTTTTCAAGCAACGAACTTGATAATAATTGGTATCGTACTTTGAATTAGTGTTTTCAAAAATATCGACATTTTGGGTGCATCGATATTTTTAGGTGCAGTTTTCTACTGATGAAATGATAACTAAATTACTGAACTAGGTACTGAAAAACTGAAGAAGATCTGAAGTTAGTGTACCTAGTAATTAAATTGAAAAAATATTGATATCGTATCGATATTTTATTGAAAATATACATATGATATCGATACGAAAAAATATCGACTTTTGAGAACACTACATTGAATAAATTCGGTATTATAATGATACCTTATAAAACAGCTGACCTATTTCAATATTTATGTATTTTTTTTTTTTTTTCAACTATAAAATACAAACATGAGATAATACCTACAATTTTTTTCATTTTGTTTTCACGAATGTGAATGAAATGATATTTATACATTATAATATACTGAAGAATGTTATAGAAATTAATAGTTTTGGAAAAACAAATTGGAGGCTGATACACGTGTTCGCGAAATACTCGACACATTATTAATTCATCTATCTATTGTACAGCTTTCCCTCTTAGTCTATTTCTGCCCACCCAGTCGATCTGTCTCCGTTTTTCTCATCTTTCATCCCTCTCGTTCGCCATCCACATGTCTGTTTTAATTTGACGAACGAAATGATACGTCTTAATGGTAAAGCTTTCGCGAATCCTTGGGAACTTGGTGGCTGTGTAATGGATATTAGGTAAGGCAAGCAGGGATGCAACGTCAATTAGTTTTGTCGCTTATCGAACACAACCGGTGATTGTTTTGTTTGCACGTGAGGGTGAAGAGGAAGATGTTGATTAATGAAATCTTTACGAACAAGTCTCGTGATGGTGTCAAAAACCGTGGTAATCGTTCTACCTGTAAAGTTGATCGACTCGGGTTAATGCATTGGGTTTCTCTCGTCGCGTCGTTTTGAAATTTGAAGATTACAAATATTAATTTCGTGCGTAATTTCGGAGGATATGAATAGTAGACTAAGATTCTAATAGAATCGATTGAATGAAAACCAGAAGGTAATTGTGAAAATATTATAACGATTGTCGGGAGACCACTGAGATTATAGTTTTTTCATGAAGTAGTAACACTGCGCAACAAACCTTCGAGCAGTTGGGGCCGCATTGAAGAACGATACTTACGAAATTCATACATTTTTTCCATTATCAATTTTATCAATAAGTACCTACATCACTATAATGAACGTAAAAGTCGGCCGAAATTAATTCGTTCGTCAAATTTGTTTCGCTAAATTTTTTCGCTAATATTTTTCCTTACATTCGATGTGCAAAAAATGTTCGTTGCTTCGGCCAAAACAAAGAATTTTACAGTGTTTCCTAAATGCCACTAAAAGTCCAGGGCTGGCACAAGCCAAAGCGCCTCAAAGTGGCGCCTCAGGGTGTGTAAACGTAATATATGGATATAACTTTGTTAAAATAGATAATTCTTAAGTCACTGTTGGCACTTCATCATCATTTTTGTGTAAGGGCCTGATACTTAAGTACTGGTTTCCTCAAAAATATGGAAATCACAGATAAAATTTAATATTTCATAATTCTTCCTTTATAAAATATAAGTATGACCCTTAGACGTATAGTTAGACCATATTTTATTACACCCATATACTTATAAACTTTTAAGTTCATTGAAGTTTTGTTTCCATTTTATAAAAGAAATCATGAAATGTATCTGAAGTCGACCTTACATTCTTGAAAATAATTGTCTAATTTCTAATTTCATTCACATTCATCGAGGCGAAAGAAAACAATTTTTATGGTTTAAAATTGTCGGAAGAAAGAATTTTTTGAGGGGGATATGTTGAGAGTGAAATTTTAATAAAAATTTACTAATATTAAGTACAAAATTGGGATTTTCAAGTCAAAAATGCTAATTCCTCTTCAAAATATCACACTTTCACTGCTATACACTTCTTGTAGTACCCTATCAGACATTTTTAAATTACAGTTTTCCCAAATTCACCTACATTTATAGGCAACTGTAGTATTTAACTTACAATCGACGCCAAATTTGACCCTCCATCCAGTAGGAAAAGAACCCCAAATTGTATGGTGACAGATCTGGAGTGTAAGGAGGCTGTTACATGTAATTCCATGTTTTTTCATAAATACGAATCATCAGAGAGAGAAATGATATGGATGAGTATAAATTGTTAATATCAAAAGGTAGACATTTAGAAACCATTTTCCCCTTTTAAGCGATCATGTTCATGAAGAAAACTTTATAACTAATGGGTATGGCTGATCATCGTAATAGTAATAAATAATAAACAAAATTAAATGCCTTTAACTTTTGCGTGCCCAAGGATGCATTTAAACTTGAACTAAAACAGAATTCAAAATTAAATTAAATCAACATTATTTTCCTTAACAATAAATTTTCCACGAGTACCATGTTTCGGTTTACCACTTAGCCTAGGTTTACTTACAATGAACATTTATTCTTCTTTTAACTAAATTTTCATTCCCCCTACACCACTGTTTTATCGCCTCCTCAGCTGTGGCTGTATTATCCATTTCCGTGCACCTTGTGGCATCTCATATTGTAAACCAGTTTCCTTCTCTTAATTTTTTCACGGAGCAGCCAATTTCAATACTTACTTGTAAATTTTTTTCTGATGCTCCATTTAACCAGTGTTTGCTTTTCGCTAAGGCAACAAAAATTTATATTTCCTGCTTTTTTCTGTTACCATTTTGTTTTACAATCATGTTCAAATTTTTCACCGGCACTGGGCCACCTTAGACAAAAACTCTGAAAAGTAGATAATTTCTTTATCATGAGCACCCCCTCTGATGCATGGTCTTTTTGTGTATTTTTTAATGCATAGTATAAAGCAGTACAACGAAAATCTGGCCAGCTGTAGGTACAAGTTTAAGCTAGGATTTTGAGTTGGTGATTTGCAACCTTGGTTCCCAAATTGAATTGTGCGTATGTTGTGAGTTGAGTTCTATCAACGCAGGGTCACATACCGCAAAACTGTAAATATACATCAGCTCACATCCTCAAAATCAACTTGTTAGATAGAAAGTTGGAAAATATGTTACCAATCCATCCAAATGAAAATTTTGTGACCCCATCATAACTTTTTTAAACTTAAGTAAAATCATTTAAGTCTTCAAATTTGATAATCTTATTTTTTTGAAAATTGAAAATCCGTTGTGGTATCTAAACCTGTGTACCGACATGCGAATAAAATACCTCTATTAACTAATATTAATATATCATTTCCAACCATATTCAACAGGGGAAGATTTGGTTCAAATTAAAAGAGCAACAAAGGGTCTGGTACTTTATTTCAGGTACCACCCACAATAATCCTACCAGAATTATTATCCAAGCCAAACAGTTTTAAAGGAACTTCATTCTCATTCATTATTTATATCCATACTTCAAACAACCCCCTCATCATACACAACATCTCAACCTATATTTACAAAAGTTTAGCACATTCTTAAACAAAACATAATTTTGCTCAAAAATATAATAGTTTTATTTGAAATCCAGTGAGTATAAGAGTAGATACAATTCCAAATCTTACCTCCACTTTCAGCAATATTATTGGTGATGAGAAATTTAAACTTCTTAAAACTATTCTTCTCCATAAAGTTTTACTCTAAAGGGTTAGTGTGTTCTAGGATCCAGACAAAGAAGCGTGGTGAATTCGGAACATATAGTTGATTAATGCCAAAAAGCTCAAGAACCAATAATTTTCTTTTCAGAATAAAATTTTAATCCAGCATCCAAAGAGAAATTCTTTGAAAACAGCTTCCAAAAAATGTAAAGAGTTAAAATTTTGTTTTTTACCACAATTTATTTTGTGGGGAAATTTCAATTTCAGTGATATTTTATTCAAAAGAAATTGTGAGATTGAGATTATTTAAACACCAGTCTCAAACACAATATAATCAAAAATTTTTAGTCCAAAACAAAAAAAAATGAATCAATTATTTTAACACAGTTGGAATAAATATCCACAAAAAAATAGAAAATTTATAACTTCAAAAAAAAAAACAGGCTATTTCTACTGAACCCTGTTTATATGTAATTAAACGAACCTGCAAACATAAATTCCACAATTGACTTATTTCAATTTGCGATATAACTTAGCACCACAAAATATACTCTCAAAGAATGAGCTATTCATAAGCTTTGACTTCCACTCTGGAAGATGCGAAAAAGAACAAGTGATCTTAGATGCCCATTCAATTAGTTTATGTGGACATCTAATTACCAGGAGCTGGTATGGTTCCTTCTTTTTACACCTCATCCAAAACTAACTGGATCGGAAATTCTAGAATAAAAGAAAATGGACAGGCAATGGGAAGAGGGAGTGAAAGACCTTACCTGAAATTCCATGTTAAAAAGAAATAGAAGATGAGAAGAGGTTTATCAGAAAGTGAAAACAACAATTGAATTTATAAGGAACCAAAAAAAAATGAATGAATGAAAAATATGAAAAGAGTGATAGAAAAGCATTTAGGCATATAGAAATCCAAGGGCTATAAGGCATCATCAACTAGTTCAAAAACAGAAGCAGAAATGTATACTCATAAATGTCTATGTGTGTGATAAAAAGAAAATAATAAATAAAAAAAAATATTTCCTCTAAATGGAAATCCATAAATTAAATAGGTACTAAGCCACAGGAGAAAGAAAGAGAGAAGAAAAAATCTACAAACTTAGCTGTGCATTTTTTTATATAGCGAATTTCATTCCACTAATCAAAAAAAAAAAAGGAAGAGTTGAAAGTTATATGCCTATGAAAGCAAATGACTGTCACATAACAATAAAGAAAAATGCACACAGGCGCCTGTAACAAGAGGCCTTATTTAGGGGTTATATCCACAGATGAAAGAAACATATATATCGAAAAGTGAAGAAATTCATACCTGGTGTAAAAATGAAAAAACTGATGAAAAACTTATACCTAACCAGGGAGTTGTCCATAATATGCTACGCTAACAATATCATAACAACTGAAAGTGCTGCATATGAACTCATACATATATACCTAAATACGTAAATTTGAGAAAAAGAGAAAAAAAATCATGTTGTTCCATGGTGATTAGATTGTACACTGTGTCGTAATATGTCACTTCTTTTTTATTTGAATGAAAAATTAACCCTTTCACCTCGCAGTACCTAAATAAATCATAACTATGGTGGAATACAAATAAAGTTATTACAAAATATCATAATTTCTATTTTTTTTTTTTTTTGATTTTGTTGTCATGGAAATTGATTCAACTGATATACTATACCCACTTGTTGCTCCACGAAAAATTTGAATATTATCGGCACTCACGGTGACCTTTGATCTAGGTATAGTTTGAGACTGATTGCGAAAGTGTTCCCATTTTTAATCGCTACTATCAAGCAGCCAGCTCACGTTATCACCACCTTAATTGCACCACAGTATTCAGCCCCAAATAAAAGACGAAAAAAACACCCCCGAATTACAAATTGCCAGAATGAAATGAATAAGTCGTTTAACCATCAATAATGTGGAACAAAACAGCAAAGAATAAAAATTATATTCAGTCTACGCACTTATTGGTTCGTTATCAGAAGTTGTAACGTCTCGATGAATTTTGCAGTAGGTTCGATAATATAATGTATGATGTGTATTAATGGGCACGTGTGTAAGTTATATATACGTAATATGTACCTATAGGTATGTGTGTTCGTGTGTTTGGGTGAGTAAACTTTTTGTTCCTAACCAACAACGTACAATGGATGTTAAGAGGCATGGGGTGGGAGAGACGTTATAACATGAAACTATTATTCGAAACGGATTAGGTGATGTAAAGACTGTGTTAAATTATCATCAGTTTCACGTTTATTATCTTATTCAAATCCACCGTGGAACTAGAAACTGGTGCAGGAAATACGCCAGAGATTATTATATAGGTACCTGTACATATATATATATATACTAGGTAAATGACGAAGAGGAAAGTAAGAGAGACGAAGAGAAACAGAGTGAGTGTGAAAAAGGGAGGAATAGAGTAGGATGAGTAGAGGGGTTATAGTTGAAGGGGGTGAAGGGAAAACCGTGTAGGTCGGGTTCACATTACTGTGTCATTTTATTATCAGCAATATTTGTTGATACGAAAAGCTCTCGGCTCTCTCCTTTAGGGTGATTATTTTTTGAAAACAGGTAGGGTGGGGAAGTGGGAATTGAGGGATGTATGCCATTTACCCTTTTCGATATAGTTGACAAGGGCGTTCAGACGCGTTAAAATTCACGCTATTGCAGTGCGGTATTGATACTATCACTCGACGACTTCGAGTGATATTGTTTAGCATATGCACGAATTTACATTATGATAGAGAATATTTTTGTCTCCTCTATTGTGCGTGAGAAAAAAAGTAAATTATAAGTTTGAATAAAAAAAAAACGCACCTGCCGAGTCATAATAACTGTAGGTCTCGTTCACTGTCAAATGTAAGTGAATGATACCTGAAACGAAGGATTTCTATTTGAAATAATAATTTGCAAGACGGAGTGTAAAATATTCTTTTTTTTTTTCCCCATTTGGAAAGATACAAATGTAAGTTAATTTAGCCATCAATGATACCATCGTAAAAATTTAATATTGATAGCGAGACTAAGATCAAGATCACGAAAATGAGTATGTAATACAAGAACAGGGCCAATACCAAGACAAGATTACACATACAGAAACATAAATTTCTCAAAATTCTAAATAACAGAAATGGAATTTACGGTCCATCTAAGAATCTCTTTCTAAAATTATAATGCTTTTAATTTGAAATTGAAACTGTAGCAGAAGGATTTTTGGGTGTTCGATGGAAAAAAGAAAAAATACAATAATTCACCTTGCTTTTCAATTTAATGAAACATAAATATTTATAAATAGATAGATACTTATGTATACGAGGTCAAAGAATCTTTGTGGATAATTTGGGCGATGCTTATGGCTATTGAAATTCACTGTGGGATAAAAAAGGGGCTAGCTAATGAGGAAATGATTAAATTTTGGTAATATTTTTAACTAAAGCAAGAAACGAAAACGAAGACGGATACGAACAAAAGAGAATGTCAAAAATTTTCCTCTCTAAACTGTATTTTGTTGTTTTTTTTTCTCCGTTTGTATCTGCTTCAAATTCGGTGTTGTTTCTTCAGCTGTTGTTACTAAACATGTTGTTTGGGGCGCTGAATTTGAATTTGATGTTAATCTTTTTATTAGACCAATTCTACGACCCTTACAAACCCAAAAATAGGGACAATTTTTAATTTTCTTATTTTGTTGGGTAGGTAACCTTTTCCCAAATATCAAATAATATTGTGTAAATTTACTGGCTACTCTAAGTTCCTAGTATCAATGAAACGAAGCTGACGCCATCGGTAACCAGTAATGGTGTACGATGTAAATTATACAGGGTCTTGTTGACAAGTTCATAAAAATATTTTATTCTTGTGTACCTACTTCGAGGGAAGACAATAATTTCTGAGGGTCATTCTTGCTGTATGACATGGAAAACATAAACGACTTAGCCAATTGATTACCCTGGTCGTTGACAAATTTCATCATCCTGCCATTTTAACACGGATATATTTTTGTGCGGGGAGTCAATTAAAAACTAGCGTAGGTCACGTTTTAGTGCTACAAGATGACATCATCGCGGGCTATTAAATATATTATGTTATTTCTCATTTTCTTTAGGTATATAATTATACGAATTAACATGGATGGTGATGGATAGGTGGTGGGTGATGGGCATAAATAACACGCAGAAGATAGGTAGGGAGCGGGGTTGAGGGGTTTGAGTGACGCTCTGTTGATGGGCAGTGGCTAAAGAAGGTCAGTGATGACGTCGTACCGTAGGGGAGGCTGATGTCATAATCATGGAGTTGGAAATTTAGGAGGGCAGGTTGAGGAGATTGGGGACTTTTTGATGATAGGCAGGGGCTGGGCAAGGGCCATGTAGAGTACCGTGACTCGGGGGAAGTGACGGGGTAGCTGAAAGAACTGTTGACGTCATAATTTTTGACTTAGAAATTTCATTTTAATGGTTAGTGGTTTAAGGGAGCATCTTGTTGATGGGAAGTGGTTGGGTGAGAGGCGCTGACCCACTTCGCTAAAACATTATCCGTGATTCAATGTTTTTCCGTAAAGAGGAGAAATTTGAATAAAATTTTCTCTTGCCTTCCACCTTCCCTAATGGATCCGCGTCTGGTTGTAACTATAGCTACTGCTTATAGATTGAAATTTGTACTGATCAATAATTGAAGATTGTTTTTCATAGCTGTTTTTCAAGACAATTGCGATTTAATATGATTGATCTGAAGCAATGATCTAGGATGTCTTTAGAGGTATCCGTATTGAAAGGGGAACGTTAACGGAGGTTAACGTTGCTAATTAAAGGGTCAGTTACTTTACTATGCGAGGGTGCATCATCGAACGAATGCACCACACAGTCTAGCTTTTAGGTTAGCATTTTTCGGTTTTCAAAGCACTCTATAACTAACTGCTTTCGAATTTACACAGAATTTATGGACGTGTTACAGGTGGCCTGGATCAATGCTGATACGAAAGCAATATTGGCCATTCACGACCATGTGATTACGAATAACCATCGACTGGTAGCTGCGCATACTGATCCGCATACTTGGACATTAACGATACGAACGGTGAAACGAGATGATCGAGGTTACTATATGTGCCAGGTGAACACGGATCCCATGAAAAGTCGAGTAAGTAGAGCCATGGAGAATGGTTAAAACATAATATTTAAAATAAAAGTTCTTGTTATAATAATCCCAAATATTAGGCAATTTTCTACTTGAAGCAGTAATGAAGTTATTTGTGTTACAAGTGCATAAACTAGCAATCACCTACACTACACGAGTGTCACATATTATTTTTTGCAACAGCCCCCCAAAAAAATTTAACCAAGAAAAACATTTTTTGAAAACATATATTTAAACAATAAAAAAATGCCAAATTTTCACAGATTTAAGTAAATTCTCTATTCTTTTCAGCAGTACCACTCTCAGCTTGTTGGCTTAAATCGAGGCTGAAGAATTGTTGATTGAAAAAGGAGAGGTTTTTGTATTTCAGAAACGCCAATTTTCTATAAATTTCTATTTTTTTTTCGTTCGTTTGTTTTCGAACAATTAATATAAAAAAATTATATAGAAATTTTATAAGTCTTATCCTCTCTCCAGTAACACCAACCGCAGTTCTCTAGCTTAAATAGAGGCTGATCTCATTTCAGTGAAGTGAGAGAGATTGGTTTCACAACTGAAATGTGTTCAATTAATGTGATAATTTAACATTCAGTGTTTCACAAAATCCGGATGAGCAGAAATTTCATAATGTTGGATAAAACATAATGCGCATGCGCAGCCAAGACAGTGGTTTAATAATCTGAATAAGTCCAAAGCTACGCCTGCGCGAAATTATTTTTTTCGATATTGGGGTAAAATCAGGTAAAATCTCCTACTTCACGTACTTATAATAGTTAATACGGGCGAAATCGTCTGTTTTTGAGGTGGGTGTTGCAAAAAAAAATATTTTTACTCATTCTTTTTGCAGTATTTTTTATAATCCACTTGTAACGAATAAAAATGAAAATATTTTCAGAAAGTGTTTCTAGAAGTAGTTGTACCACCCGATATAATATCTACGGGCACAAGCACCGATACGACAGTCGTGGAGAATAAATCCGCCGTATTAGAATGCAAAGCTCGAGGCGTTCCAAGGCCCAGTATATCATGGAGACGCGAAGACGGCGGAGAAATTATTATCAGAAATTCAAATAATGAAAAAAACAAAAGTAAGTTCCGGAAAATACAGCGATAAACTTTTAGTTTTCACCTGCTCTATAATACATTGTCGATAGCGTTATGACTTTTTATTCTTGTTGACCACGTTTCGTGTACCTCTAGTTATATCCATGAAACTTTTTCTCTTTTCAACACTTCATTTCATAAGTTAGGCAAAGAAACTAAAAATATTGAATTTAGTTTTGACGAAGGGGAAAATTGCCTAGCTGAGTGTGAAGATGGAGTAAAGGAAATTGGTGAGAGTATTCCCAGAGTAGGGTAAAGTATAGTCTAGTGGACCACTACCAGTTCCACAGTGCTGAAAAGTTGATAATACTGAACTGCAATAAAAACATATAGATAACTAATTTTAACGTTGAGTGTGTTTGTACCATTGTGTCGCGTATTAGTCAGATAATACTTGATAAAATATGATATACAACTATAAAAGTTTTCTTCCATATAATTTTCAAATTTGAGTGAAAGATACTAATATTAGATAAGTGGTTGATTGTATTGTTGAAATAATTAAGATATAGGTTTAATCAGATAATTAGATCATTAGCTGCTACCCAAAAGTAATTCAATACTAACAAGAAAATGAAAAATAAAAAAAATGTACGTATGGGCATGTGAACCAACTGATGTTAGGGTCAAGTGGGCCATTTTTAAGTTTCTTATTTTAATGAATTGTTTTACTTTTTTTTTGTTGAAATAATAAAGATACAGGTTAAATCAGACGGCCAAAATGTAATACTATACTAACTAGGAAATTAAAAAAAAAAAGGGTATGATGGGTTATTCAGACCAACCATTATTAGGGTCAAGTGGACCATTTTTAAATTTTCCAATTGACTAAGAAATAAAAATTAAAGTGTGTAAGAGGTCATGTGGTCCAACCATAATTGAGGTATAGCGAATAACTGAACATATGTTGGCATTGGATGAATTAATATAAAAAGTCAAAAACTTTTCATAATGGTCCCCTTCACCCGACACCAAATCATTTTTTTTTAACATTAAAATGCTAGACAAAGATTACCTATGTACGTTTAAAATAATGTGTCAAGGAGGTTCAAAATAAATTGTATTGTGATTTATGAAGTAATAAGAAGTGCACGCCAGATATTAAATGATTGCTTAGCAAATAAAATAATAACAACTTTTCAACCAACTTTGTTGGTTCATCTGCAGATTCATCTTGTCTTCTTAGCAATAATTTGAGATTATTTAACATCACTACTACAGATAAACCATTCAGCCGATTGAAACCAAATTTTACGAAATGTTAGAATGTCATATTAAATTTAATCATATCTATTGTTTAAAAATTACACATTTTAGAACCACTTGGGTTCCAAAACAGCAACGTAATAGGAAGCACCAGATGCAACATTTGACCAATCTGGACTAAAAACAATAGATCTCAACCTTGCCAAGATTTGTATAAGGGTACCGAATTTCAATTAAAAATTTCAACCTTTACCGTATTACATAGAAAACCTGAAATATGTATACAACCGAGTACAACGAAGAAAAACTTAATCTTACAATTCCCTCTTTCTTCAATATAGTAAAAGCCTCTTAATATGGACACGTTGGGAAGTACCCTTTTTGTTCCTAATAAGCGGTGTCCTAATTTAAGGATGTTGAGAATTCAAATGAAAACAAAAAATTGATGGTAAATTTTAGTGTTGGACTTCTGCTACAGTCAAATTACAAACCGTTAAATTATTGAATAATAATTATATTGGTATATATAGGTACCAAAATATATTTTTGACAAAAAAAAAAATGATAATGGGTTTTGGTTGGAAGAAGATGGTAGAAGTTATTTTTCCACAACCTAAACTCAAACTAATAGCTTAAGACAACATGAAATTATGAAAGATAGGAAGAATTACAAAAACTAACAAATACTATCACTAATGAACTGAAATAAGATTATCATCACTTTCGATAACAGTTTAAGGGTAATTTTTCCTCGTCTATGGTTTTCTGTCCCAATAAACTGATGCACTGTCTCCAATAAGTGGTCTGATATCCTATAGTTTTACATAATTTATTTTGAGACTTTTCAGATTTGTCCTAATTAGGCGGTTGTCCCCCTTACCCTGTGTCCCTAATAAGTGGTTTCCACTGTACCTATTTTTTATTTTTGAAATTTTGGTCGTTATAACGGCTGCAAAGTATAAAAATTTGGAATCATCCAACTGTTAAATTTGGGAAGGGAGGAAATAGTTGGGTTCATCATTTTACATTCCTTTTGACAATAAAGCTGACGCAAAACAAATTCAAATCATTGAAGTATGATAAGTTTCATATTATTGACATAAAAGCACTACCAAGAAAGCTTCCTCTCTGGCTACTTCAATTTGAAAATAAGGGAAATAGTAAGAAGAAAATATTCTTAATCGTTGTCGGTTGTAACTATATTTCAGGTTTGGGAAACATTTCATGAAGCAGCCTACATATATACATAAGAATTTCAGCTAATATCGATACAAGTTTTTTGGGATCCAACATGAAAAGACGAAAATGAAGGGAAAAATGAAAGTATGAAACAGAATACAGAAACTCCACAAAATTATTGATATTTCTTCCTCTCCCTCTCAAAAACAATTGATGACCTGGAACCGACACTACATCAGTTAACCGACAAAATATATGAGACAATTTCTCCAGGTCTTCAATCATTGAACCAAATTACAGTCAACTGTTGTTTTCAGCATTTATAGGTATCTGACTTATCTGTATATCAACTAAAGATAAATAAATTGAGTCTAAGCGAATTCTTAATTTGAAGCCCATTAACTTAGGTCCACATATTCGATTTTATGCGTCTTCTATTGCAGAGTAATCATTAATTGGTGTTTTATCATTAATTAACAGCCTTAGTATATGAAGGAGAGACCTTACTCTTACCAAAAGTAACGAGAAACGAAATGGGCACTTACTTATGCATTGCACAGAATGGAATTCCTCCGGCTGTTAGCCAACGTGTTCAGCTCACCGTTAATTGTAAGTACAGATTTTATTGTTATCATCCATAAGACTGCTTACAACTATTTCAAATATTGTGGTAGAATCCACAAGCAGGCGCATGGAATTATAAAATTTCGTATAAGAATTTGACAATTTTTCTGCGTTAATTTTTTTCGTTTGGGAACACGGCGCTGGTGTACTCTTCTATTCCACATTGACCAATTATTTTCCATCGAAGTTTTTTATTTTTTGAGTTGAATTTTCTTCTTGTTTTTCTTTCGAAGTTCGCTCACCCTTCTCATTATTTGCGTCGCTTTTTTTTTTTTTGTAGTTTCATAACATTTTTTTTAAATCTTTTTGGGAATGTACCTATCTCAAAGCTCCCTCGTTTGTGTGCCATTATTGAGCTATTACTGTTTTCATGAGGTGGGTTTTCTGGAAATTTTATAAAGAAATCCTTGTGAGTGTGTTTCACCAAAATCTCATTTTATCGTGAATCCACTTTTCATAATAGACCGTAGGTAATTAGGTTAATTAATACTACTCTCGTGTACATTTGCTAGCAGGAGACAAAATGCAATTAACTGCAGGAGCTCATATAGGAGAAGATAAATTTCAAAAGAACTAAGCCCGGGATTCTTCAATGGGTCCAAAAGTGGACTAAATTTTGAAATAAATATTTATTTTTAAGGAAATAAATGTTTAAAGGAAGCATCAGGCTAAAGGAGTTTTGGGTGTAAAACTCACCTAAGGCTAAAAAAAAAAAACTGCTAAAATACATGTTCTAGAACTCAAAAAATACCTGAAAAATTTTTTGTACTTGTCAAATTATTTTCACTGTTTATAACCCCCTCCAAAAGGTAAATCATACGTAATGTAGCAATGAAAGGGCCCATCAATTTATTCTTCCCTCGATCAAAAATTTCTCTTTGAGGTCTTAATCAGCTGATAATTTCACCTGTTCAGCAGCAATATCAACTGATTATCACTTCAGTTTCCTCACAATGATTGTTTCAGTTTTTTTGTTATTTATCACATTGTATTATGAAATTTTATGTTCGTTAGTACAGTACAAATTATTTATAGTCGACGACGAGGACTAGACATTTTTATCTACTAAAACATGATTTTACTGTTTGAGCTATAATATCCCCTCGCGCCAAAGAAAAAGATCAATTTAAAATAAAATTATTCCGATTTTTAAATTTTACATGTACGAATTATGTGAAAAATTGCTAACCGCTTCTATAAAAATTTGTGAATATAATAAAATATGATTCTATCCCCCGACCCAAGAAAAAATCCTAAAAGTGGGTCTGGTTGTTGTTATTGTGAATCATTTTGTGATTAGAGCATGGTGGAGTAGTGGATCCAAAATCGAAAATTTCTGGCAAAGAAATACCTGTAATCTGGCCTAGTCAGTTGGATTTGTTTTTGAGTGGCTTGTTCCCCATCTATGACTATATTGTTCATAATTTACTATAAATCCACGTATCTCTCTCGAATTCGTATTTTCCTAAATTCATGTATCGTTTTAATATATTTTCGTACATTTATTCTTCCATGTACTCACATCATTTCAGTCAAGTCCAAACTTTTCTTTCAAGTCTTGACTTGTCTAATGACATCACCATTTCCTTTCACCAAACTGCTTTTTCATCTATATTAAACGATGTCGCCTTTTCCACAATAACATACTTCAATGCTCTGTAATAATTTTAATTCTCACTATTTCTTGTACACTTCCACCTTATTTTCATATTTCATTGGTTTTATTCCAATTACGTTTTTCTTAATCACCCAATCAAATTCACATCTCCCACAAAACTAAATTCAAATCACTCGAACTCTCACTCTGTGCTATAAGTCTGATGTTTTGTACTTTTTTATTCTATTAATTTTATATAAAAATATACCAACTGTAACGAATATTTTCATCTATTTTTATAAATGACGAACATATTTGTCTACACATTTTCGAATACCAAAAACGTAGGTATTCATCAACAATAAAAATTCCTATAACTCTTTATAAACAACCACTAATTTACCCGTATTTGATTTTGTGAATATAGATATAGTGTCTGTATATTCATAACCTAATTGTGCCTGTCCCTCGAGTATATCGCGAGTTAGCACAACCCTATAATAACAATACCCTACCTCACTTAGCCTATCTGACACATACACTTACATACCCCAAACGAGTATATAAACCCTCGATTTGAAGGAATAAGACACAGTTCCTACACAGTTCCTAGACAGTAACTTCTCTGTACCTAGAACCTCTCTTGTAGAGTAACTTGTGAACAGGCAGTCTTGTCTAAAGGGTTGTAAACCCATATATATAATTATTAACATACTAGTTGATGTACGGTTGTTGTACAATTTATTATTTTATTAAAAGTGTCAATTCAAACTTGTGTTTTTAAATATTATTGGGTCTCTCAAATATGTTAAGGTCCACGATAGATGTGGATGATAAATTGAATATTTAAATTATTATAGAGGTATTAATGCTTATCCCATGTTCAATATCTCGTGTATGGTGTAACACTGAAAGTGGTTCTAATTAGGTACTTTACCACCTCTTTTGGCCGTTACACTAACACCATACCTAAAGTAAACGATACACTATTGTTACTATTCAAACATTGTCTACTTTTAAAACATACAATTGTCGTGAAACTTTTTTTGTAACCTTAACACCGATACACCAACCCGGTTGGCATAGGTTGGCATCGCACATTCTTCAATAATGTAGATCGATATCGACATTCATAAACATTCACTTAAGGTTAAATACTATATTTTTGTTTTTGTTTTCCACTTTTACAGTTCATCCGTTAATTCGTGTACCAAATCAACTCGTCGGTGCACCACTGGGCAAAACGGTCGTACTGCACTGCATTTCAGAAGCGTACCCCAAACCAATCAATTATTGGGAAAAAGAAGATATACCCGAAAGTAAATATGAACATCGTTTTCGCATTCATTTCACTTCTTTTTTTTCCCCCCTCCACCTCATTCGTTTTATCTACATTCTCTCCTTTTATCGTTCAGGATTTACATATTACTAATTTTGGTTAACGTAAACAAAAAATTTATTAAAATAAATAAGCGAGCGACGGTATGACGTAGGGGCCTAAAAACGTAGCTACAGGATAGTCACGACAGATAAAACGACGATGCAAATCATTAAATCGTCGCTAAAACGCTGTACCAACGAGTAAGTAAACTCGAAACAGTTATACGCGCACTTATAAATAAAAGGTTCGGGAAGGGCGAAAGTATTTCGGTTGTGTACAACCCTCTACCCAAAATCGTATACCGGCAAAAATTATTTGCAAAATATGCAAATTGAATTATTATTACAAAGTATATAGTAGGTATATATGTACGTAGTGCAAGGTATATAGATATACACACACCTATATACATACCTAAATACTATACAGCGAGATAGGTAGGCACACTGTAGACACAACAGAACTATACAAACCACTTGCCCGCAAAAGGCAAGGGAAAGAGACGCAGATAGAGGGAGGGTCACACTAATGTTACCTGCAGATACATATCTGGTATCGCAAATTTCGTACTACAATACATACATATATATGTATATATACATATAAAACACCATATACTAGAATAGGTACGCGAAAGGCGAAAACGCCGGTCACCATTGTTTTATATTACAGCCAGTTGTCCCTGAAATTACGTTGTTTATCATCGCACTGTAGGTACCCTAATTGTTTCGAAAACACGCGTCCGTCCTGCATACGCGTGCATAAACGTGAGGATCGAGAGAGACAGATAGAGAGCCACTTGTACCTTAATTAAGTTACCGGAGAGAAGTTCGCCGATTTTATTTAATTAATTGCAGTCGTATAATTCTCCCTTTACGCACTAAATGTTCCTTCGAATTTTTTTTTTTTCCTTTCCCCTTTTTTTTCTCACATCTTCTTTTTTTAAATGTAGATTGGCAACGGTTGTAGGTGAAGGAGAAGGAGTGGTTCCCGTGTAAGCTTGAAATATGACGAATAGGAATTTCTGGCCTCTGATTTATGGGCAGGTGGAGAGTGACAGAATTATAGGTTCACTAAAAAAAAAAAAAAACACTGGTACTCGAGCAAACAAACAATAATGTAGAGCAAAAGCTAGAGTATTATTTTGTGCTCGTTTACGGTAGAGGTACTTAACTGATAAATATTAATGGCGAACAAACTGCTATTACTACGGTGTTTAAACCAAAGAAAAAGCTAATCGCAGACAAACAACGAACACGAGATTAATTTGTAACGAAACACACGAGCTGTTTAGGTAAGTACGATTCTCCAAAAATGTAAATTTTTTAGGATACCAAAATTAATTCTGCCCTGCTCGACGAAAGCCAAAACCAGTCCATTTTTGGTTTTATTGGTAGGTAGATATCTATCGCATGATGAGAGTTTTTCATAACGAGTTGTGAGCTACAATTTTTTTACTACATGCTATCCATCGCGCAATTCAATTTGGAAAATTATGACTGATGACGAAGTGGTTATGTTACAGCCCTATAGATACAAATATGGCAATACGCCATTTTATATCCACTGTTTAAATCTCATAATACAGTTGACCGTACAGAACTGGGACCAGTACAGCTCCATAAGACTAATGTACTTTTTGATGTCAAGACATGCCGGCGAAAAAGTACGCAACCCTAGAGTACCTTTTGCGTATTTTCGACATTTTGCTTGAGTTCACCAATTTAGAATACATCTGATAAAGACATCCGTTAAATTCACGAGGATAGCGTGCATAAACGCGACGAAAATTACGTCAACAGGTACGCTGTGGTTGCCTATTTAGCGCCAGCATGTCTAACCAGAAATCATCGTTCTTTACTGGCC
The DNA here is from genome assembly GCA_011428145.1 of Ericerus pela. Taxonomy (NCBI): domain Eukaryota; kingdom Metazoa; phylum Arthropoda; class Insecta; order Hemiptera; family Coccidae; genus Ericerus; species Ericerus pela. The sequence goes on from WOFM01000395.1 coordinate 1,076,371, forward strand.
CATTATTGCATAGTCAAAGCATAACACTTTCAGAATTTTAGCTGTATCTCAAGAACCAATGGTACGATTTCAGTGACATTTTTACAGAATATTTTTTATCAAACATAATTATCTTAATGTTTGTCCAAAATTTGAGCCATTTGCAAGCAATGGTTCTCTTGCAATCGCATTCGATAATTTTGATTGTTTAATCCGTTCCCATAAAATTGTATATGATAAGAGGCTTGTTTCTTTTGCCCTTCAGTCTCTTGGGTGAAAGTAGATTTCAAATGAAGCAATGAAAAAACTTGATATAATTAATAAAACAATCTAAAACTATTAAAATTTTTCAAATTTAACATGAATATCAATGAATTCACTTATGAGCTATAGGATGCCTACAAAATGACATATTGCCAAACTCGTATATGTAGGGCTTTACCTATATTAAGGCTCTTCAATAGCAGGTATGCGCCTGACAATGATCAGAGATGAGCCGCCATTTTGTGTTATTCGTTTTTTGATGAATTTTACGTTGTTTATTATTACTATATATATATACTAGCCTTGAAACGTCGCTTCGCAGTGTTTTGGCTTGTATTGGCCTGGCAACACTGATCAATTCGTTATTAGGATGGAAACAACAAAACATTTGTAGTTAACGCGTGCCTTGAATTTTGTTTAAGTAATTTTTGTTAAATTTTGTCTGATTAATTTTCGTTGAATTTTATCTTAAAAAATCGGGCTATACGTTTATTATAATGATATGTATATATGTATATATATATATATATATATACATAAAATAAAATGGAGGTTCATCTCTTATGACTTTCATGGGCATAACTCCTAGTAAAAAACCTTATCTACACTAGGTAATCGATGGGATACTATTAAACTAATTTGATAAGTAGTATTTTTCTGTGCATTCATTTTTTTAATCTGAAATGAAGCTCTAGTAGAATTATGGGAATACAATTTTGAGATGTTTTCTATCAATTTTGGGAATTTTATATTTTTGTCTGTCAGTCCATCTGTCTGTCCGCTGCCTGAGTCAAGTTGGCATAAAAATAAATTAAGGTATTTATAGTTGGCAAATCGTCTCAGTTGATAATTTTTTTTTTTTTTAGCCAGTTTCTAATGTTTACACAGTACTTGGCAATTTTGGAGCTAACAAAAGTAATAGTTCTGGTAGTGTTTAATGCTCGTTGGAAAATCATGCCAGTTGATGACTTTTTGTTTTAGAGGGTGAGATTTCAAACATTTTAATTGGCAATTTTCATTTTTCTCCTCTCTCTTAAAAAAGCTTTTCGCAGCGTCCTTGTTGGAGAGTATTCTATGGTAGTGTGGGTGAAATTTTTGAAAAATGAAATAACAAACCACCGATAGAATATTCTGCGCACATTTATGCGAAAACAATTTTATCGAGGTATGGGAAAAATAAAAAGAATTTATTCGTTTAGTCTAATTCTAAAGCCGGCTTAATATTATGAGAAAAACGTAGGTAAACAGTTGCTCACAAAAAATTTAAGCTAAATGAGTTGATAACACCCTCAAAAATGCTGACTGCTTGTTAGTAGGTACCGTTCAGGCAAAGACAGAACAATAGCCCGAGGGCTTGTTGCAACATTTTTCTATCATTTAGTATTTTTCCAGAAATATCTAAAGCAATTAGAATACGACGAACTTTTCATTTGATCGCAATAAAGAAATATTCAAAAACTCATCATAGCAGCCCAAGTGAAACAATTACAATTTTACTTATCCGTTGGTTTTATCATATTCTGAATTCAAAATAACGAATAAAGAATACATTAAGTAATCGAATATTTCTTTCGGCAGATTTTCAAAAAAACACCGGCTATTATTTCAGTTGGACTAAGGTCCACTTTCCCAGTCCCCAGTTAAGAAAATTATCTGTCGAATAAGACTAACTGGCAGTTAAATCATAGTCCATCCAGTTGTTAGCGTCGTCTGTCGGATAATTGTCTGACAGTTTAACTGGAAATAGAGAAAACGGGCCTAAAAAAAATAAACACCATTTCGAGATAAAGAAAATTAATTTTACCGAGTAGTTGGACTCTAACTGAAATGATGAGAATATTTATGGAAGTATCTTCTTCTAATCTCAAAATTTTCAGAAAGAAAGAAACGTTTTCACATAGAAAATTCAATACGTATCTATGCGCCTACTTACATTAATACAAGCCTTCGACACACGATTTAACCTACACAACAGTGCAAAAATGATGTTTCTAACAAGATACTCACTACTTGTTTTCTTTTTACAGATCAAATGGTGGTACATGACAGAAAAAAATATGAAATTCACGAAAATGTCACCAACGAGTATACCTTTCACCTGAAATTACATCTACGAAAAGTGAAAAAACGTGATTATGGCACATACAGATGCATATCAAAAAACTCGATCGGTGAATCAGAGGGAGTTATTAGAATTTATGGTAAGTTATACGTTCATAAGAAAATTCGTAAGTGTTTTTTTTTTGTTTTTTTTTTTTCAGTTTTATAATGATTCGAGAATATTATCTCAAGAAACGGTACCAGATATGATCACAAATAGGGATAAAAAGCAATGAAAGGTTTTTTTTAAAGAACAGGAGGACAGAAGAAACAATAAATTAAAGTTAGAAAATAGGCTAAATGAAATATGACCTTTTAATTAACTGTTGTCAGAGAAAAAAACTTTTGTATAATTTCGTATTTGCAGCGATTGCTTTTTTTATTTATTTTTCTCTATATTTGAGGCGAGCAAGATGTAGCATCTTAAATTAATGGTGTGGTATGCGACCTTGGGCGGCAGAATCCAACGCAATACAAACCAATATAGATTCCCCACAAAACAACACTCTGTTAATAAACCGAGAGCATCTACACCAATAGAATTTAATGAAGATGCGAGTTAATGTCCAGAACCTGATCAGCTAGTCAGGTAATCGTATATACCACTTTATAGCATGCAACAAAAATATGGAGAATAATATTTACGAAAATAGCTGATGTCCAAGAAGGCATTTACAGAAAGGATCCTGTCTGAGTAAGCCTCATTTTATTTCCTCAAGTAGGCTCATTGCTCGCGGGTGAAAATTAAACCATGTTCGTAAGGTATGTCGTGCATTAAAAATTGATCAAAAAAGTCGACAAAAATAAATCGACCATCACTGATCTGTGACAAAACATTGGATAAAAACGAAGCAGCGAAAAAGGTACAGAGAAATGTGTTTCAAGTCGCTACTTGTGAGAAAAAAGTTGGAGAAGCAAACAATCGGGGCTGTTAAACTGTATCTAATACAGTGCCACGACTACCGCCACTAATGGGGAGTGACACGTGCTAGTGGTGTAGGAAATAAAAATAAAAATAGAATATGGTCAAGTGGTTAGCTTAGCCAAGGACGTTCACGGCGTTTATTATTAAAATTAAGTTTTTATTTTATTTATTTCGAAAATTTTTATTTTATTTTATTTTTGGGGATGGCCGCATCTCAAGATGGGTGAAAAGATAATTGATTTTGAATTAAGCCTACATACATGATAACAGTAACAGAACAGGTTACAGGAAACAAGTTTGTGGTTTCAAGCACAACGTGAGAGAGCACAGCAGTGTTTGAGTTGTCATCTTCCAGCTAAATTGGTTGAAACTGATGATTTTTCATTTTATCGCGTTTCCATGGTAATTGTATACAAATATTTTGACAATCCCTCGCAACTTCGCAAACTTCATAATTTTAATTTTTTTAGTCATATTGCACCTGTCAGCGTACAATCTAAGTAGTCAACATTTTCTCAAGTACTTGAAATGAAGAATTCCACTAACTTATTGGTCGTCTTGAATGTATAATTAGGTCTACAACGTGAAATTGTAGCAAAATGAGATTTTGTGTTGGAAAAGAAAAGTAATTATATTAAGAAATTGATCTCTTAGGCAGTTAATACAGTGATATTTAAAATATTATATGTTTTCCTGTATTATTCGAACTTACAAGAAGATAATTTGTTGTAACGTTAATTATTCTCATTATTTTGTAGCCTCAATTATTCGGGTAAGTGTTGAATATAAAAGTAAAATTCTTGTTTCATACCTATTATTTTTACTTTCTTACATAATTTTATCAGGAGGAAAATAAAATAATGATCCTATTATATCAGTTTCCACGAGTTTTTCATGACGTGCAAAACCTTCGTTTGGGCACTTTCAAACAAACGGCGCAGACGTTGCATAGTTTTTGATTGGGGGAGGGGGTTGGGAAAATATTTGTAGGCTAATCTGTTTGGTTTCAGCCAAACTGGAGAATGTTTTGAAGGGAAAGGAGGTAGATATTCGATAAAATTTGGAAGAAGTTCTTTGCCCAATCCCCTCAAAAATTTTACTACGTCTTTGCCTTAAATTTGAGGACTTATTTTGGTAGTTTGTCTGGTTGAAACTAGGCTTTTGAAATCGACAGTTTCTAATTTGAGTACTAAATATTGTAGACGGATAAATTGTACATATAGTTGAAAATATTGCCCTTTAAAAATGGGTATGTCTGTGTTTCAGAAATGAATCCAGATACCATAGCTCAAACAAAACCGATGGAAAAAGAAATTTCGAATAATGTGATTGATCCAAATGACAATGAAACCTACGACGAGGAACTAGAAGAAGAAGATAGTAGACTGACTTTTAGAAATAAAACTAAAAAGCTAATTCGACCAGAAAAATCAGCTTCTTCAAGCTCGATCCATCCATCACATGCAATTTTAATGCCAGTTTTGATTTCGTCACTATGTATGTTATTGCTGTGAACAATGTGAAGAACAAGCGTACGCGTAACCTCATAAGTACCACAACCGACGACAGGCTTTTACTCATACCTTTGGCCAAGCTCTTCATTCGTTTTCGTAGACGATTATTTCGACAAAAACACGAATATTAGGTCATGTTACCAATACCTAATACAATAACCAAAAATTATTCGGCCATTTTCTAGCTTCTCGAAGTTATCGTCTGAATGAAATTCTCCTGTCTATCGGAGTAGTGATTCTTAATCCAATGTTCGAATTCAAATATTTTGTTCATCCAGCCCTCCACTTTTTTCGTCCTCAAAACGATTGAAAAGTTAATTGTGTTTAGTTAAGTGTGATATCAAATGAGCTGTAGCAGCTACTCTTTTATTACCTACTATTAACTATTAAGGAAGTATAAATACAATTTTTGAGTTATATTGTTTTGTTTTGTTTTATATGCATACATTTTTCGAAGTACTTACCTACCTACGTTATGTTAAGTAATTTTTCTAAAAACTTGTACGTAGCTTACGACTGTTCCATTGTTATACATTTTCAAGAATAATTCAGTTTTTATTTTCAATTAATACTATTTATCTGTCTAATTTTCTTTTTTTGGCGAGTTTTTGTACGTGAATGTATAATACGTAAATAATGTTGAGTTTCTTGGTTCTTTTCCTTCTTCTTTTTTTTTTCAATTTTTCTTCTCCAACATAATCGCGAATTGAAATATGTACGATTTTCTTCAATGAATATTGGAAACGTTGATTCACTAGATGCCTATATTAAGAAGTTAGAATAAGTCCATTAAGGAGAAAAAATTTATTTTTAAAAAAAAAGTAATGTAAATTTTTATTGATTCAACATATTTTGAGAAATGGAACGAAAAAGTATCTCAAACAATATGAAGGATTTAGCAACAAAGCTTATAAAAATAATGGAACATTATATTGTCAAACGGAGCAAGGAATAGGGAAAAAACGAAAACCCGAAAAAAAAAGCTTACAATATAGGCGAGACTTTCATATTATTTTTCTGAGTCTCAAAACCGGTAATGTCAATTTATTCTTCCTTTTCTTTTTCTTTTTATTTCGTACAAAGTTTCTAATGAGATTAAAAGTTTTTGGTTTATTGCTACATAATCGTTGAAAGCGGATCGAAGTAACCTGAAGACGATGACGTGAATTCTATAATCGAATTATTGACGAAGTGAAAGAAAATTTAGATATGTCGTTGATTATGACGTGTAGGCCTAACACGATTAGATAGGTATCTACATGTTGTATGAAGTGTTGAACAATATTTTGGATATTATTACTTAAGTTTAACACAGATTGTTGAAAAGTTAATATTTGAGATCAACGATGACAAATAGAAGGAGGACGTGAAACTCACTGATCATACTAACAGAGGGCGACCAAAGGTGTTTAGCAGATTTTTGTTTTATGTAAATCATACGAAAAAGGAAGAAAAAGTGTAAAAACTTTGATTTATATTGAACAATAACTGAAACTACGGATTTTTGGACGCCTAAAACTTCGCATAAAATTCAAAAATAGTAAAAAAATTCAATGAATCACATCGATTTAAGTAATCATTATATCATTCTGTAAATATTGAGATAACATCAACATAAATTTTAAATAAAATGTATAGACAAAAGTTCATCTCTCATTTGATTCCAGACAAAGAAAACTGACCGAAACAAGTTGGAAATTTCCGTAATAAAAAATAATTATCAATGTTCAACGACAAACATAAACGAATTTCCAAATATTTCAATTAATTTCGAAATTCGGAGAACAATTTTTCTTATTCTTTCGACTCGAAATTAAAGAATTCAGTTTGTTCTGCGTTGAAAAAAATAGCTTTCATCATTAAGCCCCTTACTCTCGACCATAATTTTCTTACTAACTGCTAAAAACATGATTCTATGAGATTTGATTTTTGGAGAGTTTCACAATCTCAAGAAAATTTATATGTTGCCAGTGTCGCACTCTGTGCTTAACGATACTAAAACACAACACATTCTCATTGAAAACAGAAAAAAATCTTTCAAATTTGGGAGATTAAAGTTGACTAATTTTTACAACCAAGAAAAATTACGATAGTGTTTTTCCCAAAACTGTTTCCTTTAAATTTTCTAAAAATTTTAAATGAGCAGCAAAATTCAATTCATGGATATTTGCAAACTTTTTGTTTGCAAAAAAAACCCATTTTGATTGAATTTTATATACCTATATAATATTATTTTAAATTTTCACATTATAAAACAGGGTTAGTACTACGTTAATTTTTAATTTTAATGTTATTTGTTCTCATACTTTGTGAAGGAAGTAAAAACAAATTTAAGAAATTTTAGGCTACCTACTATTTTAATGTTCGCAAACGTCCTTTTTGGAGGAATTTAATTTTATGCTGAAAGATCATCCCTGTGTGGGAAGAGGTAAATTAGATCGGTTACAAAATTCAGGCTCTTACAGAAAAAATTCAAAAGAACTCAACTTAACCAAACACTTCTTTATTTTCGAAAATGATTAGTCAAAGTTATAGCTGCCTTGAATATCTATAATTACACTGAAGTTGAATAATTATAAGATACTTCTCCAACTCGGAATTATAAAAAAGTATCAAAATAGATAAAACCAAAATGTGAAATTCAAACATTATGTTTCAAACTTCAAAGCATCGATGTACCTATGACTAGGAAATTAGAACGAATATTCGGAAATGTTCCACTTCAAGTCAACTCTCACACTAAACATCTAAATCAGGCAAATGAAAAAAAATGAATAAATTTTCAAATTTGAACACAATTTGAATGTCGTTCGATGAATTTTTGTCAGGAAACCATTTCCCAACATTTCTTCATAGTTTAAATGTCAAAGATCATATGAAAAAATTTCTTGACTGTTATTGCTGCCTTTGATGCCTTTCAGTTCCAATTAAATTCGTAAAGGGAAAATTCATAACAAATCATACCTCTACTGTTTTGAATTTTCGAAACATTGAATATTTAAAAATTAATTTCTTGTTCGTGAATAAAACCTTTTCTATTTATGAGTATGTCAAGTCATTGTTTAAGAATAAAGAAAAATTAATACTGAAAGGAATAAAATTCAATTTCAACACTTCACATAACCTTATTTTTTCTAAAAAAAAATCACCACAGACAGATATAATAAAAACTCAGTAATGTAACGTATCACTTTTTTTTCCTTTTGAAAACATATTACTGAAGTGAAATTAAATTTTTTCGTCTCATACAACCAGCTCAATACCAACTAACCTTCAAAGTTTTTCTGGATTAAATCATCATCAAAATAATTGAAATTTTCTGAGAGAAAACATAAAAATAACAAAGAAAAAATGAAGACAGAATAAATACAAAATTTCGAAAATTTTGAGTCTATAAGTATTTGGCTGATTAATTCATACACCAGAATGAAATGTTTTCAAAATTTTTGGAAGAAAAATGAATGACCGCGAAAGGTGATTAGTTACAACTCTACCTTTCAAGGCATTTATTTTTATGCAGTTAGTGTTTATTTTGGTTCTGGAGCTACTGACTCGAAGCATTCCCATAAAGTTTTTAAAACACAAATTCCATATCTTCGATCGTCAGACAAATTGTAAATTTTTCCCTAAGAAAATATTTTACTTGGAGAAGTTACTGAAATTATCAATGCACTGAATGGAAAAAGAGCGAAAAGCATCATTTATAACTACAAAATATCAAAATTGGGTATTGATGTTTGTAAAAAAAAATATATATATTTTTTTTAAATTACTGAAAACTATAATTATTCTGGAAAAATGCACTTCAAGTTTATATTTTATCTCAAAAAATTTATGAGCGAGAAAGATGTTTACATTAAAAATATCTGGCTGACAGATGAATATAATTATGGAGAGAAGAAATTAGGTTGCATGGTTAGAAAAAAATGCTGAAAATTTTGATTTTGGAAAACTACAAAAGGAGAGTATCGAACTAAACTTTACCTTTTCTCAATTCATCACTTTAGTTATTATAATTATAGATATCTAAGTACTTATTTTGCTGAGTTCGATTTCGCAAATCCAAACACTTACAATACCAATGAAATATTCAAACGATAGGAATGGATTATTACAGCACAAAAATACAACAATATGATGGTAAAATCGAAAAAATTTTAAACTAATTAATAATTAGTTATTTTTCTGTAACGAAAAAATCATATACGCATGATTTTAACCGAACGTTTTACAAAAGTCTCCATTTCTCTGTAAGTACATAAATATTTACAATATTAATAAAATTATTGATTTCGATCGAAGTGAATAAATAAAACGAATTCGACAACATGTATAACTTAACGAAAACATAAAATTTTACTAACTTAATTCAGACAATATAACGATGTCTGTGATGGTAATAAAATTTAAGGAAGACTTCAAAGCTCTAATTAGCCAATATTTCATGGTACACCCAAAAGAGATTTTCTCAGACAAAGAAAATTTTTTTTACAATTTTCTCTATCTGCAATGCGATTGAATTGAATTAAAATACTACATAATATTTTTAAAAAGCTAAAAACCTCTAATTATTTTACACATATTTTACTTAAATAGGGATTATTGTGATGCTTAGAGCCAACAACATGGGTGCACCATTGGCTAAAATAACCTTTTCCTTCAGTTTTATTTTGTATTTTTTTTTTTTTTGTTTTTGTAAAACATTCATATGGCAGGTACAATAACAATCATTTAGAAAAATTATTTTTCAATAATATTTCATTGTTTCTGCTGTTTCAAGTTGTATGCATAGCTTACTACGAGGAGATTAAAAAGACTGTTGAGCAATTCATATTGTCGTTGACAACATAATTCCACATGAATGTTATTATTTTGCAAGTCACAGGTAGCCATTTATTTTCTCATTCAATCACACACTCATCATATAGATACAAGAAGTAAAAATAAAGTAAAACAGAAAAATAATACTTGGTAAGTACCTAGTTATAATAATAATAATAATAATAATAATAATAATAATAATAATAATAATAATATTGATCATGTTAGGTAATACTAATAATAACTTAATCGATAACAATGATAATGATAATAAAATGATGCGATAAATTTATCTATCATTCACAGCCATTAATTGGAATAATATGGATTCAACACAATGTTAGGGTGATTTCAGCATCTGGGAAATAAAAATGGAATATTTGTAAGTACGTTATTAGCATAATATCCTCAAGACTAAATAAAAAATAATCAGTTGGCGTAGACATGATTTCGAATTTGTTTCTCCATTGTTGGGTGGCACCATTGTTCTGATCACGTCTTTGGATTCGAATACGGATTGAATATTGTGATTTTTGTCGTTTTTGCCATACAATGAAACGGAAGTGCTGCTTATCTCTGCGATAATATCGTTGTTGGTGACGAAATGTTTAGACGTTTTATGCTGCGGTGATTTGGTCACTTTCGGATGGTGTTTGTGTATCTTCGGCAATTCAATGGTGACTTTTGGTGGGAATTCGATGATATATGGTGGCGTAGACGTTTCGGTAGGGGTATATTCTGCAATTAAAAGCGAAAATAATTTTATTTGAAATTATTAAAAAGTATGCAACGGTTGAAAATCAGTTAATATGTGTAACTATATTTTATTTCCCAACGCTGATATTTCTGTTGATCCTCCATCAAACATCAGGAATCGATACGAAAAGTGTTCTTACAGGTACGCAGCAGCCAAAATGGACGTGGGTAAGACTATCGCTGTGTTCCAATTTTGATTAAATTTTAAATAAGAAAATTGTCTGTAAGAAATTGTGTGGTAATTTTAAAAAATATAATAAAATTTTCAATTTTTGCCATTTTTCAGGAAACTAAACGGAAAGTTTGAAATGAACATTAAATTTATGATCAGTACGAAGAAGTGGGAAGGTGCTCTGAAAAGTCTAGTTTCAAGAGTGCAACGTGACAGAATGAGTTAATCGTTGTAAAAGGAAGGGAGAAGGGAACATTTCATGACATTAACGTTTTGTCAAAAAGTCACTTGGAGCAATTCTTGACGTATCTAATTTCAGCTGTCTTTACCAGTTTTTGTCTGAGAGTTGAATGCTGCTGTGACAATACCAAGGGTTTTTTTTTACCGGTATCTGATAATACACCAGAGAAAGTTCACTCGTATGTTTCCAGGCGTATCAGTGAATACTAAGAGAAAAAATATACGAGATGAATGTGCCTTTAAAAATTTTTGTTTTTTGTACTACTAAATTTGGTTTACCAAATTATCTTCAGCTCTAACATGAAAATAAAGGGCTTAAAAATCTTGTCAAGTACACCAAAATAAAAAAAACAAACCTCAGAAAAACGAAAAACAATTTTTGATCAAAAGAAGGGGATTCGAACATGAGTTTGAAAATTTTCAGTCACAGTTTCATAGCAAGAAGACTAAATGTTGCACTCCTGGTTGTAGTTTAGAGAAGGAAACATCAAATATAACACTACCGTCAGTACCTATAAGTCTAGTCAAATCAGTATTAATATAAGGGAAAAAATAAAAATCAACACACTAACTTCTTCTCCTTAGGGCTGTTGAGTGAATCCCTCAAAGTAATATACTTACTAAAAGTTACATCCTCTAAGCCTCTTGAAATTTTAGGGAAAGGTGATGTTTATCCCTCAATATTCGGTAGTTCTTCGTGTTTTTCTTTGCAAATTTCAGTTTTGTGATAAAAATAGTTCAGTATGTAAGAATATGTATTCACATTCTTAAAATAACCACAGTTTTTGTCTGTGTTTCGCACTCGCTGATATAGTGAGTTGCAGAGATCTCTCATATATATATTAGATTTGTATCATATTCATCTATTGATGGATTTTAAGTATGGAAAGATGAAAGATGTGTCTACATGATTCTTCATTATTTTCTAAAGAGCTTACAAATCCATCAATACATGCCAAGCTAGTGGGATGATCTTGAGGAAGACGGAATGCTAATTAGTAAACAATCAGCTCAGTTCTTTCCCTAGTGCGGCTCCCCCTCGAAGAATGGGGATGTAAGAATATGTATTCACATTCTTAAAATAACCACAGTTTCTGTCTGTGTTTCGCACTCGCTGATATAGTGAGTTGCAGAGATCTCTCAAATATATATTAGATTTGTATCATATTCATCTGTTGATGGATTTTAAGTATGGAAAGATGAAAGATGTGTCTACATGATTCTTCATTATTTTCTAAAGAGCTTACAAGTATAAAATTGTTTAGCATATAATTTTATATACTTATTAGAATTTTATGTATTTTTGAAGTGAAACTTCCTTGCGCTGAGTAGTAAACTAAAAATGATCATGCAACAAAGCCCGTGAAGCAAAATAAACTAAAAATAGCAATGCAACGAAGCACGAAGCACGCGAAATTAAAAAATGTTAACGCTGACCCTTCTTACAAAAGCTAGCCCTGTTCAACTCTATTTGATTCATTTCCCTCTTTGTCGTCTCTATCAATAGGTGAAAACAATGTTTAGGGAGGTTTTTTTTATAGAAAATCTACTTATTACACTCAGTGCGGTATTAGCCACAAAGGTTGGTGGTGGGTACGTTTTTTGTTTCATGTCCTCAAGAAAATTTTGGCACTAAATACTCAAATTCATATATATATATATCATTATAATAAAAGCAAGGTGACTTTGTTCACAAAAATTTCGGTCAGAGTTGCCAGTATACAAATTTAATATTATTTTACAAAACACATTTCTATCTGTTGTGATTTGTGAATAATTATGACCTGTTTTGTTTAAAGCATGGCTTATTCAGTTTAGTGTTTGGCATAAGATTAAGAATTTAGTTTAGAATTAATTTTTTGTTGCAATGTACGACCCCTTTAATTTAGTCCTTACCTACTTACAACATGAGTCATCACTTTTGAAAGTTATGAATGAAAGTAATCTCAGATTCTCAGAGATAGAAGTTCAATCTAATCTAAAGCTGAAGAGTTCACGTCATAATTTCTGTTTACAACAAGGCTTATTAAATTTAGTCCTTATAACCGAATTTACTTCATTATCATCAGTCATTAAAGACAAGAGCATTGACAGACAACACTTACCCTCGTGCTGAGCATCGAACATTTTTTAAGCAGAATATGAATATAGTGAGCAATATTTACACAGTGATGCTCATTGCTAATGTTGTGATCGCAATCTAATGTACGACAGTTATTTCAGTTAAAGGTCCCCTGGCCCTGCATTAAATGCTGATTTTGAATTCAGACCATTCCCTAACAAATTTTTATGACTAATGTTAGACATCAATAAATAAGGAAACATGATAACTCCTGGTCCTTAGGGCAGGCCTAAAAATGTGTAATCGCACCTTGCTAGACTACTTCATGCTCCTTGGTAATACAATCGGAGTGAAATTTAGACCATTTCCTGGAAAAAATTTTTATGACCAATGTTTATAGTTTAAACGTGAATACATCATGAAACATGTACATACCTGGTCCTTTAGAGACACTTTTAGACTGTTAACATTTGGTAAGAAACTTCATTCATAAGCTGTCACTCACAATGCTCATTTTCTTTATTCTTAACTTGAAATTTAGGAACTTTATCTAAACATGGTTACTCTTGGTCCTTGGAAAGGGCCTAATTTCTAATAGCACCTTATTAGAGAACTTTACATCTCCTAACATACATTTGTAACAAATGTTTATACACCAATGCACCAGGAAAATTGAGCCCCCTACCCATGCATTAAAATTTTTTATATGAGCATTGAACATAATATATTATAAACAACAAACATACGGAAGTCAACTATTTTATGAAGTTCTACAAAATAGTGCTACCATTTATATTTAGTTCTCAAAATACATATTTTCTGTCTGAAATCATTCAGTTTAACCATTTATACAAAATTCTAAATTTCTTATGCCGATAAGTTACCTCTGTTAATTAGATTTTTTTTTTACCTTTGTAAAACACTCTTTTTCACAATAAATAATCTGATGATGCGAATTATCGCAAACATGGTACCCCTAGTAGGTATGTATAAGACAGGTAGATAGATAGATAGATAGATAGAAGTCAATTTTTTGTTCCCAAGGTACAGGTCGCAGTTTTCGTCCGATAATCATGAAATTTGATACGAATATTTACATTAAACCACGGACCAAGCCTATTAATTTTGGTGCGCATCGGCTGGACATTACTTCCGGTTTCACCATTTTTGTTTTTATGTTGGCCAGAAAATTCTTAGTTTTGCAACAATAGCAACAAAATTTGGAATTAATATTTATTTTAATTCATTGTAGTACACTTCTAATTTTGGCGTGGATCAGCTGGACGGTACTTCCGGTACCGCGATTTTTGTTTTTATATTTGTCATAAAATGAAGAATTCTGGAATCATATGTACGAAATTTGAAATAAATATTCACTATAATTTATTGTAGCATGATGCTACCAATTTTGGTGCGAATCGACCGGACTTTCGGTGAAGCTTTTTTTTTTCATATTTGTTTTTAATTTACATCAACTTTTCTTTTTACAAAAATTAAGCACATGTTTATGTTTTCTTTTTCTTCTAACGCCACTTTCACACCAGAGAGTCTGAAAACAATCATTCTTCAGTGAATATGCCCAAATAGCATTATCCGATGTGAAATATAATTGATAATTATATTATTTAGATAATTAGGAGAACCCAATATATATTTGCTACCCCTCCACAGCCAACTGCCATTCCGTAATCCCTTACCATCTCCTCGCCTTTATAGCCCACCCGTTCTCGTGAAAAAATACTACCCTTTCACCTTCCTTCCATATAAAAAAGAATGGATAAAAGGAAAACAATGTGATTAGAATAATGAAAGAAAAATAAACCCAGCAAAAAAAAAAAGAAAAAATCATCCTAAGTAAAACCAAAAATAACCCACTATCATTTTTCTCCACTTTCCCAGCCCACTTATTTACATGAGGCAAAATTGTCAAGATGGGGTGAATGAAAGTGTTATAAAACAGGATTCAATTGGTAGCAAGTATGCATTATTGAGTTCACTAATTATCTAAATATGTAACATGATAATTACAAATAATATTTCACACACTATAATGTTATTGAACATATTCACTGAAGAATGGTTTTTTTAAAAATTCTGTGGAGAGAAAGAGGGGCATCAGATAAAAAAATTCAGAAAATTGTACGTTGAAAAAATTTTTACTGGTTTATTTTTGTAAAAAAGTTACAATTTTGGAAGAAAAAAGCGATGAACAAAATTTTTGGGGGATTAACACCCCTTCTCAAAAATTTTAAGGGACCCAGAGGGTGCAACTTTTAGTATATTACTGTAGAGGTCCCTCCCAACAATCGTATGTAATTTTATTAAAGTTTTTGTGCTAATTTATTTTTTTCTTGTTTCTGTAAGATTTGACTGGACTACTCAGATAAATAAAATAGTTTTCTCTTTGTTTGAATGTAGACGCTTGTGTTTTACCTGAAGTAAATTTGATGATGGAGACCGATCGACTGAGATGTCATATTATGCCAGTTTATAGAATATGCGTATTCTTTTATCATAATATTCAATTCTTGACTTAAAAATGTCAAAAAATGATATACTTATCTTTTTTTCTTTTTTTTGTTGGAAATAACTACCTACATAATGCAGATGGTACTAAGTAGTTGTTTAAATATTCTTTTAACTTGATTTATCAATCTGCTATAGTGGAAAATGTAACTTAACGCACAAGTACCTATCTAATTATAAGAAATAGATTCGTACGACATATAGGTAAGCCAATACGGTACAAAATGTGAGTGCTTCTTCACTTCGGAACTCTGTTTTTATTCACTGGTGCAAAAATAATTATATTTATGTATTGCATATTCATGCAATTCACTATTGATTTGTGGGATGCTTTTTCTTCCCCAACAAGATCAAAATTTTGTTTTATCTAATACAAATTTATGAGGCTAGTTTGATAAATTTCTATAACGATACCTACTCTTCGTTTATTCACGGATTAAAAAAATAATATGAAAAATAAATCAAAGGTATCACAAAATAATGCCATTTCATTTTACTGCAATTGTTAAAAATTTTACGCTTCCCCAAAAATCGTACAGTCAAAAAATAACGAAAGCTTCTTGAGAAATACGTCCAACATGGTTTTATTTTTTCACTTACCTACTCAAATATCAAATCAACTTTAGAAGGAAAACTTCCTATCATCAAAAACCAATACCAATCCTTTTCATTTAATCTCTTAAGAAAAAAAAAAAAAGTCAAACATTCCAACTGTCAATTAAGTATCCATGAAAAAGAAATTATCTACCGAAACATTTCTTGACAAGAAAAACACGTGAAATGTTTCTAAAATGCGAATGTTTTCAATTTTTTTTTTTTTTTGGTTACTTCTTATTCAAGGATATTTTCCCACATTTTTTTTCTCTACAAATTCCGCTTATTTTCCTCAATTCAATTTTTTTTATTCGATTGCCGAACAAAAAAACGAGCGTCAACATCTCTTGAGAAATTATTAAAAAACTTCCGTCTTTTTTTATTTATTTTTTTATTTTTTTTTAGCTGATTCCCCTCTTGTTTTTATCTTTTATTTTTTGAAAAGGATGCTGGTAGACGAGAGGGAGTACGAGAAAATTCTGATTTTGAATAAAGAAAACGAAAACGAAAATGAAAAAAAAAACAAAAAAGGAAAAACATCATGAATATCGTACCTCTTAATCCTATTTTTCCTTCCGCATGACCAACCGTATTCTCGGACCTACAAGAGTATTCTCCAAAATCTCTGTTTTCCAGAGAACGAATCACCAAATGCATATCAGTCGTAAATTCGTTTATCATCGTTTCCACAATATGCACTTTTGGATTCGGCATGATCGGTTCGTCTGAAATCGGACAGATAAAACGTATAGTGAAGAAAAAAAACTTAAATTTTGTAAAGTACCTATAAACATAAGTTAGAAGTATTTGATGAATTCGAAATTATCAAATGAACATCAGAAAAAATGGTAAACAATCTACACTAGAAATTTTAATGAATGGACCGTGATTTTTGTCTAGAGTGCATGTTACAGATGCTGGATAAATTTATTTCATATTTTCCAGGTGTATGTGTAGTGTGCAAAAGTCCAGGTAGAAAGCGCAGACACAGCGGTTACAAATGATCAAAATAGGAGGTCAAAAGAGTGCAAGTTGGGTTCGGATATATGTTGTATTTAACGATCAAAACAATCGAATTAAATAGATTCACTTACACACATTACTTACTCAACGAAGAACTCAATTAAAGGATTAACACATTTTAGAAGACATTATTATTATATTGAAAAGAAAAAGTACAAATCGAAAAAGAGCGCATTACTAACTTTAATAAGAATAAAGAATTTAAAATACATTAATTAATTTCAAAAAGAAAGTGGTAATGGGGCCAAAATTATACATAAAGAACGAAGGTGTTAACATACTTGAAAGGTAAGAGCCACGAACTAGGACCACGATTAAATCAAGAGACTTCAAAAAGAATTAAATTTAGAAGGTGAATTTTAGAAATGAAATATAGAAAAGAAGCCATTGTATGAGACAAGGCATCCAAACCATAAGTGACAAAAGATGAATTTAAAACAGACGAACTTAAGGCAACAAAAATAAGATGGTAGTCCGAGTTCTTGGTAGCCAGCAGTATGTAACTCTGTTTGTCATAAATGAGAGCAAAAAATGAAAGAAAATAATGAAAAAAGAGTCAAATTAGGTCCCACACGCTACAGATGGCTAACAATATATAGATGGTTTAGCTGAAAAAAATTCTATGGGAGAATTCTATCAACTAGCCAAAATCTAGCCTTAAAGTTTCGATGAAATCACGCAACTTGATGGATGTTTGCGATGGGGTAACTGATTAAGTGGTTTGAGTGGCAAGAGGGAGTGACCCCTAAAATACTATCATTTTACGGAACTGATTCAGAACTACAACTTTTATTGACAAATTTCTAATTTAATTACAACTCCGATAGAAAATTAACTTTTAAAAGAACAGTTCCAGAAACAAAACATTCCGGCAAAATTTCCGAACTTTATTACAGCTTTAATTTTTTTAAAGTTTTCACTTAATACATATAACTCGAAAGGAGAACTGAGAACTTACTTTCAACAAAACATGTACTGAAAGAAACCTATGTGGGGCTAAAATTATGTAAAAATCTGGCTAAAACTATAAAGTAGAACTGAGAACATACTCTCTAGTAGAACAGGGAAAAAATTAAAACTTTTGATGAATACTTTCGAACCTCATTAAAGCTATTAGTTCTTTGAGTTTTCACTTCTCAGAATTGACTCAGGTTTTCGAACACATGGAATACAAATAGTTCGTAGAATTGGGTGTAGATGACTCCACTTACACCGAATAGCCACAAAACTTCTGAAGAAAATTCGATGAGTCTGTTTAAAAACTGCTCCATGATACCTATAGATATGCTATTAAAAATGAAATATTTCAAAATTTAATTTTGAAAAACTTTCAAACGCTTTGCATTGAATCATTTAATTATAATTATTCAGACTCAATCTTCATCTTGATTAGGTATTAAGTGTAGGTAGCTTTCAGTACTTTAAAAGATCAAAACTAAATGTTTTTTTTTTTTGAAATCATCTTAATTCCAATTCTTGGTTCTTACATTAATTTTTAATTATCCTAAAAATTAATATATAAACTTGTTAAGAGCTATTATTTAATACTGTTTTTGAAATTATTGGCGATTAGAATTTAAAAGGGAAATTTATGACTCCATGTTTTTTTAGCTCATCGCACCTGTCATATAATTAAAATTCCGGAAAATGACATCGACTACGTTCATCTTCAAACAAAAATCAATAATAAATATATTTAGGGAATATAAGATGAGTACATAATGTTTATTGAGCAATAATGTTAAATAAGTAAGTACGCTTAATTATAAACCAGCCTATTTTACCCTACCCAAAAAAAAAGAAGAGAAGTTAACTCCTGACTCATATTAATCCCTTTGCAATGTGAATTTTTTCAAAATCCCAAACCAAGTCGAAATTAAATGTACATTAAACTCACTCGCCGACAAATGAGCACTGAAACCAACATCAACAATAAATTTTTACAACCAAAGTATGCCATTTAATCTTGAGAAAGTACAATTTAAGCCATCGAGTGTCCGCTTCATAACGAAAAATAATTTTCAGACGTACTATATTTCTGTTCACATTTTTTTTTTTCTAATTTTCACATCGCACCACATTATCAACGGAGCTTCGGGGGTGGAGGAATAAGAGCAAGATTTAATTTTACTCGCCTCCTGGGAAACTTTTAACACTTGCAACGCCTTCTTTCGAGCAAACTTTTCGTGAGTACAGATTTCATTTGGTGGATACAAAGTATAATATGAAGAAAACAAAAAATCACGAAACTTTTACTGAGAACATGGAACTCTTATTTACAAAACAAATTTAATGAATTTTCTAGATATTCTTTGTTTTGTTTCGTTTGTTTATTTTTTTTTGTTTTTTTTTTGTTGTCTTTTTTGAAAAATTTTGATTTAGTATTCTATAATGGAAATAATTTAATGACATTGAAAACCTTTCCATACAGAGTAAACTGTACAACTGAAAGAAAAAATATAGTTATGAGTGATTTAATTTTTAATTAATAATTAACTTCTAATACAGGTTCACACATTCTTTTTCCCATATGTTTCCATAGACGTATACTTATCATAATAATTCTATAATTGTATTTTATCTTTCTCGTCAGATTTCCAACTGAAACTGAGTATTAATTAAAATGATGTACAGAAAATGAAAGCGGAGCATCATCAGATACTCATAGAAACATTTATCCTATTATTTACTCGTATTATCAGTTACTTCCTTACATTGAATTTGTAAACAATAGCCTGGAATCATTATGTAGAAGTGCTAAAGTCTACTGAAAGACTGATAACAACATAAAATTTTTTTTTAAGATTGCCAGTGAGGACCCGCCATACTTTGTCATATATAAATAATATATTCGCCAGTTATCCAGCAGTGGAATGGCCGTATGATCAAGTTCACCTCTTTTAGCTGGTGAACAACATGAAGGATGCAGGTTCTAATCCTCAAGCCAGCAGTTCTACATCTGGTGACTTTTGATGTGTATTGCACACGCATGCACCCTAGTGGTGCATGGAGGAACTAAGACAAATCTCTTTCCTAACTTAAGTTACCGATAGATGGTGCCCTATAATTATAGTGGAAATAGAACCCATATAGGTAAAGTAAGTTTGTGTGTATAGGTGTAAGAAGCATTTCTAGCTCTGCCCAATCTCTCACAGCATGTAAAGATGCATATCGCTCAACGTATGTTGAGTCTCTCTAGGTTGGAGTGTAGCTTATACTAAATAAAATATAGTTTTGCCAGTTATAGCTTGCAATAGGATGGTCATGTGGTCAAATTCACCGCTTTTCGCTGGCAAATAACATGTAAAATGCATGTTCAAATTCCCAAGCCAGCAGTCATACATTGCCTATTCAATTTTAATGCATAAAACATAATTAGTCTCTTTGGTTTACTCAATGCACAACAGCTCTTCCGTAATTTCTTGATAAATTCCTCCACCAGTTTCAAGTCATTCACTTTCTCTATATTTTCCTTTTTTTTTTGTTTTTTTGAATCAACCAATCAATCGAAATATAAAATTTTAAATAATTATATTACACATCATTGTTACTTTAATACAACCTTCAGTTCAATTTATGCCAAATAGAAACAACTAACAGTTCTAATATCATACCATTAATATATTTTAAATTAACTATGCTCCTCTACATCCA
Organism: Ericerus pela; assembly: GCA_011428145.1. Taxonomy (NCBI): domain Eukaryota; kingdom Metazoa; phylum Arthropoda; class Insecta; order Hemiptera; family Coccidae; genus Ericerus; species Ericerus pela. Next base: position 1,097,001 of record WOFM01000395.1, read on the forward strand.
ATTTCATTGTGTGTCAAGTGAAATTAATTGAGATAATAGAAACTGAAATTTTTTTTGTTTCCAATAAAAATGATATAGTTTCTATAAGTACCATAATGATAAAAGGAGAAATTTTATTTACTTCGATTATTATTGAACCACTGAAATGTAGGTTTTGGTGACGCTTCAATTCTGCAATATAATTGAACTTCTGTACCAACTGGTGCTCCAACATAGTTATTCTCAACTTGAACTTGCGGTTTAACTGTAACAGAAAATGAATTATTCATAAAATTTATTACTACTAATGTTTAAGTTAGTGAAGATGGTAAACAGTTAGGTACTAACAATTTACCCTTACTGTAAATCTTTTACTCATAATTGGAGGTACTGGACTCCTGGCCAAACATAAATAAACTCCCATATCAGATCGATTTACTTTTGTTAAAGTTAAATTTTCACTTACGACAATATCTCGTAATTCTGAAACAAAAAATAAAAAAACACGAATACACTAAGTTGTATTTGCTGAAAGGCCTCGAGAATCCATCTGTATTTTTAATAGTAACAACAAAGAATTTAAGTTCTCTTTAGTGACGTAAAATTACATAAACCGTATGGGTTTCATAAATTAAAAAAAAAAAAATCAACAAATAATGTGTACATGGGAAATTTTAATTAGAAAAATATTGAAATTGACGATTATAGTTTTATCGGTGAAATCAATTCGACAGTAAATTACATTTAAAAGTTCAACAGTACTCCGGTTTCAATAAACTCAAATACCTACTCGATATTTTCGAATAATTATTTGAATTTTTATTCGAGTACGTATGCATTGTTCTGCATTTTCTATCAATTGAGAAAGAGATTCGATGAACATCCTACAGATGGCGAGCCAAGGAAGATGAAAACTTGCACGAAATTTTAAATATTCAAAATATTTCTCACAGTGACAGTGTGTGGGGATGAGGAAGAATTTCATTCAAAAATAACAATGAGGTTTGTGTATAGAAATATTGAACACAATGAAAGAAATATCTGAATACCTGATTAATTTTTGTCAGTTAAAATTTGTTTATATTTTGTCTAGACAACATTCTAACAGGATCGTAAAAGGGTCTAATTAAAAATTTGGAAACAAATTTATTACTACAGAATATTAAATAAAAGCTTCAATTAAAAAGTTGATTTTTATCCCTTTTTTAATACTGAACTAATTGATACCATAAAATAACTCAAGAAAATGACTGAAGTACATACCTCAAATTTTTGTCTTAAAAAATTATGTATTAGGAATGAATATTCCCATGATTTTGACGTAATATTAATGATAATACTGAAACACATTTCGTTACTTATGATTGCTTTAATACTCCGTATGTTATTGTTAAAAATAAAATTTTTTTCAACAATACATTTACGATCATTCTGTCTATATTGATTTGTTTTCTACCACCCTCACTAAATATGATAACGAACCCCTTCAATAATATTTTATACAATGAAACGGTTCCAAAAATCGCTGGACACGAAGTAGATTACATTTATTTACGGCGCGCGGATTATGCAATAAGCATTGCACTCTTCAGATTTGTAGAGTAATAAGCAATGACCACAGCCACGTTTATGGCTCTTCATTAACCTAAATATATTTTTCATATTTTTCTTTAGTCAGTTACGTATCAAGCTAATAGTTCAAACTTCAATCTACAACCAAACTGCGGTAAGATAAGAAGAGTTTTAGATTGTTGCAAAAATTGAACATAATAATACTTTAGAAAATATTAGTATGCAGTTAGTGAATTATAAAACGAGAAAAAATTTTCACACAAAATAAATTAATATCAGGGGAAATATGAATTTGCGTTCCAAGCTATAATTTTACAGTCCTCGATAAAAATATTTTCACTCATATGTTTTTTCAGAGAATCTCGTTGAAAAATTAGTAGCATTGACGGGAAAATCAAAGAAATTCTTCGAAACACGACTCATTTTCTTTCTTTTCCTCATCGAAATGTGGTAGTAAAATCCGACTGTAACTTTTTCTGTTGAATGGAAATGTGTAGGTAGACGTATATCGTATATTTTAGTCGCTCAAATGGCTGCATAAATTTACATAGTTTAAAATCAATACCTACTTACTTATCATAGGTTCCTACTGTATTGTAAGAAAAATGAGATAAGTATATACTTTATAGAAAAATAGTTATTTAACTTTGTTGAAAAACAAAGGGAAATATAGTGAGAGAGTGTGAGAAAGAGAAGGAAGGAAGAGAGAGGTAGCAAGAGCAGGAGAGAGATCAATCAAAATATTATATCATAAATGATTTGTTATCTTACATCAGCTGCTGCGGCATGTAGTTTCAGTGTGTGCTTACCTTGTGGGAGGTGTTAAGTTTAATTCCCAAAGATAATACAATTTTTTATAAAATTTTTTCGTAAAGTGAGTGGTTAGAGGGGATAAATTGGTTTCATTATAATTTTTTTCGTATAGTAGGTGATAAGGTGAAGTAAACTTTTTTTTATAAACTTTTTTTTGTATTGTGGGTGGTCAGGTGAGGTGAGGCAAAAGAAAAAAAAAGAAAAAAAGGGGGTTTGAAGGGCGAAGCTCCCAATAAATAAAAATTTTAAAATTATGAAAACACACACAATAATTTTCTCTATGATGATGAAGAAATTTGCCCGAAAATATTTTCCAAAAATATCTCCACCTTAATATGGCTAGTATATATTTATAGGCACGAGTGAGAGAGAGAGATGTATTCTAATAGAGAGGTATTCTATACTTTTAAAGAAGCAAATTTCATTTAGTAGGTGGAATAATCAATTCCGGAATTAACTGCATCACTTGGAGCGAGCAGCTAATTTTGATCTTAAACTTATAATGCTCGCAAAGTAACCATTCCTGTCTCAGAGTGACATAATAATTCTTCCTCTTTCTCTCTCTCTCCTGGATAAAATGTATCCTTATCTATCTCTTACTCTTTCGTATAAATGTAAATAATATTTATGAAAATCCTTTGGAGAATTTCGCCTTCAAACGTAGACGATCGAAATTCGCACAGATACGCGAAACACTCTTCGGCCACCCATCTACACACATACACTCACTGACACACTACAAACGATTTCTGAGACGAAACATCCAATTTATCGACATTTAATACCATTAATTAATCGCGAATTTCTTTCCAATAAAGTTTACGTAGGTACATATGTATCTATATCTGCGTAAATATCTTAATATCTAATTAAATTTCGAACATGACATTGAATTTAATTTTGAATTAGGGACCAAATTAAACATTATATTAAACGTAAACACCTCCACATTTTATCTTGTCTTTGCAAACACAAAAAGGTAGGTATTTGATGTATGTAACTGGATCACGTTATACCGAACCGAACCGTAATTTTCGACTTTGATAAGAGAAATACGATAAAATTCTAAACTGCATTTGCGTTCTTCTTTTCATCCTTCATAAAATGAAAAAAATGAAAAACAAAACAAAAAAAACATTTATTGAAACAGCTAAGTACCGTATAGGTACCTAAATTGTAGTAAGTATCTTCTGCGTTGTTACATGAAGACAGATTGTATGTGACGTACTCACTGCGTAAACGATTCATTTGCATTTTCTTTGCCCACTCTATCACTTACTACATAATCTGTCAAAATCAGAACGTTAATACATTTTCGTCGTCGTCAACCATAACCGGGTTGAGAGGGTGGTGGTTTGGAAAACACTATAAAACATCATCCAGCACGTACGACGAAAGCGACAAAACTACCATTTTCAGCGGGTGAAAAAGAGAAAAATTACTTTAAATTTTTCTTAATTTTTTGACGTAACTATATAACGATATTATAAATATGGAATAAGTTTCGCGCATGAATTATTCTAAATGGAAAAAAGAACGCGTTATTCTTGGACTATTTTTAAGTAGATTTTTGAAAAAAATCTACATATTAAAATTTCCCAAGTATTCGGACCCAACGGTGGGAATAGGTACATTTTTCATTTTATGATCTTTTCAACATTTTGACACTACTTTTGAGAATTCATTTTTTCTTTATATATACCCCCTTTTGCGTTGAATCCATTTCCAGGCGTAATTTTGATCGGATGGTTTCAAAATTTGAGAAACATATTCTGATCCACCAAATAAAGAAGCCTACTGTTTTTAATCCAGATAAGACGTATACACCGTCCAGTAGATCAGTTTATATAAATTTTTTATTGAACAGCATACAGGTCGTAATTATCAATCAGTAGGATTGAAATTCGGTATACATATTATGTGTTTTAGGTCAAGGACAATATTTACCAATTTTGGTGCGGATAGGTCTTACGGTATGTTTGGTGGGGACGATTTTGTTGCAGTTTTGGCAGATTAATGGCTCTAAAAGGAGTAATTTTCAAGTTATATTCACAAAATTTGGTATAGCTATTGACTCAAAGTATATCTAACACGCTTTTAAAGTTGGTTTTTATTGGTAAAATGGTTCATTCCTTGGGGCTATTGGAGTTTCTAATTTTTCGTGTTATATCAATAAAAGTTGAAATTCTCTTTCAATGGTCAAGAAATTTGGTACAAACAGTACCTCTCATACCAGAATTAGAACTACCAATTTTGGTTTTGATTGGTCAATTTATTCCCAACTAATTAGCTATTCAGTGTAATTTTACCTCTTTTACCCTTCTCATAATGGTACTGAAAAATTCATTTTCCATGCTTCATCGAGAAAGACACTCCTTTTAACCTAAAAACAACCCGATTTTAGAAAAATGTCAATTTTCGCTCACTCCCTATCCGCTTTCGTATGCTAGATTTGAACACGGACACTAAAATCTCTGATAATATTTTCGTAACCAGCACGTAGATAACTGCACTATACTTCGTTTTGCAATGTGAAACATTTTTTTCACCTATAATTTTTTTTTATATATATATAAATACTCCACTATTCTTGTCACTACAGGAAAAAGAACCATCGAATTATTTCCTGAAATCGTGTCAATTAGAACTTGGAATAAATCTTCATTTCACGGAGATACAATGATTTTTGACACAAAAATTAAAAATTCATTTATAAAATATTTTGAAAACATGACACTAAATCAATATATTTTATCGCATGCTTCATATTTATGTGATATTGGTAATTTTTTTCAAAAAAAATATAAATATGATATAATTATATTACTTTACAAGCCACGAGGCGCCGCTTCGCAGCACTTTGGCTTATATTGACCTGGCAACACTGATCAATTCGTTATTAGGATGGAAACAAACATTTATAGTTGGCGCATGCGCCTTGAATTTTATCTGAATAATGCTCTTTGAATTTTGTCTTAATAATTTATCGTCCATTTTTGTATTAAAAAATCGGGTTGTACGTTTATTATAATGATTAGAAGAATGTTGGTGATTGAGGTGATTTTTAAATAAAGAAAATCCGCTTTTTTCTTGCGAAGCTTGCTGCGCAAGAGTTTTGTTCCGTTTTCTTATATCTTTTATTTCTCTGTTTTATTTTCACCGAATTTGCCTTGATATACAGTATTATTTTTTGGTCTCAATTTTTTCTTTTTGGCCTTTTCTCTTTCTTATTCGATGATCTCTCGCTTCAACATCTTGTGCAAATGGCATATTTTACATTTGTCTTTATTCGTCACGAACGACTGAATTCAACTATTATTGCATTTGTCTGGCATTTCTTACCGAACATTAGCATCTTTGCTTTCTCCCTGCGTCTCTCACTCTCTCACTCTACATCGTTCCACTCTCTGTCTCTTTACCCTGTCGCCCTTTCATTCTCTTTCTCGCTCCATCACCGTCTGCCTTCGTCATCAGTCTTTTTTTCACCAACATAGCCGTACTGTATAACTCCTATTACTCTACCGATACTGCACTCCTATAGCCTGCGTGCTGGTTCGAAACGAACTCGAATAAAAGAGAGTATGAGGAAGACCCAACAAGTCATACTGTCAAACGCAGGAATTGCCTTCGCCATTTCTTCGTTCGGTTGTTCATTTCACGCGCATTCCCAAAAGTCACCGTATCTGAACCGACATTTTTACAATGGCACGTATACACCTCCACAGCACCCCGCCTCAGGCGCCCCTCAATCGCACTATCACGTCCACATAAATACACGCGCGCACAAACACACTTTCACATTGACACAATAAAATCATATTCGAAGGTACCGCCGTGTCGTGTGGTGTATTGAAGTTTAAAAAAATAGAGAAAGAGACGCGTCGCGTTTTCACTTTCGTTAATTCTATCATATCGACGATGAATGTGTAGGTGTATTATTATATATCTATATATGCGTACGTATATAGGGTTACCGGTATTACCCTATATTTTCTACGCCAGTTCCAACCCAATATACTGTTCTCTCCCCCGCCTCCCGCTCCTCTTGCTCTTTCCAAACCACGCTTCTTTTCTTTCCATTAGCTCCATTGTTTTATATATTTCGTATTACCCATCGTATCGTTCGTTTAAAGTAGCTCCTATTCGATTATTGTCGCTTAAATTTACTATACTAAAAAGCGTATTTCGAAAGTTCTCCTTCTTCCGCAATTAACCCTTTTCACCCCTTCCACTCGCGTAACTACGTCAGAAGCTTGTGCCAGCGTTTCGCGTGTTCGCACAGAAATGCATTATATTAATATATGCCCAATTCGAGATACGTGTAGCGTACGTACGTCAGTGCGTTAGTGTGTGAGCGTGTGAGCGTGTGAGCGTGTGAGCGTGTGAGCGTGTGAGCGTGTGAGCGTGTGAGCGTGTGAGCGTGTGAGCGTGTGAACGTGTAAGCGTGTGACTGTACGTTGGTATGTGCGAGTACGTTGTTTTTGTTTTATTTTTTGTCATAGTCTAATGTATAATACAGGTACTTACACTAATTTTGATCTCTGCCCTTCCATCTGTTCTATTCCCAACTGTCTTATATCAATACTTATAAATTAGAGTGCGGAATATTGGGCATTATTAAGGTTAAAATTCGGCAATAAAAACTATATTTACATAATTATTCGGCAACAAGAAAAAAAAAAAAAAAAAAAAAAAAAAAACCAGACAATGAAAATAGCACCAAAAAGCTTCAAATTTGTATTTTGTTTCGAATTCTCTAATATTTAATACGAAAACGAGTATTTTTTAACGAGAAATTCAATAAGCTCATTCCCATAGCTCTACATAAATCCATTATTTTTGAAGTCATCGAACGTTATCTGAAAACTCAATTTTTGCTTCGAATTTTGCATAATTTTTTACATTCAAATCACTCGAATTTCGCAAGAGAAACAATAATGAAAATTTGACTATTTAGAAACACTTTTGGATAACTCGGAGGATCATCTGTCATTGATTATCAAAATGAACGCTTAGCGTCTATTCAGCTCCTAGTAATTCGAGTTTTTCTCTCCTATAGACAATGACAGTTGCACCTAAAAACTTAAAATTCAAATTTTCTCTCCAATTCTACAGTTTTTCTAGGAAAATAGGTGTTTTCGAAAATTTTTGGAACTTTTCAGCAAAATAAAATTTTTTTCCCCGCCCCCAACCTATGAAACGAACTTTAATTTTATTTCCAAGCCCTCGCCCTTTTTGAGGAAACGATTCGACAAATTCCAGAAAATCCACGCTCTACTTATAATCAATCAAAGGTACTCTGTCACTCCATTCTCATATTCTTTTTCTGTTATACTACCATTATCTCAAATCCCTTTAATCATTTTCTATCTGTGGCCACCTAAAACATAATGCACATTAATATCGTCTTAAATTTTCATAAATATTGTTAAAAAACTGAAAAAACTTGTTGCCGGAGTTCATTGTTCAAATGCAGATACCTACCTATTGAGATTCATCCCAGGCAAATTGACACTTACAAAGGAATTAATTTCTGTGGCGGCTACCACACAGTTGTCGACTTAACATCGATTCTCCCTCGTTCACCGTCACCTGGCACTGTGGCTGAGTGAACAACGGTGCTGCTTTTTAGGTGATGGTTGCAAGGGAGGTTTTAGGTATTCAGTCTGTACAGGTGTTCAAATCCCCATGCTGCCTGAATGCCTAAAGTGGTGACCCCGATGTGATACGAGAGATGAATAACAGCGTCATTTCTCAGACACGCCCACACACTGTAGTAGTACATCATGTCGCTGCTGCTGGGATGTGACAGCGCTGTAGGGTGTGTGCCACAGGGCGGTGATGAGGGGGGCATCACCATGCACCAGCATACATACCTACCCACAAGGCGCCTCGATACCAGTGGTCGTACTATGCTCCGCTATACTGAGGGGGAGTGCTGTAGCAGCTACCACACAGTTGTTGGCTTAGCATCAATTCTCCCTCGTTCACTGTCACCAGGCACTGTGGTCGAGTGAACAACAGTGCTGCTTTTTAGGTGGCGGTTGCGAGGGAGGTTTTAATTATTCAGTTGGTACGGGTGTTTGAGTACGGGTGTTCAAATCCTCGTGCCGCCTAAATAATTTCCTTACTGTATATGCTTTTATTAATAGAATGTTTTGGTGGTATTCTTCTAAATATATAGTAAAAATTCCCCAGTCCAACCCCACTTTCCCCACTCCTATGGATCAGTACAATTTTCATCTCATTTTACTCTACAAAATTCGGTTTGATGCTGTTTCTAAATTGTCAGTTATATTTATTCGTTCATTTAATTCAATTATTTGAAGAAAAAAAATTCTCGTGATTGTTAATAGACCAGAAATTTGAATTTGGTCCTGAAAGGATGAGGACAGCTCTTCAAAAGTAGTTCCATTTTTTGTAGCAGCGTTTAGATGGGCATGTGTCCCCCCATTATACTTAATATTCTGTGGTGACACTCTCGCCTGAAGAATATTGGGATTGCATGGAAATAGCTTGCTTTGTTGTATTGGAGAAATTAAGAAAGCAATGGTAAATTTATTTGTTGTAGGCTGTTTTTTGGCTTCACTTGGTACTAAAATCTGTTTGTTGTAGTCAATAATTAATTGTAGTAGTTGGATTTGTTGTAGCCAATTTTTATTAACATAGAGGTAAATGGAGTTCTGCCAGGATCATGTGTTCTGTGTGTTGTAGCCGGTATTCGTTGCAGTGATTTCTACTGTATTTACCAGATGTTTAACACTAAAACTACGAATTTCCCACAATGACAGACGAACATTGATAAAAATTTACCATCTTCGTTTATTTTCAACATTAATTGAAGATAATATTTTGTAAAATATTGATATGGAAGTTTGAAATTGTCAAAACATTTTAAATATTAATTGTAAAAAAAATAGGCAACACTATTGTAAAAAGTGCACTTAGTGAACACAAAATTATATGATATGGAATTCTAATTTGTTCTCTTATCCATCTATATTATTTAACTTTTCTCATTTTTACCATGTAATTTATAAACTGTAAAAGATCAAATGTGATTGATTACATGCTCAAGTCAAGTCCTGTTATTATTAGTATGGATTACATACCCAGTTTATGATAGCTTTTTCATAAAGAACCAGCTGGTAAAGTGGATAATATCAGCCAGTTTTGTACTTCACCTATTCTTAGCAAGTTGATTAATGAAATATTAGACGAAGTGTATTAAAATTTATTCAAATTTCATTATCTATTTATCCAATATATTTATTGCATAAAATACATAGGTAGGTAGTTATTTTTATAGGTGTCACCACTCGTGGCAACACCGCACCTCTCTCTGAGAGTTGTACTATTGGCAACTGTGCCTCACATTCGAGTTTGTCCGCCGTTATTATAGTTATAACTAGGGTTGTGAAATTAGTGCCCTAAAAACATGTTGAATATGCGCTTAAAAAATTTCCTTATTTTACTGAAAAGTTCTCTATAAATTCACTAAAAAACGGGAAAAATGCTCTAAAATGCCCAAACAATATGTGTATCATTTTAAACAGAAAAATGAGTTGAGTTGAAAAAAAAAAAAATCCAATAAAATATACAAATACCTACGACAAATTCAACGAAATTTTATATTTTTTCAAAACCTATTGTAGCTTGTAAATAAAAATAATTAAGTGCATTGGGCTTATTTGTTTTCCTCAATAAAAACTATACCTCTATTTGCCCTAAATCTACACAATAGGTGTGTTCTCTGGACTTTTACCACTTTTAAAAAAAATAAAATTTCAATTTTTATTGCATACTTTTGGTTTTTATCATTCCACCAAAAAATTTTTCATTTTTTCATCAAAATTCCCTAAAAATAATAAAACAAAGCTAAAAATGTTTACAAATGATCTCAAAAAAGCTAAATAATGCTCAATAATGCTCCGTTAGGCTAGAAGTGCCAAAAAATGCTCTAACAAATGTGACTGATTTTCACAGAAATTTTCTGATTTGAAAAACTTTGTACTCCATTCCTAATAGGCTGTATTAGAGGAAAATGTGCTAAAGCACTAAATTCACTATCCTAATTATAACATTATTCGCCTTTCATAGAAAATTTGCTGTTGTGTAATTTAGATTCTACTCTTTGGAGTTGTAATTGTGTAATTGCGAAATAAAAGTTTATTCGTTCATTTAAATATTGCGTTTGTTGTTCTTTTGATTCGTCAATATACTTATGGAAATGTTAGAAGGTAATAAACTTGTCGAATAAATTTCCTGGGCTGGATGCTTTACTAAAATGTTGATATCGCATTTTTCTTTGATTATTTAGATATCTTGGCTTACTGATGAGGCTACTTACTTATTCACTACATTATACTTACTCGACCAAGTATTAGTAAAACAGTAATATTTTGCGAATGATTCATTATGTTGTGATTAACCTGAACAGTCTATACAACAAAATTAAAAAAAAATAATGAAATTTTCAATTTTAGATACGGTACCTTTAGATAAAACTGAAAATTGCTTCAGAATACTAATTTGTCAGAAAGAAATACCAGATGAAACTAAATTCTCGTTACATAACAGTATACCCAATTGAGTAAAAAGAAACAAAAAGATGAATTATTATCAAAACCATCCAGTGCGAATGGTAATCTTGTTTCACTCTCACACTCTCTCAATCTCTCACTCTCTCCCTCTCTCTTTCTCTCTTTATTACGTCACTTTTACATTTGAACTTTCAGAAAAACTTTCGAACAACCAACGTTATACACCAAAATTAAAAAATTGTTGCCAGAACGTTTTTCTTTCAAAATTTCATTATACAAGACGTTCTTTTCACCAGTAGCTAATCAATGTTGACAGCTAGCCTACATCTTTTATTGGCTTTTACCTTACCCTCTTCAATTCTGATGCGCACCTCGCTTACAACGTTGGAAGTATTTCAATATTTTTCTCGTAATTTTTTCTTCTTTTTTTTTCTTTCATTTTTTTCTTTAAACGTTTCTGCGTGCATCCGCCTTGAATAACATTAATTCTTCGAATGAATACTTCGTGCCAACGTCTTTCATCGTTTTTCAATCACAGTAGTTAATAAATTTGCCCAACTAAGAAAAAAAAAAGGTAGTTCAAGGATGCCAAAACAAATATCAAAAAAAAAAATTAAAGTTGCCGAATTCCCAAAATTGTAATTTACCAATAAATTTTATTTTATCTTTTATTATTCTTTCTTTACTCTCTCCTTCATATTGGATTAAAGATAAATACTAAACAACATACAAAAATTTTACTTCATTTTAAATGAAATACCCATAGAAGGGATAATCAACTCATATGAGATACAGGGGCTCACACCCCTTGACAACAGTCGCTGCCGAAAGGCTGGCTCATTATTCGTCTCTATGATGTTAAACAAAATAAGTACACACTTGTACGTTTGTATGTTTTTACCTGTATGTACATAGGTATAGGTAAGTGTCGGTACATTATTTATATTGTTCAATCACTAATTGGTAACACTGTATCGTCATTCTCCAGTTCCTATTCAGTTGCGTCGTCTATCTGTTCAGTTTGTGAGTTGTGTCCATACATGTGATTATCTCTCTCTCAATTAAATTCTTTTATTAGTGCGGTACTTGTGTTTTTCTCTTTTAATTATTCTCCGGTGTTAAATTAATTGTTCGTCTACCTCATACTTCAACAGACTCCAAGCCCCCAGAGTCTAATATGGTGGAGGCGCCAGGTACCTCACAAAAAATGAAGACAACAGTTCCAGAGGTAAAAAAAAAAGTGATGGTACTCGAATTCTGTAAGTATGGTGTAGGTGCGAAAAAGAAGATGGGTATGTTAAATTTATTTTATTTATTAATGGTGTTTGTAATGGTGTTTGTAATTTGAAATAGTGGCGTGATAATTAAATGGTGATGTGATAGTTAAGTAAATGGCGTGATAAAAAGGCTGTTGACAGCAAGGTATGAGGCGCGTAATATTTCTATGGTGTGGTGTGTAATTTTATTGTATGGCGTGTAGGTTGTTCATTGTGTGGCGTGAAATTTTGATTGTATGATGCGTAATTTTAATTGTGTGGTGCGTAATTTTTAATTGGTGATATGTGGCGTAAATTTTCATTAAATGACAGGTGACGAAATAACAGGCGTAAATCAAAAGTGTACACTATAATTGATCGATCTTTTTTATTTGATATTTAAATGGAGAAATTTCTAGGTGAATGGAGATGAACAGAGATGGCGTAAAGTCTAGTCATTTTATTTATTTAAGTCGTCAGTCTTTATTTGAAATGGGGAAAATGAAGATGTAATGGCGATCTTTTTAATTTGGAGAATAAAAAAACAGGTGTATAACAATGGTTAAAGGGTGAGATGACGTATATGTATTTATTAGAAGAGGTGAGCGGAGAATTGGCGGTAAACCGGTGTAAAAACCCTTTAGTTAAAATGGCAATTATTTTTTGTCTCACTCTATTTGAAATAGCCAAACGGAGAAGAAGGAAGGTTGAAAGAGGAGAACAAAAAAACATATATATAATTGTGCGGCGTGATACTGGTTGTCATCAGTATACACGCACACACAATTATAAAAGACGGAGAAACCTATTATTGTAGTGGTGCAAAACAAATAGTTGGTGGACGGTGAAACATATGTGTATTTTATTTTAGTTGTGTGCTAGTATTGGTGAGGCAGTTGACGGAGAAGACAGAAACGTAATAGTAGACGGTGACAAGGCGTATAGTATAGATAGGAGAATGGGGAATTATATGTACACAAACACACACAAATATATAAAGGAGTTTATCTGGTGAAATGTATATTGCGTGTCAATGAATAAGTTAGTTCCATTCATTGTTGGATATAGGCAAAATGCATGAATGTAATAATGTGGGAATTTTTTATTGCCCCCTGATGAATAAATATATATATAGTAAATGGTGTATGAGTAATTATGGGAAACGGAGTAAAAATTAAACAAAAGAAATGGAGATGGCCAATTAGAAGCTAGGATTGTGATCGAACTATTTTCTCAATGATTTTTATTGGTGATCTATTATTTGGAGGTAATTGATGACACATATATTGCTATATTTGAGATTGCTCACTTCAAGGCTCATATTATTACGCATTTTGTCATTCACTGTCAGTTCTTGGTTTGGCAAACATCGTATTTTGTTCAGTCGGCATTAGTGAATATTTTATTAGTGTTAATGAGCTTTAGTGCAAAAACCTTCAAACTTTTTCTTATTTTTCTCTTTTATTTCGAATTTTGTTCTCGTCTTTTCTGTTCATTCATAATTATTTCGTGTATTTTATTAATTGTTTCGTATTCTTTTTCGTATTTTTCTTGTCGGCCAAATATTTCGTGGTCAATTTTAAAAGATTTTGGATCGAATTTAGGTAGTATCGAGCAGATTGGTGAGTCAGTAAATAGTTTTTCTTACTTTCTTTGGAATTTTGTCATGATAGACAATGATGTTTTTAAGGTTTGGTTCAATTTTATTAATTATTATTTGAGCAATTAGTTTCGATCATATCTTCTGCTTCCATATCGATACCTATAATTATATAAGAGGAAATTTAAAAAGGGCTTAAGAAAAAGGAATAAATAAAAAGACTGGTGAAAAAGGATAATATAAATAATAATGGAGTGAACGGAGAATAATCTAATGAATATTCGTGCATAATTATATAATATATAAATAATTAAGTAATATTTTTTTTAAAGGGGCGTAATAATATTTTTTATGTCCCTTATTAGGAAGCGATATATGTGATTTTCTTAAAAAAAAACTCGAGTATAAATAAAATTAAATATCGATAGATAGGGGACCGTCGTTATCGAAATTATTGGTTCAGTTTTATCTGATTTAATTTGTTGCTCTTTTATGACGGAGAAAAATGGTGATGCGTAATTTGGTCTCCTTGATTAAATTGATAAACGGTGAAACGGCGAAACGGAGAATATATTTATTTATTTATTTATTTATTTTTATATTTATGTAATGGTACGGATCAAGTACTCAAATACCATTACGGCTCATATAAACGAAGTAGTGTGAAGGATATTGAATATTTTTTTTGGTGAATTTAAATATATACTAGAAGGAAAGTCTTTTTAAGTACTCGATCCACACGATCTTTGGTTGTGGGTTGGCTGTATGGAAGGACGTTGCGTTTGTAGATGGAAGTACAGTCGACTAACTGCCTTTGGAGGGTACATGTGTGTTCCATGTATCTAAAGAAGGTGGTGTTTTGGGCTGTGAGTGGCGAAGTTTGTGACCCACAGTTCAGAAGCATAAGTCGTGCTCCTTTTTCTGTTAATAATTGACCTGGCGTTGATTCATCCGACTAGAGCCTACCAGATTTATTATTTCTTTAGAACCAAACCTTATCACAATATTATATATCTATTTATTTTCCATATATTTTCCTTTCCTTTATCAAATATTTTGTTACTATGAGCTTAAACATTTGTATATTTTACCTAGTAAAATGGCAAATGGTAGAAAGCCTAAAACTAAATCCGGGGAAAATTGGGCACGCAAAGCCACAATCAAAGCGGCGGTCAAAATTCAAGCAACCGTAATGTTCACAAAAATAATAATAGAGAATCTGATCGTGACGAGCCCTACATCTCTGAGAATGATATCGAAAATATTTCGATAAGTGAGGATATGGAGGTTGATGTAGAGGTGAACTTAGAAACTGAAAAAAGTCTTTTAGAAAATAAAAATTAAGGAACCACAGGTGAGATCTTACAATTCTTTCGAGGTCGCAATATATATATATAAATTTTTCACAAATAATTTACTAAACGGAGGGAGTAATAATGTGATGTCACATTAATTAATGCGGTATCATGTATAATTATTCCTTCTAGTTAAAACAAAGGCGCAATTGAAAGAGGCACCAGTGCGTAGACCAAAAGCTTCCGCCGCAAATAAAGGGGAGACTCCTCGGAAGAAGCTTGATCAGTCTGTTAAGGCCAAGACCACAGTACCAAAAAGTTCTATTCCTAAGCCTATCGCAAAACACAAAGAAAATGGTGAGCAAGGCAACCCAACAGGCGCTGGCTGCCAAACCTACGAATGAGGAAGACATTCAGTCTACCTCAAAAGAGGCGAATGTTAGGAGTATTGCCATGGAACTTACAAAGGTGTTTCAGCAATCCATGAGATAGGAACAGGCGAGGGAAGCTAGGTTGAGGAATCCTGTTTTAATTCAGGAAATGCAAGATAGGATAGTGTTTTTAGAGAATAAGTTGGCGGAAATTACTGAGTCGGTGAGTTATCCTGACCCTAATTTAACTAATCCTGGCGAAAATATTAATATTAATAATAATAATTTAGGTGAATTAATAAACGGCGAGAATAATGATACTAATATTAACATTTCTAATAATAATAATGAAAACGGAGCTAATAAAAATAATAATGATAAAAATGAACAGGAGGATGATAGTTGTAGGACTCTTTTGAAAATCTTAATTGATGCTCTTGAGAGTAAATCGAGTGGCAAAAGTGAAAAGAAAATGGAGATGTTATTTAATAAGTACAATACAAAAAGGGAATATAAACTTACTCGAAATATTCGATATGATTTATGGTTTGATTATCTGAAATCAGAATTGATTTCCAAGGATTTATTTAATTTAATATAAAATAGAACAGGTGATGAAAATAGATATACTGAACAGGAGAAAGAAATTAGGTTAAATTTAATTAGGGATATAATCATAAATCATATCGATGACAATTATCATAAATTAATCGTCAACGTTAAGGATCGGATAGAAATTTTAAAAGTTTTAAAAGAGTTTAAGTGATGTGAGATGCATAGGGTGTCAGAAGCCCTTCGCAAAGAATTAGCTCTTTTAAAATATAATCCTTCTAGGGTAAAGCCCTATCAGTTTTTTCCAACGTTTTGACGAATTAATTAAGTCTTATCAAAATAATGAGGATAATGATGAATTAACGGAGAAAGAAAAACGGAGTTATTTTTATATGGCGGTAGCTAAAAGTTCAAATATGATAGAAACTATAAATTTTATTTCCAAACAAACTAATAATGTAGGCCTATCCATTGAAGAACTTAAATGTTTAATCCTACAGGCCGAGGCGAATAGACAAATGGAACGGCAAAACGAAGGTTCAAATAGGGGTTTGGCAGGACCAATGAGAGGCAATGTACTAGACGATCACATGCGCGAACTGGTGTTATAAACAACAGTAGAATAAGTCCAAGTGCTAGATGTTTCAATTGCCAGGGTTATGGTCATTTGAGCAACACTTGTTCTAACCCAACAGTTGAAGGCCGAATGTGCTTCAACTGTTGAATTGTTACATCAACGCACAGTGCCACTTCATGTCCTAAGTTAGGGAAGATGAGACCTGTTAATAGGTACATGTCTTATCGAGGGCGTAACTCGTATTGTGGTATTGCACCACCTAGAGGCAGATTTGTTAATCCACAACCTAAACTACCGACTGGAGGAGTAGCTAAACCTTTTAGAGGAACACCCTCAAACAGGCGTGGAAGGGGTGGCAAAAGTAAAATGGTGGATAGAAAGGTGAAGGACACTAAAATTACTGATGATCAAACGGCGGCTATATATGTGTTGGTCGAAGTTAACAATTTTAAGGCTGAACAGGTGAAAAATGACTCGACTTTAGATAATATTGAAGTGGATGTTCAATTTGACATTCCTCAATCATCTGGTATTTCGCAACATACGTATGTGACCTCTGATTGGGAGGAATGCCTCAATATTCCTTTGCCTCCTAGCCCCTCACCTTATTCGACCATTCAAAACTTGGAGCAATCTTCAGCTTTGATGGTCACTTCTGAGGAGGAGACCCTGTTGGATCTGGATGACGCTGATAATTCGACGTCGTCTCAGAATAATCCTTCAGGTAAACCTGTGTATAAAGTATCATTTTTGTAGGATAGTGGGGCAACTCAACACATTATTTCCAGTCCTGTCCCACTTGTTAATAAAAAACCCCATAATGAAAAAGTGCTTAGTGCCAATGTAAACTCATCGTTGTCCTGTCAGTTAACTGGTGACTTACTTACTCGAGATTTACTTGGTAATAAAGTTAGGTTTAATAATGTTAGGTGTTGTCCTCAGTTGTCTGAAAATTTGTTTTTGGTACAAAAATTGGTACATCTAGGTTTTACTGTAATTTTAAATAATCAAAACATTCGAGTGGTAAATGGTGATCAGACGGTGACCTATTTTTCTAGAAAATATAAAAAAACATTTTGGTATATGGAACTTGTGACTGATCTTACTAATGATAATGTAGAATATGATGATGAGACACTGGCGTTATCTTGTCATTTACATTTGAATTCTGCTCATGTTACTGACGTCGTACCTGCAAACAATTTGGAGGGAGAAGAGGAAGAAACAGGTGAGAATATAGGTAACGGAGAAAGAGAGAATTGTTCGCCGGAACAAACGTCAGATAACACTAATAGAATACATATAGGTAATAATAACAGTAAAACCAAGTAAAATAAAACGGAGAGTAATAATAATAATAATAATGATAATAAAGATGATAATGATAATTTAGAAAAGTCCAAAACGGAGGGAGTAAATGATAATAATAAAGGCGAAAGTATGATTGACAATGAAAACCCGGAGAATGATTGAAAGGTAATTAATATTGAGGAAATTCCCGAACCTATGATATTAGACATTATTGTAGTAAATAAGTCTATACCCTTAGAACTGCACTGGCACTACAAGTTAGGCCACGTGTCAGAAAAATATTTACAGAAATTGGCGCAAACTAAACCGGAGTTAAAAGGAGTTAAATTTACGGGAATAATAAAAGATTGTGAAATATGTGCAGTCTCTAACCTTAAAAAATTACCCTTTAATCAACCAAGATGGAGAGCTGAGCGCCCACTACAAATGATTCATTCTGACGTAATGGGTCCTATATCACCCACTACATTTTCAGCTAAACGGAGATTTATAGTAGTATTTATTGATGACTATTCTAGGTATGCACAAGCATATACTATGACACAAAAGTCTGAAGTTGGAGAATGTTTAGAAATATTTATAGGGAGCACTAGAAATCTATAAGGGAAAGATTTTAAGGTGTGTTATTTGAGATCTGATCAAGGAACGGATTTTACAGGACATATGAAACAGGTGTTAGAAAAGAAAAATATTGATCTCCAATTAGCACCACCCGATACACCCCAACATAACGGTGTGGCTGAAAGGTTCAATAATACCATTCAAAGCAGAGTAAGAGCTTTAATGGCACATTCAGGGTTACCAAAGAGTATGTGGGATTTAGCTGTTAAAGCAGCAGTTTACGTGTACAATCGTACCCTACATAAATCTATAAATTATGATATACCTTTGACTAAATTTGTACCAAGTACACCATGTCATTTTAATCAATTACGGAGATTTGGTTGTTTAGCATATTCAAAGGTTAAAAGAAAACCAGAGACTAAATTCTCAGGATGGGGAATCTGTACTAAAATGGTTGGATATACCCGATCTTGTTATTTATTATGGTGTCCAGAAACTAAATCCTTAATTGAGTCGAGAGATGAAAGATTTAATGAGAAACTGGTGTAGAGGAATAAATATAAACAACAGGAGAGAATTGAAAAATGAGATATTAATTGGTTTAATGATTTTAATAATAAGAATGAAATGGAGAATGAAATGGAGGATAAACAGGAGGAAAGTAAAGGAGTGAAAAGGAGAAAGTCAAAGCGTTTAACAGGAGAAAAGAGACAAAAGGTTGAAGCTTTTAATACTGAAGATCCTAAATGGATCGAAGCTGAAAACCTTGATAAAGTTCTAGACGAGTTTGTTTATACGGCTATGGCTGAAGTGAATGAGGACCCCAAAACATATTTGGAGGCAATTAACTCATCCGCTAGCCTACAATGGAGAAAAGCCATTCAAGACAAAATTAACTCGCTCCAAGAACACGATGTATGGACTATAGTTGATAGACCATTAGTTGATGAGAACGGAGAGAAACCAAATATAATAGATTCGAGGTGGTTATTTAAGGTTAAACAGGAGCCAACAGGAGATGTGAGATATAAAGCAAGACTGGTGGGAAGAGGATTTAAGGATAAAGTAGAATACAGTTTACTGGAAATATATTCTCCAGTAACACCATTGGCAACTGTACGTAATTTATTAGCGATAGTAAATAAGTACAATTTGGAGATTTGCCAACTGGATGTTAAAACTGCATTTTTACACAGAGAAATAACTGGACCTATGTATAAGGAGATATCAGAAGGAGTAGGTATTGATCCCTCTGAAAGAGTAAACAAGGTGTGTAAATTAAATAAATCAATTTATGGGTTAAAAACTAGTCCTAAAAGCTGGAATATACTTTTCACAGCGGAGATGAAAAAGTTAGGCTTAAATAGTGATGTAAAAGACCCATGTTTATTTACTTGGAAAAACGGAGATAAATTTGTAATCCTTCTAGCCTATGTAGACGATATTCTCATAGCTGGAAATTGTTCAATTTCGATTGAACAATTAAAGGAAAAATTTAGGAAAATATTTACTTTTCCAATATGGGAACTCCCCAGGATTACTTAAGTATTGAAATTAGTAGAAACAGGAGTCAAAATAAAATGGAGTTAAAACAAACACGATTTATTAATAAATTATTAAGGAGATTTAAAATGGAGGATTGTAAACCTTGTAAAACGCCTATGGTAACCAGGCAAGTAAAAAGGAGGAATGAGAATAATTATGAACCTATAAATTTAAATAAAACAGTAGAGAAATATTCATTTAGAGAAGCAGTCGGTTGCTTGTTATATTTAACCGGTGGAACAAGACCCGATATAGCTTTAGCTGTTAACCTAATGAGTAGGTGTCAAGGTAATCCAACTGAAGAGAATATACAGGAGTTAAAAAGAATCTTCAGATACCTAAAATATACTGAAAATCTAGGTCTAACTTATAATGGAAAATACGATAATATTATAGGATATTCTGATGCTAGCTGGGGTGATTGTCCTGAAACATTATTTGGAGACACAATAATGTGGAAATGTTATAAACAACGGAGAGTAGTAACTTCTACGTGTGCAGCGGAGTATGTAGCAATGAGTGAGTTAGCCAAAGAGTTAGCTTATCAAGCCGAAATAACGGAGAAAATTATAGGTATCTCATTTCTACCTGCACAAATTTATTGTGACAGTCAATCGGCAATAGACGGAGCTCAGATAGTAGGAGCACCAGGTTTAAAGTACTTGCATACACAATATCATTATGTACGTGAAAGTCAACAACTTGGTGAAATTATTTTGGTAAAAATCTCTTCAGAAGAACAGGGGCTGATATTTTTACTAAACCGCTACCTATTGGGAGTTTTGAAAAATTTACTAAATTAATATTAAACTGTGAGGACAGCATCTATCATACCATAACGGAGAAATAAATAACATATATCATAACTAACAAATTAAATAAAACACATATATACATATACTCACACATATTTTCTTAGATAGTAATACCTAGTATATTGTTTCAGATTAAAAACAATACGAAAACGGTGATCTCTAGAATGATCCAGAACCCCTGATTATTATTATTCTTAAGATTTATTATGATTTTTTTTACTATGTCTTTTCCTGTGATGTCGTATATATTTTCTTTTGTCTGCATTTATGTTCCTAATTATGTCTTTTGTGAGTTCTATATATTATATTTTTCTATTCTTTCTTACATTTGTTGAGCTCACTAACCTACAATAACTTTACTTATAACACAAACGGAGAATATGATAAATTTTAGGAAGAATATAATGGAGTACTAAACATATACATATTTATACATCTTAAACAATACTTCATTAAGAAGTCTTATGGTGGCTTAAGGCAATTTAATGAAATGTTTATATTTTCTATACTCTTTTGGATATACCTTTTTTTAATAAATATAAATAAAATCGTAGAGGTTTTTCATCTACTTCTGTAGATTTTCCTCTACACAACTGGTGGACCAAGAGGTTTTTAGTTTATCCTTTTTACATAAATATACAATAAATTCACAGATAAAAAGGATAAACCTTTTCCTCTTAATTTTCTTTAAATATATCTTTATATGTATACATATAATTCTTTCGGCGAAAGAGGTTTTTATTTATGTAATATAAAGTTTTCCTCTTTAACTAATATTTATATTGTATAACAATTATATTGTTATTTGATTTTGAATCCTTGTATTTTTGATCTATAAGGAGTTTTTCATGAAAAATGTTTTCTCCTATTTTTCTTTTATCGCACTATGTACTTTTTAATCGCTATACATTGTTCAATCACCATATCTTATATATCATATAATATGCATTTCATATGTATTTCATATTTTCAACGTCGTAATTGAACAAGGAGGGAGTGTCGGTACATTATTTATATTGTTCAATCACTATTTGGTAACACTGTATCGTCATTCTCCAGTTCCTATTCAGTTGCGTCTTCTATCTGTTCAGTTTGTGAGTTGTGTCCATACATGTGATTATCTCTCTCTCAATTAAATTCTTTTATTAGTGCGGTACTTGTGTTTTTCTCTTTTATTTATTCTCCGGTGTTAAATTAATTGTTCGTCTACCTCATACTTCAACGGACTCCAAGCCCCCAGAGTCCAACAATAAGATACATTCAGACCATGACTAATCGATAGATAATAATTTCAGAGATGCCACATTCTAGTAGCAAATGTCATACGTCATTTCTTATCTGGTGATTAATAAGAAACAACATATTAATTGAATTATGCAACTACAATATCTGGGTCTGTGTGGCTGTGCCAATTGCCCTGTGTAAACTTATCAATCTGGCTAAAAAATCGCCAGTGTCTGCCTGGTATTTGGCTCTCCTATACATTTGTGTATGATGTGGCAGAATACACAAAGCTGATGATTGCTTTCTTGTGTCAATTTTTCTTCACAACAAGGTATTCCACAACCTAATTACGGCAATATTTTAAAACTTTTTATAAATAAATATCATCCATGAAAAATTCTTTTTTTTTTAATTTAAAAAGTTTAAGTTAAATTTTCAAAGATTCTAACAAAATTGAAGTTAGAAAACAACTGACTTAAAATTAACTTTTAAATTGATACCATTGTTGACAGTCATTTTGAGGCGGAGTATTAAGAAGGGGGCTAAAGTTTTCAATATTTTTCGCTTCAATATAAAATTAATATTGTTCTTAGAGACATTCATAAGGGAGTTCTAAAATCCAGAGCCATATTGTACATAATTTTTTTAATCACTGCATCATTATCTATAAGGGGTATTCAAAAAGTAAATTTCCCTAATTTTTTTCTCCTGTATCGGGCAACACTTGAGTTGGCACTTGTGGCTTTTATGTATAGGAATGTTATAAAAGTTCAGAATATTATATTTTTTTACGTTACGTTAGTGTGCGTGCTGTGTTTCATTAACTGCAATATAGAACTCCCTTTCCTCACACAGCCAAATGTGAAGTGACATTTGTGCAGGATAATGACCAACCCCACAGTTTTGGAATCACACAATTGCTCCTCAATTCCATGAAATATTTTCCCATTCCCACAAGATTCTCCTACCCTCGTCGCTTCCAAATTCCATCTACAGCAGCATGAAATGGGGCTGGCATCTTTTCCAGAACTTTTAAGCTTCTGCACTGATTTGAACTTTGTTTTTAACTTTCTTCATCTTAAATTTTTATTGACCTGTAGGAAACAAGCAAAAGGTAGGAGTTTGAAAGGGAAAGAGTGACAGAGTCTTAGAGGAAATGAGGACAAAAAAAATAGAGATACTTGCAGTTTGAGGTGATTCTTGGGTAAACAACGTAACAACGTTATTTTTCCATGACATAGCTCTAGTTGTGTTCAACATGTCAAAAAATGGTGGACTTAGAGGTTTTAGGGGGCTATTCCCCTAATGTTGATCATAAGCACCAATAGAAAGGTAATGAACTTGAACATTAACGTAATAGCCGCCTTAAAATTTTGTAGGTCAAAGTCTTTTTTCTGCGTCGAACATAGCTATAACTGTAAACTTTTTTGTTAATAGGGAGAATAAAGTAGGGGAAAATCTATTTGTTTTTTTAAACAAAAACGAGTCGAGTGGAGAATGAAGGTGAAAAAAGCAAAGGTGTACATCGAGTAAGGGCCTCATGTACCAGAAACTGAATTTTAAATAAGAAATACTGTTTTTCAATGAGATATAGTTGTAAAATTTTTTTTAGGAAGTTAAGTGAGGGAAAGGGGAATTTAATTTAAACAAAAATTATTGACGGAGAGGAAATTGGGGTAAAAACAATAATAGAGGATCCCCGCAGATTGAGGATTCATGAGGAAGTAACTGATTCTTGAATAAACAATATTGATTTTCAGTGACGTAGTTGCAAAGTTGTTTTTAAGTTAGGGCTAGTCAAGAAAGATTAGTCTAATTTAAAACAAAAAAACACTGGTGGATGAGTAGAAATAAGGGATAAATAAAAGCCCCCAGACTGAAATTTCATGAAAAACTTTATTCCTTATTACAGCAGGGGTGCTTTCGACACAGCTCCTTTAGTCCATCTGGAATTTATCTTCTCTTCTTAGCAACAATTTAAGATTTTTTTACATCATTTTTACTCATGAAGCGTTAAGCCGATTCGATCCGAATTTGGCAGAAAGTTATAATATAATATATATTAGGGTTGCAGCTACATTACAAGCCATACTAAAATCTGAAATTTCCACATGGAAGGAAACAGCTAAAAACAAAGGGTATAACAACGTTAAAAGTAATTAAGTCGAACATTTTGAGAGAATTTCTGTTCGGTTAACCACCTTTATAGGATACTTTCCTTCACTAAAAACAAAGAAAAATCGAGTATCACCACCAACATTAGCATTCATCAACATTACTTATTTTCATTTTCGGTTTTATTTCCTACAAAAGATGTAAAAAAAAAAAAAATGAAAAAAACGAATGAATAAAAATGGTTTCCTCAGAAAATCAGTCACCTCCGTTTACTTCTCCGGCGTTTACTCTTTTTACAGCTTTGCTTACTAAATTTGAAAATTTTCCCTCATAACGAAGCAATAAACAATACTCTCTCTTTACGACCTTCGCTCTTTAAAATTGCAATGTTTTCCAGTCGACTATTTCACCGTAATAAACTTCCTCTTTAACTAAGAAAAAGAAAGAAGAAGAAAAAAAAACAGATTTCTTTGACTTCGTAGTAGTGAAAAACAGGAGGGAAGAAACTAAAGCCAAACGTTCCTTTCTCTTTGGCTGACTTTTTCGAATATAATGTCGAAGGCTGGTGCTGTTGTCGCTGCTGCCTATGTTGTTTCTTTATGAATGTTAAATTAAAATTGTTCCTCCTATTTTTGTAATCTGCATTGCTTCTTTAAACGACGAAGAAACGTCTCTCGTGCTTTCGATCTCCCACCATTGACTCGTGTATAAACGCATTCCACGATCCTAGGAGTCGCATTCCACACATTTTTCCAAAATTAAGATGTTGTTATTTTCTGGAAAGTTTATACTTTGACATGGACAACCTCTGTTTGTTTTTGATAGAAATACGTGCACTCGAAATGAATACGCTGAATACGAAATGTGGGAAAGGTTTTCCAGGAAATTACTAACGTAGGTACCGAAATAAAGGTATTTTTAGGAGCCGTTTAAAACAGGGGACGCATGGGAAGAATTGAGGGGTTGTAACACCACCCTTTGGCCCATGCTGTTATAAAAATATACCTGCTGTTGTAAAAACTTGAAGATGTGATGATCTTCATTTCCATTGCACATTAAAGAAGTCAAAGTGAGGACTAACTGGTAGCAAAAATAGTATATTTGTCACCTCAGAACCAAACTAGCTCAAGTCCAGAAATTTGATTTTTGCCTTATGCTTATCAAAATTCTCCTTGTGCTGCCCTTTATCATTTAGTAAAGCTATCTCAAGTCCATACTGCTTAGAAATTGGAATAAACAGAAAATACATACTATCTTATGTCAGGGGGTGAAAGAATTTGTTCGTGCAGAAGTAACTTAACTCCACTTTTTGTGATTAATTTATTAGTGTAAAACTATCTCAAGTCTAAGATAAGCTACTTTTGCACCAACATTTTTATTCAGTGGTCAGTGCAAAAGTAGCTTATGTGGGACATAAGATACCAATAGAAGATAATTTTGTTCAATACTACTACATCTTAAGTCCCTTAATTTGGAGGAAAATAGCAGAATTTAAATTTTTTCGTGAAGAATATCCTTACTTGGTTCATCTTATTAATATACTATAATTGGTTCCACATACCATTGCAATAACTGAAAAATATCAACGTTCTGAACTTTCTTTTCACTCTCCTGAAAGATAGAAATTTTGGGCTTAGGCTATTTTCTTCTCAGGGACGAATTTGGAATAATGTTTGTAGACTACACTGTTTATGGTGAGGATTAAGACTGGGGCTTAGAACAATAAGATCCTATTTAATTAATGCGAAAATAGAACCGAAAAACTTATTTGGGTATTTGGTTTATTTTTCTAAAATGATGCAGTATCATCTCATTGTATTGTTTGATTGAAAGTCACTAAAGCTACACTTTTTCTGCCAATTTTGGTGGACACATAATATGAAGGTATTACAAGGAAAGGGAAATTAAACGGTGAGATTACGAAGAATAGACGAATCACTGGAAAAAAAACCAGAAATATATTTTGAGTAGATTTTGAAAGAAATAGGATTATCCTACAATAATAATAAATAAAAAAATTGAAACTGCGAAGTAAAAGTAATTCAACAAAGATGATGAAAGAAATACCACATCTGTGAGGACTAACCATGGGATATGAGTCTTATGATCGATATAATTAATATCTAAATCTTTCCCAGTCACTAGCAGTACAGTTATCTCCAGCTTATTGACACGTCTGAAATCAAACGTTAATCTTCATTTTCCTCTTTTCTAAAAAATAAAACAGAAATTTATAGGTACCTATCTGGAAAATCGAATAAGGTATTTTATGAAAAACCAATTACCGAAATATTGGCTTCCTCTCAAAGCAATATAATATAACATCTTCAACTTGCATTATTATTTACTCGTCCCATTAATTTGTCACTATGGGTAGGTACTCGATGATACGACAACTTGCTCCGTCCTATAATTCGTCTCAATAGTTTTCCAAGAAAAACGATTTTCAAATTCATTGTTGTGTGTAGACAAAACACTATACAGGTTAAATCTAAGATGCACGTGACTGGAAATTTTTTTTTTTATTGTCGAATTCGTTGGTTTATTTTCGTATTCTTGTCCTTTCGAAACAAAAAATGTTTTTTCAGTGCCTCTAAAGGTACTTGGTGTCGTCGGAGACGAGTTATTGGAGGTTAGAATAACGCGATATCGTACTTCCATTGAAAATATCTAGACCGATAACGGGTTTAATTGATTTATGAACGAATTTTCACCGCTGGAGCGAAAAATCGTTTTAGGCCTTGTATACTCGAGTCGAATGCGAATTCTCCTTCGAACACCAATTTCGCATTTAATCGAGAAAAAAAAGGGGAAGAGAGACATGTAAAGAGGAAATAAAAGATTTCATCGAGAGCTTACTGTCGAATAAAAAATTATAACCTCGACTCCAGACTGTTTTGAAGGTGAGAATGAAAGTGAAAAAAAGTTTTAAATTGATTATGGATAAATTTAGACAAAATTTCTAACAGTCGGCTTTCGAATTAGAAAATCCGTTATTATGGAAAAATTAATGCAGGCCTAGCACGAATCTGCCATCATATATATCAATGAAATAGAGTCCACACTGACTCACTGACTTACTGACTCGCTCATCACCGCCCTGGTAAAACAACTGCACCGAATGACTTGAAATTTTAGAGGTATATCTTTATCATAGTTTAGGTGCTCACTAAGGGAGGATTTTTTGAATTTTCACCCCAAGCAGTCAAAAAGGGGTGAAATGTGTTTTTACATTTTTTGCCAATATCTCTTTAATGGATCAAGATATCGAAGAAATTTTTGCACTAAAATATTGTTTTATTTATTCCTTAAAAATTAACTACTGGATTTTTTGAAATTCATCCCTTAAGGCAGTGAAATGGGGTGAAATGTTTTTTTACTTCTTTTTACATTTTTGTGAATATTTTTTCAATAGGATTAGATATCGAAGAAATTTTTTCACCAAAATATTGTTGTATTCATTCCTTAAGAGGGTGAAATGGAGTGAAATGTGTTTCGACTTCTTTTCAAATTTTTGTCAATATCTTCCTAACGGGATGAGATAACAAAAAAATTTTTACTTTAAAATAATTTATTTTTCATTCACTGAATCTCGAGGCGCGAAGCGCCGAGAGAAATCAACACCAAAGAGGGTTGGGCCGCAAATCGGTCAGGGAACGAAGCCCCTAGAATATTATAAAAATAAATATCTGAAAATTCCAAGTGGCTGAAGACACGAAATAATTTAAAAATTAAAATTAAATTAAAATTTCCTTAATGATAAATAAATTCAAAAACTATCTCATTGAATCTAAAAAAATTAATATCGGACAACCATAGTGTCCTACCCTATCATTTAATTTTTTTTTTAATTTAAAAAAATTTTGATCAGGTTGAAAAATTATGGTGGAATAAGTATTAGTAACACAAATAAAAAACACGTAATTTTTTTCTCAACATCATAGATATTATATTGAAAACCTACTTTCCCATTCGCCGACTTGGACTTTTTGCACTGAGCCACATTTCTACACTGTACTAGGTTTTATTTTGTGTTTTTTTTTGTTCCTTGATGTAGGGCTGATTTGAATTTGGCAGCTTGAATTTTGTGTACGTATCTGTTTTGAAATTGTTAAACCAGAGGTCGCATACCACAGTAGATGTCTGGTTTTAATTTTTTTGAGAATCCTAAAAAATTAACGTTGCCTTACTGAAAACGTTTATAGGAAAACAATTTTTCAACTTTCATTGAAATGACGGAGATTTCAACAGCGGTATGTTATTGTGTTCTTTGATAATCACAATATTCTGGATTTCATAAAACAAAAAATTTTGAAAAAATTTCCTTATTCATGAAATTATTTTCATGGTCCAAAAACCCCTGTTTTGGCCTTTATAAAATTAAAACTGAGTTATTAATTTGCTCGCAGGTTGAAACCATGATTTTAAAAACATATTAAATGTCGAAGAGATCTTCAGGGCTCACATTATAGGAAAACTGGGAAACGTATGCTTTTACTCATGAGAATAGATGGAAAAATTAATGATGGCACTTATTTAACATTAATAATTATTTAAATGAAACAAAGAAAGACTGTGTTTTGGAACACTCTCCCAAAAAGTACAATATTTTGGAGGCCTTTACTGAATGAATGAACATGAAAAAATATGATTTGGCACGCGCACTTCCAATTTGACTTTCTCACACAGCTCGGTCACTTTCTTGCATCGTTCAATATTTTGTTTAAAAATAAATTTTTACTTTAATTTTTACAAAAAAAAAAAATAAATAAATACAATTTATCAACTACTTACTTAATTATGTTTTATTCATGATCTCATCCTATATGTAACCCATTTTTCGGTGGGTGAGGGTGACAATTAAAAAACATAACGGAAAATTTAGTTATCATTGAATCATAGAATAATTCATTGTTTTATTGGCCTTAAATATTTTTTGGGAGGTGTGAAGGAGGGGATTGGAATCGGTGTCATGCTTTTTGCTTTAAAAAAGGGAAATTATAAATTTTCACTCAGTCCTAAGAAAAATTGTTATTTACATGAATTAATTTTTGGGGAGGATGTTTCAAAAAATAGTGTATGACACACATTCGATGTAGGTGATTGCTACTTATATGATTAACAACACTCACTTTTGGCTTGAGATCAAGTTTCACACATGTATCAAAATCATCTACTTCTCATAAGCTATTAGTATCACAGATAAGTATTAAACAACTAGTTTGAAAAATGAGCTATTGTCACTGCATTAAAAAATTTCATCACAAATGGCAGACAAGTGATGAACGTAAGTGAAATGAGTGAATTTGGAAGTGGCAAACAAGTTACACATCTTTCAAGAATGAAATGAAATCGTTGCAACACTAATACTAATAAGAAAAAAAAATATAAGTGTAACGTATATTTTCGTCTATTTTGAGAAATGACGAACATATTCGTTCACTCATTTCCAAATACCAAAAACATTGATATTTGTCAACAATTACCTTTCATAAACAACCACCAAATTATTTGTATTTAATTTTACATATACAGATATACCTCCTGTATATTTATGACCTGGTTGTACCTGTCCCTCGAGTACTCGACGAGTCAGCACAGCCCTATAATAACAACACCCTACTTCACTCTACCTATCCGACATGTACGTTTTCATACCCTGAACGAGTATATAATCTCTCGATTCAGTTGTATAATTGTTCAGTTTAGTGCAGTTCTCCAACAGCTACTTCTAAGTACCTGGAACCTCTCTTGTAGAAGTCTCTGGTGAACAGATAGTCTCGCTTGTTGAATTGTGATTGAATATGTATTAATATTAACGTAGAAATATGTACTGTATGTACAAATTATTATTTTATTAAATGTGTAAACTCACTCATGTGTTTGAAATATTATTGAGTCTCATAGTAATGTTAAGGTCCACAATAGTACGTGGATGATAAACTTGAAATTATTTTAGAAGTATTACTGCTTTTAAAGTACGTGATATTTCGTGTATGTGTACCCCCAAAAGAGGTCGTTACCAGGTACAACCCAACCTCTTTTGGCCGTTACAATAAGATTTATTTAAAGTATGATACCATGGACTGCCAAGGGGGAGTCATTAAGATGATCTCCCTGTATTTCTTACAACCATTGACACAGCCAGGAACCTTAGGATAAATCACCTACACTGGATGGTGGCCACAGAATTACCACCACCCAACCCTAAATAGCCTACCAGGTATCTGTTG
Organism: Ericerus pela; assembly: GCA_011428145.1. Lineage (NCBI taxonomy): Eukaryota > Metazoa > Arthropoda > Insecta > Hemiptera > Coccidae > Ericerus > Ericerus pela. The sequence continues at coordinate 1,127,366 of WOFM01000395.1, forward strand.
ACTCAAATTTTTAACCATGTCTGGGAATAAATTCTTACTTCCCTATACTTTGGCTATTTCCTAAACTGCAGAAAAACTTGACCAAAATGCCATTAATTCAGAAGCCATGGATCACACAAACCAAAACTACCCTGTTGCCAGTTAAAAAGAAATCAACACATTGTAAATATAAAAGCACATATAATATTTAATTAAAAACCAGTAGACATTTTAGAAACACGAAAAAGATTATCATATAAATTAAGTCTGTATAAGACAGACATGTACAGCAATAGTTACAGTGTGCATTTGCACAGAGCATAAAAATGAGTGAGAGATGGACAAGAAATAGTTTTTAATAATTATGTAAAAAAGAAGAGAGGGAAAAAAGAATTGTTGTGGGAATACAGAAAAAATAACTATTGGGTGAATTTCAAATTCCAAGGCAGCAGTTGAGGCTAAGAGGGTAGTCAAAAGAAAGACAAAACATATTTATTGCAGGTACAACCGCAGCAGCATCATCGAGGGGTGAAGGGAAAGAAAATGAAGTAATGAGAGTGCAATGAACGGGTGAAAGATAAGAAAAATAAAAAAGTATATGAAGATGTGGGTGACATGAAAAAGAGTGAAAAAGATGAAATGATTGAACATAAAATGTATGAACAGAGTGAAGGTGCTAGTCTATGGAGATGTGCATGGAAAAAGAAAATAATAATTTGGTAGAAATATGAAAAAAATGGACAGAAATATACACGTAGCCTAAAATTTTAGGCTACCAGAAAATTTTACAATGTATAAAATCTAAATCCACGCTAAGATAATTTCGACTGGGGTTTTTTTCAAAAGTATTATTTATTATTTTTTAATTTTGAATTTTGGATAGGCCGCATGAGTCAATACCTATGGAAATATGTACCAGGTTTCCATATGAACGGAGATTAGGATACAGAAATTGTTAATAATTCTTGCATTTTTTGTTTTTTCCCCCTTTTTCGCTATTTTCTTATCTTGTGTAACATTTTGCTTTTTCAGCTTTATTGGAATAGGCCCTTATTTTTTTGAGTAAAATTAAATGGTGCAATGAATTGTGAATCGCTTTTGACAAATAAATGAGTGATTCAGATTCTGACACACCAAATTTTATTTTCCTAGGGTTAGTTGAAATGTTAATCACATCAACTTTAGTATCTTAAAGGAAAAATTTTTATGATGACCTATATGTACCTCCTTCTACCCACAACAACGATCATTAATTTTCCATCATTTAGCTTATCAAAACTATATATAGGTAAACTAAAAAAATATTAACATTATGAATTCTAACTCATTTAACTGCCAGCAGACGTATTACAAGTATAATATAAGTGACGAAACTTCTTAGAGGGCAGCTTTTATTATATTTTATACCCTGGTCAAAATTATATCAACACCTGTCGGATATAGAGAAAAAAAATAAAAAAAAAGAATTCGAAGTCTAGCTTCTTCAACTCATGATGTTTTAAATTTCAAAATTTTTGAAACTCTTCGCCCAAATTGAAAACGTTGACGAAGTTCAAATAATTTGAGTTTCTCGAAAAATGTCTCAAAAATATTGTTACTACAGAAGATAGGTATTTTACACACACAAAGATTAAATGTGTCCTTATTTTTTGTTTTTTTGTTGGTATTTTATTTTTCAGCCAAATTTGGAAACTTGAAGGTATTCCGCTTGAATACTTTCCAGCAGAGGTAAAGAACGTTAATCGAATTTTACTACTGGCGAAATATAAATATTTGATAAGGATGGAAAAGTTTATTTTTTGAAAAAATTCCGACATTATGTTTTGTTGTTTTTCATTTTTTATTTTTGCATACCTACTTTTTAATGAAATTATTTCCTTATTCATTTCTTGGAGACTTTCTCATTTTAAATTACTTACAATGTTGAGGCTAAATATTTTCTTCTCTCCAAATTTTAGATTAACGAAATATTCTTAAGTCTAGTGAGTTTATTAACCTATGAAAGTACTTTGTAACCACAACGTATTATAGTAAGTAGATATATCACTGACGAAATTTTACGTTTCAGAAAGGTATTATCTCTTTATGATAATAAAAGAGCTGAAGCTAGTTTTTTTGATTTTCCTTTTAAATTGTGAAGTGCGATTCCCAAGTACACGAAATTATCATGAAGATTTTAAACTGAACTACTTAGGGAAAGCAATATACACTGTAGAAAACAATATTTGTTTCGCGCACAGTTACTTATCAGTTTATTTTCCAGCAACTTGACAAATTTGGTTGACGTGAACTCACTTCACAATCAATCAGAATAGGACAGAGAACGAAAAAATTAAACACTGTGGAATAAAATGAACAGGTAGGTACAGAATTGACGAGAATGAGAATCAGCCTAGGAATTGGAATAGGAATGAAAATGAAAATGAAAATGGAAATGAAAACCATAATTAACCAAGTTTTAACTTCCTCTTTCTCATTCCCTTAATACTCTATTGCGCATGGATTATAATAAGTTCAGGGGCTTTTTATCAGGTGCATAATATTCAAAACTTTGGCAATGACTCCAGGATGACCTGAAATTCCACATTTTTGCTCCTTGAAAAATTCTTAGACTAATTACCAAGTGCGTATATCTATTTTACCCACTGTTTTTCAGCCCAAAAATTAATGAATATTGTTTTAATATAGATAGGTTTATGAAATTATTATCTGGAAAAAAAATTTTCAGACTTAACTTTTGTAATTCTGTTCACGAGTAAAAATAAATGCAGTCAAATGGAATAAGTAACAAGTAGGGATACATACCTTTCCACAAACCGATATCAGCCAATAGTTTGGACTTACAAATTTTGCTTAAATTTTTGTTTTGGAGTTACGCACATTCCTTTTTCAACTTGGGCAATGCCAAGAACACACCTGTGGGAACTGTCATACCTTCCCCTATATAAAATACATTCGCCGCAGTTATAGCTGGCGGTGAGATGGCTTGTAGTTAAATTCACCGCTTTTAGTTGGCAAATATGTAGGTCATAGGTTTGATTCCCCAGACTGACAAAACTTACATCTGGTAACTCTTGACAAGTACTGAACATATTACACACACCATAGGGGTTCATGGTGAAACTCATAACTCTACTTCCTAACTTCAACTGCCGACAAATGGTGCCCTATATAGTGGAAATAAAATCCATATAGGTTGTGGAACCCTGTGCATATAGGTATGAGAGTCATTTCTGGCTTTACCCAACCTCCCATAGTATCTAAGATTGTCCAACTCATGTTGACTCTTTCTATGGGGGAGGTTATCTTATCTTATGTAAAATATATTTTTGTCAGTTATAGCTTGTGGTGGAATGGCTGTGTGGTCAAGTTCACCACATTTAGCTGGAAAATAGCACATAGGATGCCGGTTCAAATCCTCGAGCCAGTAGTCCTACATTGCCTATTCAATTTTGATGCTTAAAACATAATTATTAGTCTCTTTGGTTTTCTCAATGCATAACAATTCTTCTGTAATTTCTTCATAAATTCCTCCACCAGTTTCAAATCATTTACTTTCTCTAAAACCTACAATACGCATATTTCTAATTAGTATCTAGATAAAGATGAACGTTTTTCTAACATTGGAATATCAGAAAATATATTCATTTTTCTAAGGTAGGTTCTTTGTCAAATGATGCGTCACAAAAAAAAATCCACCTGTAGTGTTAATAACCCAACTTTGATCATTTTTGGAGATACGCATTTTGTTAACCAGCTATTGCTGCCGCTATGAGATCTGTTAACATTTTTAATTTTCCAGTTTTCCTCAGAAACTTCTAGACAGATAGTTGCCAAACTCCTGTCAAACCTTGTCAACCTTTATTTTTCAGTATTTTTTGCCTGGAATTTGTATCTACAAAATGTCTTTTCCCCGCAAAACTGGTATAGAAAAATTCCGAGTTTTCGCTTTTGCGGAACTGATTTAACCCCCTCCTAAATGTAGGAAAAACTTATAAAAAGCCAGCTGAAAACGAAAATACTAGCTCCTCTGTACCAAATTTCGTTTAGCGCATTTTTAGGGAAATTCTAGAAAATTTTCAATTTCATCCATCACTTAAGGCATTGAGGAATTACAAAAAAAAAAAAAAAAAAAAAAAAACAATCCCACGATTTTACACGCAGAAATTTTTGCTCTATTAAACCCAGATATCGATCGTGGAAGTTAATATTCTGTTTGAATCTAAATATTATGAAGACCTTACACGCACTAAACCCCGAATGGATATTATAGTGATCACCCGTATAGTGTGTCAAAATACCTGGAACCAGTTCACACGTGGATTTTACATTATTGTATACCTTGGTATAGTGATCAGTAACCCGTTCGGTACGATCATTATCTGTGATCTTTTCACACTGAAACCGGTGTAAATGCGAACGAATGCAGCTATTATTCTCATTCCAGCGTGTTTGGTACGACAGCTTTACTCACCAATTTGTTTATCCGTTCGAATGACTATGGGTTTCCCATCCTCTCGTTTCCAGCTCACTTCGGGTTCTGGTTCACCGATTGCTCTACAGCGTAAATGAATGGTGCCCCCCTCCTGCGCCTGATAACCGTCGCCAAATCCTACATCGTCATTCAGTATATCCGGTGGAATGGTAACGTTTAGATAGCCAAGCTGCAGGCGAAAACAAAAAAAAAAAAATTTAATACCATCAGAAATTAGTATGTTTGAGTATTCGAAGTTGGTAAATGAGGGAAAAAAGTGGATGAAAGAGGGAAAAAACAAACAAAATGGCACCGAGTAAGAAGGAAATAGAGGGAAAAAAAGGACGGAAAAACTGAAGCATTTTCACGCTAATCTTATACTCAACGAAATTATCATTAAATGTACCCCCAACCAAATTCTTTCGCACTTCCGACCTTAATTTGGTCGAAAATTTAAGTTAATTCAAAAGCAGATTTACTTCCATAAAAAAAAAAAAAAGAAAAAAAGTTGCAGTAATTACGAGAAAGTCGTGTTTTCGCGTGTTTTTTTTTACACTTTTCTCTCTCATTTTAACTTTTTTTTTCATTTTCTCTCTCTCTCTCTCTCTCTCTTACTCTTTCTTCATTTCTCTACGCTATTAAATGGCCGAAAATCGTTTGGCGTTAAAATGTCACAGCGACATAAAGAAAACACAAATTAAAAGCCAGTTTATCGTTTTCGAAATGGAAATTCGATTACGAAACGGCTTTTACAAATGGATGCGAACACTAAGGAAGGAGAAAAAGAAAAGAAAGAGAGCGAGAAAAAAAAAAAGAAGTTAAATTCGAATTTTTTAAAAAAAAACCTGTGGCTTCAGTAGTTATACGTGGTTTGTGTCGGATATAAAATTATGGCCCTAAATGGAGAACATATATGGGGGTGAGAAGTGGTAGCTCAGGAAATGCTGCGACACGCAGTTTTAAGGCCACATAAGTGAAATGGAAGCCAAATTAAACAACAACACAGCGCACGAATTCGTTAGCTAAGATACAGATTTTAGGTTTGTCGGTGAACACTCTCGACAGACGTGTAAAATTTATGTTTAATGTAGGAAATTAATATTACTACGTCTACCCACCTATGCAACTGGGTTTCCAAAAGTTCTTTGTCTGCACGTATAGGTCACTGCGAGTACGCTTTTATACTTCTGACAGCATAACTTTGCATAGAGTAGGATAGAAAACTTTGTCACCGAGAAAGGTGAAGAATTTCAAATATCACAATCGCACGAGATACCTACATCTTTGTTTTAGCTCTTTAGTTTTGCCAACCTCTCGCCACCCCACAAAATTTATAATAATTAAACTTCTAACGTCTATCATATTCGCACTCCATTTAATAAAGTCGACGACGACGATAAAGTAATACAACAATTTTCCTCAGCTAGGAAATAAATATCAGTTTCATCATTTTCTTTTTCACTCGTTCGGAAAATGTAGTTATATAGGTACGTTAAAAACTCGAGTCTCTGGAGTGGCAACCAGAAGCGATGTTTGCACGAATAATAATTACTGCCCCGAGTGTTTGCGTCGTCTGGTTTATCTGATCTTTTCTAATTCTTTCTCGGTTTTTCCTCCTTTTTGTTTCACCTAAAACGAATCGTGGTTTACCAAAATTCGTACATTTGCAGCACGTTGAGGTAAACCTTCATGCAGTGCATCGTAAGAATGTCACTTGAAAAAGGCGACGTTCTGGAAGTTAGTCGCACAGTTAGTTCTACCTCTATAGGTACCTACTTAAACCTTTTGTGACGTCTTATTTTTATCCTCTTCCTAAAATAATATATCTGTTTGAACTGCATTCGTAATTGAATAATACTAAAGAAAATATTAAGGTATGAATTTATTATTAAAATTTTTTTTTACATAAAATCATTTTTTGGAAATTCTTTCTTTTTTTTTTTTCAACTAAACTGAGTGAAATAAAGAACTGATTTTTAGACAAATAGGAAAAACAATGTCAGAGTGATACCTGTGAATAGAATATGACTTTCGAATTGAAAACCGGCGATGTGTAGACAAAAACGCCGGCAAATTGTATAAGCCATAGAATCATATGTTGGTCTTCGTTATGCGTAGTATTGCTATTAGCATCGAAAATGCAGAGTGTTTTAATGAGAAGATCCCTTCCAAATTTTAACAATTCGTAGGTACCTAGATAGCACACCTTAAGGTAAATAAAAAATCATCAATAAACATAATGTGTTCAACGATTAAGGAACTGGCATACTAAAAGCATAACACGAAGAAATTTACTTTCAAGTAGTTGTAATTAGTCTATGACGACCCATAATACTCACCACGGGCTACAAAAATATCTCTGATCATACAGTAGAATGGGCAACCGCCCAGGGCGGTATATTTTGGGGGGCGGAAAAATTGAAGAAAAAATGAAAGTAAAAACTATCGCAGCAACTGCTTCGCCCGAAAATATAAGATTTCAAAAAATCAGTCAATTCCAACCAAAATTAAAATAAGAGAAAAAATTTTGGAAGGGAAAAAAATTTATGAAAGAATGATAATGAAAATTTTAAGTAAAAATTAAAAAAATGACAGCATAATAGGATGAGACCAGGTCAGTGAGTGGGCATGTCCAAAAATGAAAATCAAATGCATTTTGTTCATTTTTTAAATAAAAAACTGAGAAAGATGGGCTCCACATAGGCAAACTTGTCTGTTCCACCATTAGACCATCATGTCTTCATATTTTGAAACATTTGAATGTGCGAATTTGAAAAAGAAAAGCAATTTTTGTGAGAAACTCTTGTGTTCTCAAACGCAACAATGATACTGTCCACATTCCTACCGAACGAGATTTTTGGGCAAAAATTAGGACAAAAACTCTCAACTACCACCCTACCGTTATACTTTGCTCCAAAAAAAGTTTTTTAATTCAAAAATTTTCAAAAAAAAAAAAATTCAAACATTTTGGGGAAATTAAAAAAAATAAAGATACGTCGTCAAGGTTCTTCGAGAAAGTTATCAAACATTACCATTAGGCCTTCATTAGAGCTGCAAAATCTGAATATTGAAAGGTATTAGCATATAGAGGGGATTACATTGAAGGATGTAACCATTTAGATATTTTTTAAAATAAATAATTTATTTGAGAAGTAGTTCACAAACTTTACTGTCACACCTCGTAGTGTCGATGGGTTGCGTAAGGCTCATTATTTTAAGAGCACTCAAAAGAGATTTTGCTAAAAGCGACCGAATAACTAGGAACGGCCCTGTCCCTGAACTTAACCATCATTTTCGATATTAGTATAACTTGAGGAATCCCTAGAAATTTAGCTGTTCAAGATAGAGAAAAACAGAAGAGAAATGTTTTTATTCCTCATTAACAGTAATTTGTTTTTCACGTAGTTAAATATCAACTTTTACAAAATACTTTCTAATTCTAAGCTCTTAGTATGCATATAGTTCCTTAACCTATAGCTCCTTAACCGTTGATAACAAAACCCAATAATTGTGTCAATAGTATATTTAATTTTTCTGAAAGATATATTATTATCTTCTGTAAAGATCTGGGGGGATTATTAGGACATTCAATAGGAATTACAAATAAACGAACACTCTCGACCTACTGCAGATAAAATTTTAATATGGTACTTCGGCAATATTTTAAGCTTTGTCGCGATTCAAATGAGATCCAGGCAGTCGAATATTAATTTGAGTGTTCTGTTTCAAATGTATGAGAAAAATAAAGTGTGGGTTCACCTCTAAAACCCACAGGCGTATAAATTTGGAATTGCGTGTTCCGGTGTTACCGTTTTGGTAAGGCAGCCAACCTTTTATAACAATCCTAAACCGGCGACTAACGAAAGGCATCGCCGGTGTATATGTTGGGCTAAACACGCACTTCATCCGCAAGTATCGAAAGATAGGCGCGTGTTTCGTGTTTAGCCTAGACCATGGCACGTGCGTTTTCGTAGGCACGTTTGCGCTAGGCTATGCTTGTAACATGTTAGCTAAACAGAGAATGAATTTTGTTGCTCCTCTGTTTAGCCTAAGTACTACGAGCGTCTATTTGTTTTTAATGTCCGTAGACTTAATTGCGAGGACTTGGTGATGGACCAGGTCTGTGGTCTGTTGACTGGGGCTGAGTCCCAAAAGAAGGGAGGACATTGTCCCCATAGCAACTCCCCCCCAGTTTCACTGTTGGTGGAATGACTCACGTTCCAAAGTCTGGGGGAACCCTTGGACGACTCATTTGTGTCCGGTAGGTGGCCTCGCATTATTGCGAGGGTTGGCATTTCCTCCGAAGATCAAGTCTCGGAGGGCCACGCCGAGGGTATGTCCTGCAATAGTCCCGTTGTAGTAGGATAGTCTACGGCATTGTTGATAGTTAGCTCGGGATTGGACACCACATTTTCTATTCCTACGTGGGTGGTGTCCCTGTTTGTCCGCCTGAGTATTTTTTCGGAAAGGAGTGTAACTCTGGAGAAGTAGTGATTTGGAAATGCCAGTATTCTGAAAGTTGTTACGGACGACAGAGTTGGAGAATTTGAAATTTGAAAATTTCGGCTCTGGTTTTGGAATTATGAAAAGAGCCTGATTTTCAGAGGTGAGGAAATTGCTCGCCTTCCTAGCGTCAGGTGGCTCTGTGGTGTTAGCCACAGAGGAACAAGCCGCCGATTGGTCCACAGGAAATGGAAGAATTTTCGGGGTTTGATGCATCATCTCATTGAGAATTGACTCAACATCAGCAACTTTCCCTGAGGATTGAGAATTGTTGTTGTTGGCAGGTGGAGAAGTTAGTTGCATCGGAAAGCAACATTTCCTCCTCATAATCAAGGAGTTGGTCAACTTCCACAGTGGTAGTTGAGGACATAATGAAAATTAAAAGACGTTTAAAGAGAAAAAATATAAGGAAATTCGAAAGTAGAATGAAATCAAAGCGAACAGTTCTAATTAAACTAAAGAGTGGTGCTTTGAGAAAACGTCGACAGGCGAGTGAAATGTGTTTGCCCGTTGTTGCAGTGATTTGGTTCGATTTAGCTTTTGCAATCAGCTGTTTGTTACGTCAGTCTGTAGTGTGTTCTGTGTGTTTTTATCTTACCTTCAATTTTGAGGTCGACGTGCTGGTGTGTTTCAAAGCACGTGCGATAAGAGTATGAGATTTTTATTATATCTATATATGAGATTTCTATATATTGGATTTTTATTATATCTATATATTTTTATTCTATGCAAAATCGAGGTGATGTTCTTGTTGGTTTTTAATTGCACTTTTTATATGTTCCTTTTGGCCTGCCTCTTTGTTTAGGCTTGATTGGGCTTTCAGAATTATATGTGTGAGTTATTATTTCCTCATTGAATCTGACTTTTTTCTTATTTTTGGTGTTTGATTTTACCACTTCACTATATGTTTTTCGCGTTTTATTTGTTTCTGTCAGGTTTTATGTTTGTTTTTTTGTCTTTTTTGTCTGAATTTTGTGAATTTTTATTTTTATTTTCATTTATCATTTTGTCCAATTCTGCATTTTCACTAATTAGGAATGCTGGTTTGACCCGATCTATCGACACCTTCTTTTCCTGTCCTGATACAAGTATTGTGAACGTTTTTTCTGTTCGATCAATTACTTTGTATGGTCCAGAATAGGGTTTTTGTAAAGCTCGTTTCATTTCTTCCTCTCCTAAGAACACGTGCGATGTTGTAGCTAAGTGTCTTGAGACGTAATGTTTTTGTTTACCGTGAGTAGGTGCTTGCTTAAGGAATTGATTTGCATCATCTTTTATGTTTTGCACTAAGGTTTCGGGATTTATTTCTTTTGATTCGATAAAGAAGTTCCCTGGCAAGTGTAATTCTTCACCTAATGCTAGTTGAGTGGCGGAGTGGCCAGTGTTTGTTTGTAAGGCTGATCTTAGGCCTAACAAGATGGTAGGTAAGATCTCTACCCATCTTTTTGTGTCGGCAGCTATAATAGAAGCTTTAAGAGCTCTATGCCACCTTTCTACCTTCCCGTTTGATTGGGGGTGGTAGGTTGTAGTAGCCAAATGTTGAGCACCCAAGGTTTTGGTTAGTTCATTAAATAATTGGCTTTCAAATTGCCTACCTTGATCAGTTGTAATGCTTTGGGGTACTCCAAATCTAGCAATCCAGGTTGTATATAATTGAGTAGCTACTGTTTGTGCTGACATCTCAATTAGTGGAATTGCTTCTGGCCATCTAGTTGCACGGTCAATCATCGTAAGGAGGTATTTATGTCCTTGTGATGGGGGTAATGGACACACTAAATCTATATGAAGGTGTTTAAACCGATCGGTTGGTCTAAACCTTTTGAATGTAGATTTTGTATGTCTGCCAATTTTGGCTGTCTGACAATTCAGACAAGCACGGGCTCAGTTGTTACAGTCTGAGTTTATTTTGGGCCATACAAATCTCAAGGTCATGAGTTTTGTAGTACTACGAGGTCCAGTGTGTGATAGGTTATGCACACTGTCAAACGCCATTTTTCTGTATTTTAATGGAATAAATGGACGTTCTTTACCAGTTGACACATCACATATTAGTAATAATTTTGTGTCAGGGGGTTTTCTCAGTTTTAGTTTGAGACCAGTGGTTGGAAGATAATAATTTTTGCAATTCTTCGTCTTCCAGCTGATATTTTGCTATTTCAGCATATGGTAACTGAGATGGAGTTGTGATAGCTTCAATTCGACTTAAGGCATCAGCTGGTTCATTCAGCTCACCTTTAATATACATTATGTCAGTCGTAAATTGACTAATGAATTCAAGCTGTTTTATTTAGCGAGGTGAGGGATGCTCACTTCTTTGCTCGAAGGCATGTGTTATGGGTTTATGGTCCTTGTATACGGTGAAACATCTACCCTCTACATGATGTCTGAAATGCCTTATAGCTGCATTTATTGCCAATAACTCCCTGTCTTAAGTACTATAATTTTTCTCAGTTTTGGAAAGTTTCCTCGAGAAAAAGACAAGTGGTTGATTGGTGTTATCCTTTATTTGGTATAAGGTTGCACCTATTGCAAAATCAGATGCGTCTGTTGAGATACAGAGTGGAAGACTGTCATCCAGGTGAGCCAGTAACGTTGCATTGGCTAACATGTTTTTTGTATTTTCAAATGCTAGGTTTGCCTCTTCAGTCCATTCAATGGGCGTTTTATTGCGTTTTTTATTAGTTTTAATAAGGGCAAACAGTTTCCCTTGTTCTGAAGCAGCATTTTTTATGCAACGTCTGTAAAAATTGATCATTCCTAGGAACCTTCAAAGTTCTGCAACATTCTTGGGTTTGGGAAATTTCAATATTGGCTCCATCTTTGTTTTCAGGGGGCTATACCTTTAGGTGTTATTTGGTACCCGAGAAAGTCAATACTAGTTTTAGCAAATTCGCTTTTAGGTAAATTGACCGTAAGGCCGGCAGTGTGTATATGTTTTTCTCGTGTTCATCAATTTCACCTTCTGAGCATATGCAAATATCATCTAGATAAGCATATGCGAATGGTAAGTCCCTCAATAGCTGATTCATAAAACGTTGGAAAGTTTGAGCAGCATTTCTAAGTCCAAATAGCATTTGTAGATATTCGAATATGCCAAATGGAGTGATAAGTGCTATCTTGCAGATATCATTTTCGGCCATTGGTATGTGGTGGAAGCCCCAATTAATGTCTATTTTAGTAAACATTGTTTTTCCTTTCATATTGTTATTGAAATCCATTATATTGGTTACGGGGTATTTGTCTGGAATGGTTTTAGCGTTCAGGGCTCTATAGTCCCCGACGATTCTCCAAGTTCCATTAGCCTTTTTGGTCATATGTATTGGTGTAGACCATGAGCTGTTAGAAGGTCGACAAATACCTTCTTCTATCATTTTAGAAAATTGCTTCTTGGCTTCAGCAAGTTTGTCGGGCGGCAATCTTCGTGCCCTTGCTGAGCAAGGCTGACCCCTTATTTCTATTACGTGTACTGTATCATGTTTGTATGTTGGATGTTTCCTTATTGATGGTAATAAAATACCTGGATATTCATTTAGTATTTTTAGGAAATTTTTATCTACAGTTGTGCAACTTCCAATGGAAGTATCTAGTAATTTGTAATTTTTTGTTATGCCTTCCACATATTTGCCAGTGGTTGAGTCGATTAAACGATTATTTTTTAAATTGACTACCAACTCATAGTAAGCAAAAAAATCTGCTCCAAGTATTGGTTGTGGTATATCAGCTATTGTGAAATTCCATGACATGTCCCTATGGAGACCTATGTCTATTTTGCAATGTTTTCTGCCAAATGCAGCGAATGTATGTTCGTCAGCTGCATTTAATTTGGATTTCTGAGAAAATTTCTTATGTTTATTTTTAGCTGGTAAAATGCTGACATCAGCACCAGAATCTATGAGGAATTTTCTCCTTTTTGTCCTGTCCATGATGAAAAGGCAGCGAGAGTATTTGGGCGAGGGATCAGTAGCCACTTATTAGTCTGTTCTTTCTTTTCAATCTCTGCGAGGAGAGTTTTCTTCTCCCGCGCATCTTGGACCATCCTCTCCGCCCATCATTTACAGCGAATATTGCAAGCCTTTGCTTTTTCCCCGTATCGATTGTGGTAGAAGCAAAGAGCTGCTGACCAGTTTGGGTCTTGTTTCTTGGGAGATTTGGATCTCCTCGGAGGTGTTGTACTCCTATTTTTATCATCTCTCTGTCCTCGAGAGAGTGACTGCCTATTTTTATAGTTTTTATTTCTATTGGGGGTACGTCCCCTACTCTTGGATCTGTTGTTGAAGTTACTCCTAGCAGATGTATAGTCTCTGGCCTTGCGAGTTTCCATTTTTACCTCAGCTATTTTGGCTCGGAGCTTACTTAATTTGTCTGCTGGAGCTGCTGTTGCTTGGATGGCAGATTTCTCTGTGTACTCCATTGCAGTTTCTGCAGCTTTGGCTAGTGCCAGTAGGTCATCATCTGTCCTTGCATTAGTTAGATTTAGAGCACCCAGTGATTGTACCACTGAAGCTGGTAGTTGCTCACAGAATCTATCTGCAATTACCATTGGAGAGACATGGTTGTCACCTTTTTTAACCAACTTTGTCATGAAAACAGTTGGTTTGTCATCTCCAATTGACATTCCACTTAGTAATTGCCTTATTTCTTGGTGTTGAGTAGTACCAAAGGTTCTTCTTATTTTTTCAATGAACCATTCATAAGGGTCTTCCTCATCCTCCAGACAGTCCATTATTTCTGGGCAGGCCCTAATTATTTCGGCTGGCATGCTGCCACAAAGTTGCTGGTAGTGTTCTTCACGGGGAATTTGCTCAACCCTGAAGCCGCCTGTTAGTTGCATAAGCCATGTTTCTACGTCTTTGGGCAAGAACGTAGGAAGTTCAATTCTCCTTTTCTTATTTTGGTGGTGGCCAAACAATTTCTGTTGTTTGTCCAAGGCTTCTTCTACACTAGCTTTAATTAAATCTTGGATGAGTTTTTCTTGATTCTCAGCTTCTTTGGAAGCGATGGTTCAGACAGCTGCTTGCCTAGCTATATTTTGAGCTGGTTGATCAGCAGTTTCAACAATATTTTCATTTACCATTGTGAAGAAATTCAACTTGTTAGAGGATCCTAGATTTACAAATTGTGGGTTACCACGATTCGTGAGACGTTTCTTTATTTTTAGGCATATTCTGTTACCCTTCTAAGTTGGACAACGTTTATTTTGAAAGGGGTGTTTAATTTCCCACAGTCAGTCTCCAAGTGAAGAGTCCAGCAAAGATTTCCGCTAGACAAGCACGATTGCTCGCACTAGCAGGCCAGCGGTATTCCGCCAGCTAGTGTTTTCACACCTGCTTTCTAAAAAAAATTCCCAACATGAAAAGAAATCACATCGGGGTCACCAGACTGTGGGTTCACCTCTAAAACCCACAGGCATATAAATTTGGAATTGCGTGTTCGGGTGTTACCATTTTGGTAAGGCAGCCAACCTTTTATAACAATCCTAAACTAGTGACTAACGAAAGGCATTGCCGGTGTATATGTTAGGCTAAACACGCACGTCATCCGCGAGTATTGAAAGATAAGCGCGTGTTTCGTGTTTAGACTAGACTGCGGCACGTGCGTTTTCATAGGCACGTTCACGCTAGGCTATGCTCGTAACATGTCGGCTAAACAGAGAACGAATTTTATTGCTCGTCTGTTTAGCCTAAGTGCTACGAGCGCCTATTTGTTTTTAACGTCCGTAGACTTAATTGCGCGGACTTGGTGATGGACCAGGTCCGCGGTCTGTTGACTGGGGCTGAGCCCCAAAAGAAGGGTGGACATGGTCCCCACATAAAGAATTACTGCTTTAAAAAAAAAAGAATATCACATTATTTGAATTTGGACAGATAATGATGCACGTATACTATCTATGTTTTGGTATATTTATTTGGTTAAATCATAGGTACCTAATTTATATCCTACAAATATTTTATCTTAAAATTTAAAATTATTTTTACCTGTTTATAGGCTTTTAATTCCAGATAATTAGTATGCGAGTCGTTACTTGAATCAGAATACGAGAGAGAAAGCCCAGAGAATCTGAAGCTGTGGTACGATGTTAGTTGAAAAAGAGAGAATTTTTCAGAAAATCTCCTTAATTTAAAAACAATAAAGCCTAATTTGTGATTTTTTAATTATTCTTGTTTCAAATTTCAATTATTTTTTTTTTATTTTTTATAACATCTATGTCATTCGAGTTATAATTTTTGAAGATTAGTTGAAAATTTTACTCGTTCTCAAAAAATTAGCGAACAGTCCTGCCTAGACTATATCAAATATTATTGTTATCGAAAGAATGCGTAATTTAGAATTTTTAATATTTTAACTCAAAAATTATATATTTTTCAAATTCATAATTATGCATTTCGGTTTTTTTACTTAAAAGAATATTTGTTTTTTTTTTAGAGTTTCCGTAATGGACACATTGTGTAGGCATCGCCTATGCGGATTCAAAATAAGAACTATTCTTAACCAACTCAACACTGTACTTTTAAAGTTTAATGAATTTTATACCTATACTTGTTGTTCCATAGTTCACTCACCTGCCATCTCATCGGATCCGTATTTATTTGGCACATATACGATCCGGAATCATTTTTTTGTATATTTGATATGTGTAATTTCCATGTATTGTGCCCATTATGTGTGACAGATAATCGTGGATTATGAGCTACAAGACGATTATGAATGGCTAGAATCGCTTTCGAATCCGATTTAATCCATGCAACCTGGAATCAAAGCACAAAGGAAGGTATAGCTACGATTAATATTATCAGTTAAAAAATTTACGAATTAGTTAATGACAAAGAGTCGCAGAGAATAAAACAAAATTCTGTCTCTAGGTTCAATGCAAAACTTCTTTAATTGAAACAGTATTTTAATGTGACCATTGGTTAACCGTCAGATTTCTATACTGTTGACCTCGAATGAATTGTAACATTCGAGCAGTAGAAAAATTCTCTGATTGTATGATAGTTTGTAACTTGCAATTTTTTTAATTTTTATTATTCATTCTAAGTTTTTTTCAGTCTACACATTTTTTCACGCCAAACTTGTTTTGTTAATTTTTTAGCCATTAAAAAGTTATGCCTGTATTATCATGGCTATTTTTTGACTACCTTATATGTATAGTACTCGACCAGTAAAGCTCAATAAAATCATTGTATTTTTTTATGTCGAGATATCCCGGCATAAAAGTTGGTAACCCTAAGGTACCTTCTGCGTACTTTCGACGTTCTGCTTGAGTTCACCAATGTAGAATACATTTTATAAAGTCATCCCTTAAATTCACAAGGATAGCGTGCATAAATGTAGAGAAAATTATGTTTAAAGGTATACTGTCGCAATAATATTCATATCATGACATATTTATGCTAAATTAACATATTTCATAAAATTAGAAGTACGACCAAATATTCGCTTATTCCTAAAAACACATATTCTCAAACACTCATCATTTATTTCAACACTTTCAAACAATGTTTTTACCATTCCTAAATTCTTAGAATGCATATTTCTGTCTTCAAAATACTCCTACATATACTTATCCTATATCAGCAATTCCTTCAATACACGTTTTTTGACAATAGGTCTCTCTAATGTGTTTACACGAATTATGTATAATTGCATATTCATCACATCCTTATTCCTTGAATATTGTTTCCTTCCTTTCCCTTTAATACAAATCACTCAAAACTCTGGCCTAAGACAATGTTTTGGTGGTTGTACTTCAATCTCATTTTGTACTGTAATCATTAAGCACACATTTATATTTTCATGTGCTATATTTTTGTAATACACAAAATTATATTTTGTGTTGAATAGTTTTATTTTAACGATGTATCCACCACAATATTATCGTTACATACACAATGGTTGCCTACTTATCACCGGCATGTCTGACCAGAAATCATCGTTCTTTATTGATACAGTAATAGTAGTCAAATTGGTTATTACATAGAGTAGAATAAATAAATTACAATAAATGTAAAAATTTGTCGTTTTTCAATACATTTTCCAAAGCTGAATACCAAACGAACTCGTTTAACTTAGCGATTAAAAATGGGCGATTAATTTGAAAAATCGATTAATCGATTTTTCACAGTATCGATTGCGAAATAATCGATTATATTAAGGTGAGTCAACTAATCGATTAACCTTTTACCTATTTCCACATTTTTCACTTATCGGTTAATCGATTATTTAGAATAATCGATTTTTGTCCGTAGGCTACCTACTTTCACTTATTTACGGCAAACTGGTTATGCAATATGCCAAACATTCAAATAGGTAGCAGCTGCTATATTTAATGGTTTTATTTTTTTTTTTGTTGGAAAACTGTGAAAATGGGGATAAGATGAACATATCTTTATAGAATTTGACATTTCTCAACTGACAAAACGATCGTACCTTAAACTGTTTGTTTTCCGATTCCTTTGGTAGATATTTTACAAATATTTTCTAAAAAATAAATAATAAAATTTTAATTTTCCATGTTCATAAATAAGAACGGAAACCATGCCTAAAATTTCATTTTCAATTAATATTTTTGACATATTATGTACGCCAATTGAAGAGAATAGAGGCGGTATTGAATTAATTTTGAATGTGTCCCTCAATACTCAATAAGCTGTTCATCAAATAAAAACATTCTAAGTAAAATAAATTTTATTCTAAGACTTAATTTTGCCTCTCCTCGAGAATTTTTCATTAGATGATAAAACGAGCGGTGGAAAACAACATTCTATTATAACTGAGATTTGAGCGATAAGTTATTCGAAAAGTATAAGTTTATTGGTCTAAAAAAGAAAAATAAGATGAAAAATTGGAAAAAGCAAATTATAAATTGTTCGAAAAACTGCAATCGAAAGTAACTGTGGCTGCAATATAAGCGGACGAAGAAAAGCAACCAAATCAAACTCTATATTGTATATAAAGGTATCATCGCTGAATTTAAAGTATCTCGTACTCGAAGAGTCGAGTAATGTTGACTTTTTTCATTATTTGCCACAAACGTGTTAGAATGTTTTAGAACATCCAAAACGAATATTAATAAATAGTAATGTGAAAACCAATAAATACGTTTTCACCAAATAAGATGACAGGTGTTTAGTGAAGTCTTGCGAAAAATAATTTAAATATCGCGTAAATTATCTCGAAAAACAAATTAAATATATAATTATATATTTTTTAAATTAAATTTTTATGTTTTTTGCCTCATTTAAATAAATCATTTCTACAGTTGTATCCCAATTGGAAGGCAGACGGATGCGAATAATTTTTGTTGTCCAGTTGACGAGATTTTAGCTGTATAATTTTACAAACGGCCATCCAATAACGATTTGTTACGGTTTTCAGTTTGATTTTAATTAAATTCGCATCTCCGACAAAACGCTTATTTGCGTGTTTATGGATCAACGGAGGTGTCAGAGATTGCAGTTGGATGGAAACACAAAAATGAGTGAGAAACAAAAATGAAAAAAAAAAAAAAAAAAGAAGAAAGAAAGTAGAAAAGCCGTTTATAGTGCAGTGCATTGTCAATCCAGCCAAAAACAACGAGGATTATTTGGATATTAAACGTAGTACTGATTTTCGATTTTGTATAGGGCTGAATGACGAGACGAGGCATAAGCCTTGTATCGACTCGGTAAATGGAAATTTATGAAGCTGATATAATGCTGTAGCAGGGTAAACACACGATATGTCTCATCGTCTTTTTTATTTTTTTCGGATGAATTTGCGGAAAAAGGGGGTAATATTAGAGAAAAAGGTCAGTAAATCATCAGCGTGAATTAAGAGGCCTTGACTTTATTTTCTTGTCATATATCGGAGTGGCCAAATTATTATTTTTGATGGTAAATATATGAGAAAACCAATATTAAATATAGCAGCGTAATGCTTCGTATCAAATTTTGATTAATATATATATTTATTTATTTTTGTTTTTTCTACAAATTAACGTGGAACACACTTCAGCCTCATTCTCTTCCTAAAAATTATTACGAATATGACAATTGTGTCAGGAGAATGTGTCAGAAAGACATGAAACACTGAGTCCAGGATGTGGTGAGATGAGAAATTTACAGGAGTTAAAATGAAATAGCAAAAGAGCCAGAAAAAAAATCAAGCTAAAAGTGTGTTTTAACTTCTGAGCTGTTAATTTTCATTCAACATGTGAATGTTTATAGCTTAAATCGGTGGACGGTCATGGGGATGGAAGCCCCCCAGTGTGGCATAAGAAGCTGAGTTTCATTTTGAAAAATAAACTTCTAATCCGAAATGATGATTAAATATTTTCTATGTCAATAAAAGTCCTAACGATACAATAAAAAATAAGAAAAGAACAATTTGTTTCTAATTTTAGTTAAAAAAAAAAAAAAAAAAAAAAACAAAAAAACAAAACAATCCTGGCCTATTTTAAATTCAGTGTTGGCAATTTACTGGTGGCAGCCTAAGTTGTACCTAGCTACGCATCAACTTTTATGCAGTACTGACCAGCCAACATCATTCTAACCTTTAAAAACCAATACTGACAAATTTTAAAATCCTGTATTGGCTGTTTAGTGGCTGCCCATATTATCTTGCCGATGCTACCACCAACTAAAGTGATGTACTTTCTTAATGCTGGCTGAAGATAGCAAATATTTTTGAGACCACCAATCCTTCTCCCCTCTGGCTCCTGAGAACACACGACTATCTTTATAATATATTTTACATATTGGTTCGCAGCTACAGTGTAATACTCTTTCCGCCGCTCACTTATCCATCTCCGTACATCATCGTTTATCTCACTCAAACTGTACTCACTCTCATATTATATGATTGATATAAAATACACACGCTTCAGAGATGTTACTTTGATTAACTGTTTATTTCACGTTGTAAAACTTCTTCTTCATCGATCCTCTGAAAAATTTCGATAACGATTTCAAAATATATCAATAGTTTCCATTGTTTCGATAGTGTCTCGTCTTCATTACTTTCGTTTAAACAGATAAAAAAGTACAACTAAAAAAGTGTGAAAACACACACCAAAAAAAGCTAAAAACAATAGTCATTTGGTATATTACAGATGAAAAAAAAAAAAAAAAAAAAATAGAAAAAGGTTAACAGTTGGAAAATTTGGTTAATTATCGTGTAAGCTATTGAAAGAAAAATTATCGAGAAAAATTTCGATACCGCTAATCGACAGTATCGATAGTTTTTTTTACTACGTCACCTCTAATGCTGGCAAACCAATTTTAGGTCAACCTTTACAAATTCAGTATCGAAATTTTTTCTAATCACGTACAGCATCTTTAGTGTCAACGTAACACTGAATTATATTCCATGTACTTCCATCAACAATGGTGCAATATTGTTCTTATCTGGCGAACCAATATTAGGGATTTCATTTACTAACCCTGTATTACTCGTCAGAATTGTATTAATATTCAAATACCAGCTCCGATTTAGAACTTGATTTCATAAATAATTATTGCCAAACCCAATTTAGATGATACTGGGCCAGTATTAGATCCCATATTCATTTTGTATTTGGCCGACAGTTGGTGGTTGTCCTTGGTACTGACACAGTACTATGGCTCGTCACTACCAGGTATGTGCATGGCAAGCAGTTTGTTTTGTTTAAGTTAGGTTTACATTTGTTCATAATGTTTACAGTTACTATAAGTTATATAATTATGTAGTTTAAAAACATTATATCAAGAAAAACACAAAATAGCTTTTCATCTCTTTCTGTGAACACTTTCATGTGCATATATGCATATATATACTATTACCTTGACATTATTTGACAGCACTAGTGTGCTGCTGTGCCTATTATTAGAAATGAGGCAGAATGGAAATTTTAGATAGGAATAGCCCTTATTCACCCACATCTTTAAGTTACCTAATTTAGATAATATGTTGAAGTCCAAATCATAAATTATGAATACATTCGCATTATTTTGGGTACATATCTTGCAGAAATGAAAGAGCGTAAAATCAAAATTAAAAATATAGTATATTACATGCCAAAGTTCAAAAGTGAATGTTTATATGCAAGGGAAATATTGTGAAACAAGAGCAGTGAGTGAGTAATTCAGTAGGGAGATATTTTTCATAATTAATGATCAGAAATGTTAATTAAATGCCTCATAAATATTGTTAATGAGGGATGAAGTACATTTAAAAGTTATGTTAGAATATGGTGAACATGCAAAATTTCGTATGAGCAACTATGGCACTGTGAGTAGTAAGTGAGATTGTCACGCAAGATGTTCCTGGTTCAAGTCGGACATTTTTTTTTATATCGTTTCTATTAATAACTTTGATAGGGTGAGAGGTTGGTGTTCTGTCACATTTCTATAGACATTTGTATCGTTTACAGAAATGTAGTGAAACAAAATATAGACGACTATTATTCCTGTTTCTTGGAATAATAGCCGCCTATATTTTTCCTATTCTCGCAAACAAACAACACCAAATATACTGACTTAGTCAAGTCATCATATTTGACAGATGTTCATACAGTAACGCCATCTGATGAAAGTTTGACCATCTTGATTATTATGAAAAGTAATGGCAAATTTGTCCTCTATAACTGAAGACAAATTCATTCCTGTGTCTACCTTTCTGAAGTGATGTACGAGTAAATTAGAGTCCACACTGGTGGTTGTGGATAAAACTAGGTTTCATTAGAAGTAGATAATAGAAGTAACAGAGTAATAATTAATAGAAAGTAATATTAGGATGTTTAAAGTTTAATGTGGTATTGTATATTTTAAGAATTAATAAAAGATATATAACTAATAAGGTTCAAAACGAATTTTTAAAAGATGAGTTTTTATTTATTTTTTGGCTATAACTTCGTGCAAAATAAACATTATTTTGTTGTGGAAGGTTGGCTGCAGTACTGGTATATTTTAAAATCGCAGCAGCGAGTAGAATAAAACCTTATAGAAAGAAGATTTCTTATTTGATTAAGTTTTCCCAGTTGTAAGAAAAACTCAATACAATGGGGTAATTTTTTCCTAATAATAGGTACATGATCATATCGTAATTTGTGAGTGAAAGGTATTGCTTATCATTGAAGTAACCTCAATGTAAAGTTATTTTTCAGTAACTTAGAATTTCTTTTTTTTTTAAGAATTCACTGGCCTGATTGAGATTCGAACTTGTAACCTCTGCATTAATAAGTTGTCACTATACCTATTATGCTAAAAAAGCTAGTTCAAAAAAAGGTAGTCGCTACGGGTATATTTTTTCATTTTGATTGTTTTTTCTATTCGAAATTGCTAACAATATTACAATTAGTAGTTATTAAAGGTTCTGTTCGCATGATTTTGTTTCTTTCTGATCATTAAGTATAAAAATATCTTCCTCAACAATGTTTGAAAGTGAGTTTACATGACTCAGGAATTACTCACACGTTACACTCATTTTACAAATTCACCCTTGCATTTAAACCCTCACTATCACACCTTGGTGTGTATGTATAATATACTATTAACAAAGAAGAATTAAATAAAGAAGGTTAAGTATAATAGGTATAATGTGATTAAAATAAAAATAAAAACATTACTTGTTGGAGTTCGACATTTTGATTGCAGTCTTACAAATCAACATTGTGTCAGAAAGAAAGTATATCCTCGTTACCTTGTGACCTCCATGCCTCGATGTAAAGTGAACAAGCTTCCATGTAAAACCATCATGTAAACATTTTTACATGGAGGCACGTTTACTGTACATCCAGGTTATGCTTCATCAATGATAAGCGCGACTTTTTCCTTGCAAAACATTGGTGTAAACATTGCCTTTCTTATCATGTATTATAGAAAACATTGTTTCTTTACGACATAATTTCTGATTAATTTTTACACAATCCACATTTTCATATTTTTCAAAACAGAATGACGAAACTTTTAAAATCTCGGTAAATAAAACTGAATTTCCTGATGTTAGATAGCAACTTGAGTAATATTCTCGGGTAATTCCAGTTAATGAGGAATTTAGAGGAAATAAAAATGTACTTCCTCTAATGTTGTATGAGAAAAGAGTTGAAGAATAAAGAAAAACAAAAAAGCTGCTAAAAAGAGAAAAAAATCCACCTTCAATTAACGTTTTTCGATTAGACGTATTTTACCGCGTACGTTATTCCATTATTCAAATTCAGACGGGGAGCTGTCAATTAAAAATTACTTCAATCTTTTTCATTCGAGAAAAGAATTTCTTGTGAAATGACTCAGAAAATTAAGTTTGCAAAAGGAAAAGAGTGAAACCAATCTTTCCGATATCCTTGTTTACATTAATGTAAGAAGGAAAAAGAGAATGGAAGGAAAAAAAAAAAAAAGAGAAAAAAGGAAAAAGAAGTAGAAACAAGGCGAGCACAACGTATTAGGGTGTCCCATTTTATAATATATTTTTTCGTACCATACAATTGGAAATTATTTTCTTAATTTACGAATATTTATTCAAATTTTTTTTAAATATTTTTCTAAGATTGCTCGTTGTTTGAACACAATGTCACGAATTGTTTGTCTTTCATTTTATCTATTTGAAACATTTCTTTGCAATAATCTATGAACTCGGAACTTCTTGAATTATACTTACCCTGTACTCTCCAAGATGATTGACAACGCAGGTAAATTGCACGTCTCTACCTTGACTGGCTGTAATATTCTCCAGTGGTGCATAAAATTCGGGCATACTCGTAGATGTCTGATAATATCCAGTGGCGACTAAAACACAACGGAAGTATATTTTTCCATTAATATAAAGGTTTTTTTTTTTTTTGGAAGAATATTATACAGAGTAGGAAAAATTTGAAATCGTAAAACTGTATGTTCATCAAAAAATGTGTTCCCAAATACATAGGTATCCTACATTTTCATGCAGTCAGCTGGTAAATTGATGAAATATTCCGAACGTACCATTTTACATTAATCAAAATTTTTTTTAGGAGAAATCCGCCCAACAATAATATTTTATTTTGTTCATTTAAGAATTTTTTATAGTTCACAGTTCGTATTTTTCATGTTGAATAATAATTGGAACGGCGAAAATACCATGAATTTTAAAATTTTATTAGTACAGTAAAGAATGAAATTTTATTCTGTAAAATTGCCTTATTTTCTTCTTTTTTTTTCACAAATGTTAATGATTGGCTCTAAATAACATATTAAAAGACTCAAACCACACCCAACTTGCTTCAGTGCAAATGAGGGGAAATGTACCTCCAAATTAATATTTTTCAGTTTACTCAAGCAAAAATAACTTTAGCAGCAAAATAGTCAAGTCAAAAAATGTAATTTTTTTGTGTATTATACCTCACGCTCTTAAAAAGTGAACTTACAAGATACCTGTGGAATACCTTGTCGTGAGAGATATTCTCACCAGAAGGAAATTCTACAGAATTTAAACGTGTTCAGTCACTTCGTACATAAGTACGTGTAAGCCAGAACCAGACCGAACACTGGTGATTTTAGAGCTGGTTCAGGCGGTTTATATACGGCTTATTTACACGCACACTAAGACACGTACGTAGGAATATACGTACGTCTGTGAGGGCGGCCAGGTCGCATCAACCCCTACCAAGATAAGAGATGGCTGACCGGTTCGTGTACGGATTGTGACATTGTTTTGTTGTGTCACGATTCGGTACTTGTACATTACCTGCATGTACTTGCAGGCAATTACAATCGAACGTATTTAGTGTGTTTAACGTCGCAAGGACGATTATTTGCCTGCCCTTTGGGGCGGCAACTGTTGTCAAGGGGTGCGAGCCCCTTTACCTCATACCGGTGAGTCCCCACAATACCACTTTTTGTATTCAGTTTTAAATTAAAATAATGTGATAAATATATCCTTCGAAAAAACAAAAAATTTCAAAATTTAGTATCAAACATTTTTCTTTTTATTTCTTTTTTTGAACACTAAAATTTAATCAAAATTTTCATCCAAAAATGCATTTATAATTGATTTCAGAATAAATACTTTTTGTTTCAATAATTTTATTTGGATAAAAATTAGATGATATTCTCCCTACCTAAATCTACATTATCAGTTTAGGAGACTGATCGAGTTTGACTCCTTTAACCTTTGACATAATGGAGGGGAACTTCTGAGCCGGATGCTGTTTCTATTTTTAAAACATTGTCCACAACGAATACTATTAAGAAATAACACCATCTACGGTGTGATTTTTCATCTTTGTTCCTCCAATATAGATTTTAAATAAGACCATCTCAGTCTTTGTTTTAGAAAGAAATAACAGGCTTATTTCCTCTCAAATATTTATGGCTTTATCCATCTTTTTCGAATACATTTGATTAAAGCTAAGAAAAAAAAGTTTCTTTATTTAAAATTTATGAAAATACCTGCTTATAATTTCTTCTGGAAAATAGGGTGTCATCTAATGAAACACTGCTTCTATTGTTGAGACTCACTTTGGGATTAGCCACAATTATAAAAGATACTGTTTGATCAACAAATCCTGTACTTCTCTAGTTACACTCGAGTCAATCAGTAATATGTTTTATTTGGTTTGTTAAAATTATGCCTGAAGCAAGTGCTGTTTTAAATGTATTCTAGTGAAGTACAGTAGTCACCTGAGCCATGGTCTAATTGGCTATTTTAAAATCATTAACTAAAGTTTTTTGTGAAATATTTTTGGAATTGATATTTTTAGGATAAACCGAATTGTTCTGGTAACCACTTTTGGAATTTATTATTTTTTGAGGACTTCTTCCTATATCTTAAAGAAAAAATCAAAAATTTCAGTGATTTTAAAATTAAAAAATTTATCAAAGAAAATTAAAAATTAAAATCAAGTATTTCTCTTGTGAATAATTCCAACAAATTCATAAACCAAAATTCAAAAGTTTATTAGCTTATTTTTGGACCAAAATTCACAAGTTTTAAATTCAAAAAACTTGTGATTGTTATATCTTGGATAATCCAAATCACAACCTGAGAATCCAATATTTAGCCACCAAAAATTCAAAAAAGTAACCAAAATCAGTGCTCAATGAAGATTCCAGCTGGTTCTACAGCAAAGGACATATTCTTGTCAGTTAATTTTTGGGTTCATTGGGGCACAACATCTTCACAGATTTGCGAATTTGTATTAAACCAATGTCGACTATCATAAATAACAACTTTTTTTCATACTTTGGATAAGAATCATAACTAGTATAGAGATAAACATTGTAAACAACTTGAATTGAATTAATATCAAATTATGGACTGTTCTTTTGAAAGTATGATTTTCTTTTTCCAAATATGTTAAAACTCTCGAATGGGTTGACTCACCAAGCAAGGTGAATAATTGTTCGATGTTTGGTGAAAAATGAACGATGATTGTGATGATTTGTAGATCAAAACTGAAGGTTACTCTCCGAAGTTCTGGAATTCTGGCTTATCCGGTTGCTCAAAACTTCTTATTTTTTTCTTGTTTGAAGTTTTAATTTTTGGAATATTAAAAAGGTTGTGAAAAATATGGTAGGTTAAAGCGGTTTTCTTTTAGGATGCAGCAACCTCGCTTGGGATACCACAATACCAGAAAATTTGAATTTTTATCAGTAAAAATTTGGAACAAAAAACTATCGGTCTTATTGATTTGTGGTTTATTTCATTCGATTCAGTGCTAAAAAATACGTAGGATTTGATTCGTTATGTTGTTCCTGATAAAAATTTTAATATAGGTTGGGAACATTAAAAAAATAGCTAAAAAATAAGGTTTTTAAATACATTTTCCCTCTTATGTTTTTGTCCGCACACATTAGCGCTCCCAGAGAGTCTTGAAAGGCAAAGGGAAGATCTTTCGAATTGTAGTTAAACAACCTCACCTAACCACCCAATATAATAAGAATACTGAGCGAATTGAGAGCCAAAAATTATATTTGGGAAATATTATTTTGGAAATTATACTTTTTTCGAAATCAGATAATTTGCGACATTCTGCTCTGTATAATGAAGATAATTATCGGATATTTTTTCATCTTATCTTTTTCCATTTCTGCTTATCGCCTGGCCTTTTGTTCAGATACTATCAAAAATTGAACTTTGGTAAAGTACCATCTCCCGCTCTCACTAATTTTGGTGCTTACTCTTACTTTTAGAAAATGAAGGAAATCACTCCATTTGGTGAATCCTTTTTAACAGCAAGCCGTATGAAGTTCGTTTTCGATTATTTTCTTTTAGTTTGGAAATTATGGATTTGGTCGTCTTTCGAAATATTTAATAAGTTAATAAAATATCATTTCGTAATTATAATAAACTGGTATGTTGTAAGTTGAAAATTAGAAAATACGAGTCTCGAT
Source organism: Ericerus pela (assembly GCA_011428145.1). Taxonomy (NCBI): domain Eukaryota; kingdom Metazoa; phylum Arthropoda; class Insecta; order Hemiptera; family Coccidae; genus Ericerus; species Ericerus pela. Next base: position 1,154,642 of record WOFM01000395.1, read on the forward strand.
TTTCTTCAGTTTATATACATTCAGAGTTAGTCGGTATTGGTGGAGCAAAATATTGACATTTTCTTCGCAATGATACGTATTGATATTTCAAGGGAAATTTGGATACGCCAAATACCGATATTTGAGATAAAATATCACCATAATATATAGGATGGTTTGTAAGTTAGTTTCATTAAATGTGATATTTTTTGATATTTTAACATGTTGAAACGCTATGTAAAATAGCCATATTTTGGAGACAATATCGATACTTATCGATATTTATGGATATTTTTTTAAACCATTGGTCCGTACATTTGTTCCATCTTTTATATTCCCCAAAAATTCTATACTATAAATGTTTCAGTTCCCTCCAATGTGCTGTCTATGCTGAGCACTTGTAAGGCTTTATTATACAAAGAATATAGATTTCTAGTTGCCACCAAACAATCGAAATCTGCAAAAACAGCGTCGAATTATAACGCACAATTTTTCACCCTTACAATGCCCTTTAATTGGCTTTCATCATTTCTCCCTTCCGCCTGATACAGTTTCACTCCGATTCCAATACTGCTCACGAACCTAAACGATATTCTACCTGCTGGCGAAATCATATAAATTAACCCGAAATAATCGTTTACAGACACTCCAGCTGGCTTTTTTTTTCCTCCACTCTTCTCGCTTTCCCAATGTTATCTGGCCACTATTTAATGGCTGTGCATTTCGATAGCGATAAATTTACTGACGTAACAAACGCTTTGCACGAAAATATTCTGCACAGAGTTTCATATTTTACGGCATTAAGAAAGAGTGCGAAGTAAAGTGTACCAAAAAAAAAAAAAAAAAAAAAGGTGAAAGAGTAAAAAATAAATTCCTGAAGTTGAAGAGAGAAAGTGGACAAAAAAAAAAGAAGGAAATAATATAGTAAAATAGGGGAGATATTGTGCAACAAAAATTAAAAAAAAAAAAACAAAAAAAAATACCCGAAGAAAGTGGCGAATCGTTTACCCTTCTAAACGCTCCTCTCACCAGCTCAGATTTATAATCTGATTTATGTTCGAAAATTTAAATTAACTTAATATTCAGTTTCAGTATTTACAGAGTAATTCGTATATTTTACTTAATCTTTGAAAATGTTACTTATAAAAGACGAACGTAGACTGAAGCAGCATCGTGAAACTTCAGCCACCGTCTTCGTCGCTGCTGGTGCGAAAGATAGGTATGAGAGTGAAATTTGAAATTTGAAAGAAGTGTGACAAGATGATTCTTACCTTGGCAAAGTGCACGTCTCTCGTGTTTCAGGGAGGTACTTAGTGTATTGAAATAGCAGCGTTCAAAATTGACGTCGGTAAAAGGCAACACAATGGGACACTGCTATGAACAAAATTCTCGTCGTACTTTTTCGACGAATTTACTAATTAAAACTTCTCGTTACAATTTTCAAGTGTACTATTTTTGCATCGTACCATGCTATTATGCTTTCTTGTTTTATACTTAAAAATAGGTATATTCTGGATGATTAGCATATTTAACACCCGGGAACGACTTTGAAAGCCTCAACTTCACATTATTTTACGTGAGAATAAGAACTAAATGAAATTTCATTGTAAACAGCAATTGTTTGGAAATAAAATGCTGTTCGAGCACTGGTTGGTTAGACCGATTCAATGTGTTTACTCATATTATTGTTGTTATTCTGCCACGTATTCGCTTCTTCTGTAACTAGTTCCAGAGTAACCAACTCCTCGTTGACTCTCTCATTAATCAATGATTTTGTATGGCATTTTCGTGGTGTTTTCTGTTACATTAAATTGTATTACTTCCGTCAAAGAGTTTCTTCTCATACTCAATGGACATTGGTGAGACGAAAAATATCCATACGTATGTGTACTCACTTAGCATATCACTGCCTCAGCCACTATTTAAGATAGACTTCAGCTCAATGAGAAAAAAATTAGCATGAATTTACTATCCGTATAATTTTAAGATTAACTTTCGAAGTTTTAAAACGGAAAAATGAAAAGATAGGAAAATTAAATAAACATTTTTGAGGTCCATTTCCCTGGCCCCCCCAAATGCTTTGATTTTTGAAAAATTGGACTCATTGAATTATTCTTCAATTGTACCGAAATGTTCCGCAAGTAAAAAGCTTTGTTCCTCTTCCCTTCTTGAGATATTTTTAAAAATTTGATGGTGGTGGGGAAATTATAGCCTCCCAACTGATCCGAGTTTGGAAAAATTGGGCTCAATGAATTGTTCTTGATTTGTACCGAAATGTTCCAGCAATAATAACGTTCTGTACTCACTTCCTTCTCTAGTTATTTAAGTTTGTTTAGTGGAAGGGCTGAGGAAATGATATCCCCCAATTAATCCCATTTTAAAAAAATTGGGCTCCATGAATTGTTCTTCATGTGTACCGAATTGTTCTACTAATAAAACATTGAGGTAAACCTAAACTGCATTTAAAGTTTCTGGAATATAGAAACCTCTCCTCTTCCGCTCAATAATTATCCTTCAGCCACTATTAGAGCTGGAGAGCTGAGGTTGATATCGTTGGAAAGAAAGACAAATTTTCATAAATCTACTATCCATGTAATTTTTCGATCATCTTTAGCAATTTGAAAATACACAAACGATGAAAAATTTTATGTTTTTGTGTTATTTAGATATTTTCATGTTTATACAATTATATCAATCATTTATGAGTATAATCGGAACAGTACTCGCGTATTTGTTTTAATATTATTCTGTGAGACTTGTCCCCTTCCCTGGGGAGTCGCTGCCCCATTGACAGACGTTGATTCAGTTCATCACCAAAACCCTCAATAAATAGTGCTTAGCACTTAAAACACGTTAAATTAGGCTAAACTGATGAGAATTCGTTTTCTGTTCAGCCATTTTGTGAAACGCCGACGCAATTCATCTTTAGGTATACGCAATTACAAATCTAGGGCAGCAACGCAGGACGTGTCAATTGCAAGTTTATGTGATACTTACTCACTGTAGATACCTTCCAGTCACGAGTCAGTTAATATCCTATTGTATGGTTGCCGGTGCTCATTGAGATTAGGCATTAGTCAGGTTGACTGCCTGCACTTTGAAACAATAAGGTCAACGCAAACACGTAGAAAATAATATATATTTATTTGCCTGTAGGTGGAGTCGACTAAATTTGCCACGATAATATAATTATTCTTAGTGAAGGAAGGTATTTTGCTTTGAAATTTTATTCAGATACACTTTACTGCCATAATATGTTAATTTTGGCCAATAGATGTTAAACTTATAGCTAAATATCAGAGTACCTTATTGTTATAATAGACACAGTGGGGGACATTGATTTTCTGTAATAAGTATTGTTGATCTCAGTATCTCAAGATTACAAACAAATAGTGAAAAACATATTAAGGGAAAAGTGATTTCCCTATGGGGTAGGGTTGTTCTCTAGGTATTACAAAAAGAGTGAGAAAAACAGTAAGGAAACTTCTGCGTACTTACAGATAATGACTTTACATATAATGGAATGAATTTTGTGTTTCCAACGTCACGAATACTACGTAAAAAGTGTGGTGAAAAAAATACCTGCCCAAAAATTTTGGGGGAAGTTTTTACAAAGGATTATTTTCTTATTATCTTACGGACGTTAAAATGGCCGACTATAATTTATGCCTTGTACTTACAGGAGCAGAAAAATATATTTTTTAAGGTTAGAGTTTATATTTTCACCGGTGTAACATGATGCCAAGTTTTTAAAAATCGTGATCGATTTTTTTTTTTCTTTCTTTCAAAAAATTAAACTCTAAAAGAAAGAAATAGAATATGGGTAAAATTAAAACCATACTTGAGGACATTTAGTGAAGGCAGTAGGTACCTCTAACGTAACTGTGTGTAAAAATCCTTTCACAATTTTATCGAATATGTATTGAACCACTTCGGACGATGAGAAAATAACCTAAAAGTAAAGAATTTCTATGCAGTTTCAGTTCTCAGTTTGCAAACATTTTCTTTACATCCAGTAAACCCATATGAATGAAATTTATTTATTTATCTTTATATTAGGTAGGTACAAGAATTATAATTATTCGAATGAAAATGATTCGTTTTTTCTATCATTGGACAAAGATAAAACAAAAAACTTTAGATTTCGCACGAATTTCGTAAAACTTTTTTACGTTCAGCAGTTTTTGATGAATTTCACAAGAAACTTTGACAAAATATGTTGAAAATCTAAAGTAATTAGAATAGTTTGGTAAATATTTTATTTGTTGATGGTTATTTATTAGAAATTTAACGCAAAATTCATTAAAAGTAGCAGTAATAGCCGACACCCATACGAAATTTATGTGAAATCTACGATTATATTATTTCAAGGCTCAGATGCAGGCAGATAATTATTTCCTGCCCTCTATTATTGAAATTTTCTCATCAATTTTTGAAGGTGACACTTATTTGCAAAACGACAAATAAATTAATATTGTTTATTTCAATCTCCTACATTACTATTTACAACACTTAAAAGTTTATGGTTAAAGTAGTCGAATACGAAAACGTTATAACAAACCAAAAATACAATAACATACTGTTTAAGACTTATGAAATTCGTTGTTCCAATAATGTAGGAAAATATTTCACCTGGAAACTAGCAGATCTTAATAAATAGAATTCCACCTCAACAGTAAGTTATTAACTCATCATTTTTGTTCTTCAAGGAACAAATGGCTGAATAACGTTATCTCCTTGATCTTCTTCGCAAAAAATTTCTACATGATATTATTTCAAATTACTAAAATCGTTGACAGATGGGATGTAAAAAAAAAAAAAAAATAATAATGAATAAGACTGTCAAAAAATATTATTGAAATACGCTCATCTTAATAAATAACTTATAACTAGCAAAGGCAAAGAGGAGAATAATATTAATAAAATTCCGTAATGATAAAAAATAAAAAATTTAAGAAAAATTATCATTTTTTATTCAAAATTCCAGACTTTTTTTACAGAAATAAGTACAAGCGACTTCTAACTAAAAAAAAAAAAAAAAATTCACTAAACGGCGATTACTTTTAATGAAAACATTTCAACATCCGTTTTGCAATAAACAAAATTAATATTCATATCCGTCACATTTTTCACATTTTTTGGCCAATTCCAAAGAGGCTGGTTGGGGGTCAAATTCTGTCGACATTTGTCACAAGTGAGACAAAGTAAAAAACAAAATTCACATTCCATGCAAAAATCCTTAACTTTTTAACGACATAGTTTTTCCAAAAACTGAAAGCTGATTTTTGAAGCTTGTAAACGAAACAGATTACGAAACTGACACTTTTTGGTCCGTGCAGTGGTTTTTTTTTGAAAATTCGTTCCATGAAAGAGTAAAAGTTAATTGAGACTGACATGACCGAAACTACATCTGCAGAGAAATACGAAATTTCGAAGTAAGGGAAAACGTTTGCTGCAAAAAAAAAAAAAAAATATAGAAAGAAAAAACCCATTTAGCCATCCTAATTTATCATGTTTTTCAAGCTTCGAAGAAATCAAGCACTCGAGATTAGCTTTGGATTAAGTCACTAAAAGCGAAAAAGTTGTAAATTTTTTCTCGTTTTTCTCGCGTATCGTTTGAAACGAAATTATCACCCAGGTTTTTTATTTTTCATTTTTTTTACTCATTATTTTTGCAGACGTCAAAGGTCAGAACGCATGTTTTGCTTTCTTGTTATTTTGTTTTCTATTTTTTTCCTTTACTTCTCTCTTTTTTTTTTTTTTTTTTTTTTTCACTATCAGTTATTTACCTTACGCATCTTCTGGTTAAGTGTGAAAAATTATTGTGCAAAACCTGTTTTTTAATTAGCGTGCGAAACCAATTGTTCTGGTAAATTATTCTCGAAAAAAACGTGCCACTCTAAATGTTCCGAATAATTTCATTGCCCGAATAATTAATCATTCTTATATGATTTCTAAAATACCTGTACCGGGTGTCCCAGTTTCTCTTCTTATCTCTTAACGGTATGAGGGAACTCGTTCAGATAAAAAAAGAGTTCTCTTTTTATAAGCTTTTATTCTACTCACTACTGCAATTTTAAAATATAACAATACTGCAGCCAACCTTCCGCATCGAAATAATGTTTATTTGGCATGAAACTGAAGTCAAAAAAAAATAAAATAAACGCTTATTTTTTTAAAATTCGTTTATAACCTAAACATATTTTATTATTATGCTCTCGCTTGGAAATTGATAGATAAGATATAATAGGTCAGCGAAAATATATGAAAGGGAAAATTTCAAAAAAATTAAAACAAAAACTAGTTTAAAGTCCTGTCGATTGATCTTGATCAAGTTAAAATTGTCCTCAATCGTCTAAAACAGAAAAAAAAGTATATGCGTATGTGGAATACCTTGTCGTGAGAGATATTCTCACCAGAAGGAAATTCTACAGAATTTAAGCGTGTTCAGCCACTTCATACAAATGTATGGGCAAGCCAAAACCAAACCGAACACTGGCGATTTTAGAGCCGGTTCTGTGAGTTTTTATACAGGTTTTGGCGGGTGCACACAAACACACGTACGTAATAAAATACGTACGTTGTTTAAGTACGGCCAGGTCGCATCATCCCCTACTATCGTAGGTGGCGGCTGGCCGGTTCGTGTACGAATCGTGACATTGATTGATGGATGACGTCACGATTCGTACTCGTATATTATCTGCAAGTATTTGCAGGTAATTACGATCGAACGTAGTTTTGTGTGTGTTGGTTTAACGTCGCAAGGACGATAAGTTGCCTGCCCTATGGGGCGGCGACTGTCGTCGGGGGTCCGAGCCCCTATACCTCATACCAATGAGTCCCCACAGCTACTCCCCCCCAGTTTTTGCGCCGCAAGAACGATCAAAAATGCGCAAGGCCTGGGGGACGTGCGGGTTTACTTTCGCCTCTGGTCGGCCTCCCACTTTGCCAGAGCACTGCCTACCATGGCCCCAACGCACTCGTAGGATTCCCTACGGGCGTTTGCTCGGGCCAGGTAATTTGCCCGGCTGCCTTCACCCCTATGCCTCGGTTTCGTGTTTTTCATTTGGGCATAGTGGTGTCAACGGGAGTGAGGGGGTAGCGGACGTCTGAATGTCGGCTTCCTGTACATCGGGGAGTTTGAATTCCCCGCTGTCCAGGTGGCCATCTTCGCTCGTTTGTTCGCGGCCCTCTCTGCCGTGAACAGAAATCCCATACCTTCCTTTTTCTCCTCGGGTTTTGGCTCCGGCTTCGGGGGTTCCGGAGTTGGAGCCGTCTCCTTCGGGGATCGGGGAGGTGAGATGACCGGAGGTAGCGGAGTCGTCATTTCCGCCAGGACATCGTCAACCGGAGGAGCCGTGTCCATTAGCAGCTCCTCTTCGATCCTCTCCAACTCCGTCTTCGTTTCGGTCCTCTGCTGAGTTTTCGTGTTCTCAGCAGATTTCCTAGCGAACTGGAAGTTGGCGGACATCGGGATCGGGATTGGTAATTGTGACATAAAATGGGTTGTTTAGGAGAAGGCACCAAAAAAATCTCAAGAAACACGACCAAGTAATTTGGTGGTTCTGAAACGGATGATTTTACCTCATTTTTCGATTTACCATTACAGTTATTTTTCTTTATTTTCGAATCTTCTTATCTGCACGTAGAGGGGATAGCGCTTAAAATTCTCAGCCGTATACAAGTTTTCCGGTTAAGTTCTGATCGGTTTAAGCAGAGTTATGCCTGAAATAAGCTCAGTGAATATAATTTTTCGAATTTTCAGTACAAAGGAATCTCCGTTTGTGACGTCACGTCGTAGAGATTATCTTTGTGTTTAACGGTACTCGCACGTTGCAATGTTTTGTTTCCGTATTGCACGTGGATTTGTTTATTCCTGTCTTCTTCTTTTTGTTGGCGTTTCTCGTTTGCTTATCTCCGGAGTTTCTTTTGTCTCACGGAGTTCCGATATTCCCCGTATGTTTTTAGTGGGTTTCAACTTTTACTACGGATATTACTTTTTCGGGAGTAAATTTTATTTTCTTCGCATTAACCTCTCGGATGTGCGAGAAGGATGTGAATTTTTGCGTTTTTTAGTGCCTAGGGGCCTGCCTCTTTTGCGTGGGCATAAGGGGGCCTCGGGATCAAATGTTTTGGTGATCACATCGCCCGAAAATTTTACTGTTTTCTTGGGTTTTTCTTGATGTGGGGTATTTTTCTCACATTTTTCGACAGATTCTTCCGTTTTTGTTTCGGAATTCGTCTGTATATTTTCTGGGTTCTCCTGTTGTAACCTTTTTATTCTTTTGTCGTCATTTACCAAGTACGCAGGCTTCAATCTGTCGATTGAAATTGTTCGAGGTTCGCCTGCAATGAGTATCACAAAGTTTTTCTCATCTCGTGATACTACATTGTAAGGACCGGCGTATGGTTTTTCCAGCGCAGATCTCATTTTTTCGTCTCTAACAAATACGTGTGACGTATTGGCCAAGTGTTTTGAGACGTAAATCTTGGGCTGGCCATGACGAGCTGCCTGTTTTAGGAAGTTATTGGCATCATTTCTTATGTTCTGTACCATTATTTAAGGGGTTACTTTTTTCGATTTTGTGAAGAAGTCCCCTGGGAGGCGTAGCTCGTCGCCGAACGCTAGTTGCGCTGCAGAGTGACCTGTATCGGTTTGTAGGGCAGATCGAAGGCCTAAGAGGATGGTAGGGAGTATTTCTACCCATCTCTTAGTATCATGAGACATGATGGAGGCTTTGAGAGCTCTATGCCATCTCTCTATTTTGCCATTAGCTTGAGGATGGTAAGCTGTGGTATGACTGTGTTGAACACCAAGCTTATTTGCCAGCTCTTTAAAGAGCGAGCTCTCGAATTGGCGACCTTGGTCTGTGATTATGACTTCTGGTACGCCATACCTCGCAATCCAGGTATCGTATAACCTTGCAGCTACTGTTGGAGCTGACATCTCGTGTAGAGGGATTGCTTCCGGCCATCGTGTTGCCCTGTCTATTATCGTCAACAGGTATCTGTGTCCTTGAGATGGTGGCAATGGGCCTACCAGATCCATGTGAACCGTTTTAAACCGCTGTGTTTGTTTGAATGATTTGAGGGGCGAGCGAGTGTGTCTTCCTACTTTGGATTCTTGACAGTTCAGGCAACTGCGAGCCCATTTGTTGCAGTCAGACTTCATTCGTGGCCATACAAATCTTTCTGAAATTAGTTTAGCACTACATTTTGGCCCAGCATGTGACAGATTATGTACACTGTTGAAAGCCAACCTGCGATATTTTACCGGTAGAAATGGCCTGTTCTTACCTGTACTGATGTCACATGTTAATAAAACATCAGTACCGGGAATTTTTCGCTGTCTCAATTTGAGGGTAGTATCATCGTTCGATAACAACCCCTGCAATTCTGCATCCTTAAGCTGTGCTTTAGCTATTTCAGTGTAAGGCAATTGGACAGGAACCGAGATAGCTTCGATTCTACTCAGGGCATCAGCTGGAGTGTTAAGTTCTCCACTTATATACTGTATGTCGGTAGTCAGTTGACCAATATAGTCTAACTGTCGTGCTCTTCTCGGAGATGCCGGTTCTGCTTTTTGTGTGAAGGCATTTGTTAGGGGTTTATGGTCAGTATACACAGAAAAACATCTACCCTCTAACTGGTGCCTGAAATGCTTCAACGCAGCAAAAATTCCGAGCAATTCCCTATCGTATGTGCTGTAATTCTTTTCTGTTTTTGAGAGCTTCCTCGAGAAGAAAGCTAGCGGTAATTTGATGTTGTTTGAGTCCAGTTGGTACAGGGTTGCACCAATAGCAAAATCTGATGCATCGGTACTTACGCATAACGGCAGACTTTCGTCTGGATGAGCCAAGAGAGTTGCATTTGCCAGTGTTTCTTTGATATTTTCAAAGGCCTGTTCGGCTTCTTTGTTCCATTCGAGTGGAGTTCTATCTTTCTTTTTGCTTGTCTTTATTAATGCAAACAGCTTACTTTGTTCGGCTGCTGCATTCTTCATGCAACGTCTATAGAAATTCACCATCCCCAAGAAACGCCTAAGTTCTGCGACATTTGAGGGCTTCGGGAAGTTCAATATTGGCTCTACCTTGGTCTTCAAGTGGGAAATGCCTTCGGTCGAGACTTTGTAGCCGAGGAAGTCAATTTCAGTCTGTGCATATAAGCTTTTGCCTACGTTGATAGTGAGTCCGGCTGCGTGTATACGCTGTACCACGGCTCTCACATTCTCCTCGTGCTGATGCTCACCGCCTTCTGAGCAAATGCAAATATCATCCAGGTATGCATATGCAAACGGCAATTCCCTAAACAGTCCGTTGATAAATCGTTGGAAAGTTTGTGCTGAGTTGCGTAGTCCAAATGGCATTCGAAGGTATTCGAAAAGTCCAAAGGGGGTTATGACCGCTGTCTTTGGAACGTCCTGGTCGGCCATAGGAATTTGGTGGAATGCCCAGTTGATGTCTATTTTTGTGAACATCGTTTTACCCTTCATATTCGCGTTGAAGTCCATTATGTTGGGGACTGGGTAGCGATCAGGAACTGTTATGGCATTTAAGGCCCTGTAGTCGCCAACAATTCGCCACTCTCCACTTGCTTTTTTGGTCATGTGGATAGGGGAGCTCCATGAGCTTTTTGAAGGGCGACATACGCCCTCCTCAATTATGCGATGGAAATACTCCCGTGCTGCTTTGAGTTTGTCAGGTAATAACCTTCGTGCTCTAGCATGGCAAGGCTGTCCTTTGGTTTCGATGTAGTGAACCGTGTCGTGTTTGTACGTAGGATGCCTGCGAATTGAGGGTTGAGTGACTCCAGGATAGTCTGACAGGATCCGTAGGAGTTGTCCGTCGACTTTAGTACAGCTGGATATGTTTGTGTCCAGTCTGTATGCTAGCGTTTTGCCTTCCACACTTTTGTTTTCACTATTGATCAGTTTGCCGTGTTTGAGGTCAATGATCAGGCCATAGTGTGCGAGAAAATCTGCACCCAGGATCGGGTTTGGAACGTCTGCAACCGTGAAGGACCACGTCATATTTTTGCTGAGTCCGATGTCAACTTTGCTTGTTTCAAGTCCGTATGCTGGAAGGTTTTGACCATTCACAGTACGGAGATAGTATTTCGGAGGAAGTACTTTTTGGGTTCTATTTACTGGCAGTATGCTCAGGTCTGCTCCCGAGTCAATTAAGTAACGTCTCCTGTTTGTCCTGTCCTTTATGAACAGGCGGCGTGAGTATTTTTCCGAGGGGTCTTCGGCCGCACAGATGGCCCCTCGTTCTAGTTTGACGCCTCCTTATTGAAAGTTTTGCCCCACCATCTGCATCTGTTGTTGCATTTGGTGGCCTCTGCGCCAAACCAGTTGTGGAAAAAGCAACTCTTATCATCCCAATTTCGAGACTGGGTTTTGGGAGATGATGTTCTAGGGGGAGTTGAACTCTGACCCCTGGTTCCGGAACTAGATCTGCGGTCTCTTGACCGGGACTGTCGTCCTCTACTGCTGTTGCTGTTGTTGTTGTTGTTGCTTCTGCTTTTCGATCTTTGTCGCCAGCTACTGTTGGGCTTCGTCGAGCTTTGGCTTTTGTTCCTTTTCACTTCTTCGGTCAACTGAGCTATTTGAGCTCGAAGTTGAGCGAGCTCTCCAGTCTCTGCAGATACTGCACTGACCACCGGCTTTGACCTGGTGTACTCGAGTGCATTATCTGCGGATTTCGCAAGGAAGTCCAGATCCGCGGATGTATTGATTACCGTGGAACCGACGGCGGCTAGGCACTGCACAACACTTTGTGGAAGTTGTTTGCAGAATTGGTTGCCTATGACAGAAGGGGCTACGATATTGTCCGCCTTCTGTCTTAACTTCGCCATGAAGATTGAGGGTTTGTCATCCCCCATCTTCATACCACCCATTACATCATCTATAATTTCGTTTTTTGTTTTGCCGAATACTTTCTTTATTTTTCTGACGAACCAGGCATATTTGTCCTCTTCTGTCGAAGGGCATTCCATAATGTCCGGAATGTGGCGGATTATCTATGGGGGCATGCCTCCGCAGATGTGTGTATACCGCTGGTTCAGTGTTATGTTTTCTGTCCTGAACCTGCCTTCTAATAGTGTCAACCATAATTCTACCTCGTTTGGCAGAAATTCCGGGATATCTATCCTTCGCCTATAGAAGTTAGGGTTCTGTCCTGGCTGCATTTGCAAAAGTTGCAAGATCTGTGCCAAAACTTCGGGTGTCAGCTGCGGCTGACTACTACCTCCCTGTGATGGTTGTGGGTTTTCAGTCGGTGGTGGAACCATTGCTGTGTCTTTCTGTTGACAAGCGTATTCCACAGTACTACTACCTTCCTTGCTGGTTGAAAACACTGGCTCCTGTGTTTGTAGGACAGGTGTTTTCGGGTCAGAACTTTGGCTTAAAGTTCGACCGCTTCTCAACGTTCTAACTGCAAGCTCTTCTTTATTTATTGCAGTTCCCAGTCGTGCTAATTCTGGGTGTTGAGGACCTTCTTCAATATTTGCTAAATTCAATGAGTGTCGAGTCGAAGTCGGGGGAGTTGGGGGATGAGTCCAACCTTCTTCCTCCAGGTCTACTGTCTGGTTTCTCCTTGTTTGTATATTTTAAGGAGAGGGGTATAAATTCCCACTTCAGCAGACTCTTACTTCGACGACCAAAGGTGTCTTAGTCTAGGTAAAAAAATATTTTTTAATTTGCCGAGCAAGCGAGAATCTCGCCAGCGCTACTGCGCCAGGTTGTAATAGCGCCGAAGCGCCTAAGACTCCTCACGACGTGGCCGAAATCACGTCGGGGTCACCACTGTGGAATACCTTGTCGTGAGAGATATTCTCACCAGAAGGAAATTCTACAGAATTTAAGCGTGTTCAGCCACTTCATACAAATGTATGGGCAAGCCAAAACCAAACCGAACACTAGCGATTTTAGAGCCGGTTCTGTGAGTTTTTATACAGGTTTTGGCGGGTGCACACAAACACACGTACGTAATAAAATACGTACGTTGTTTAAGTACGGCCAGGTCGCATCATCCCCTACTATCGTAGGTGGCGGCTGGCCGGTTCGTGTACGAATCGTGACATTGATTGATGGATGACGTCACAATTCGTACTCGTATATTATCTGCAAGTATTTGCAGGTAATTACGATCGAACGTAGTTTTGTGTGTGTTGGTTTAACGTCGCGAGGACGATAAGTTGCCTGCCCTATGGGGCGGCGACTGTTGTCGGGGGTCCGAGTCCCTATACCTCATACCGATGAGTCCCCACAGCGTAAAACAAATTGCGTAATGTTTTTGTGGAACTGCCATTCAACGTGCACTATGCAACTTGTTTTATACGCATACTTTTTTATATCCATTTCAGATGATTGGGTGCAGTTTTGACTCGATCAAGGTGAATAAGCAGGACTATGAAGATTTTAAAGAGGAAAACGGGGAGAAAAAACAAGAAAGAATGAGTTAAGTACAAATGAATTCTAAAAAATACACTTTTATAAGACATGTAAAACTTCCACCAAAATCCCTTGTCCAAAACTCAGAAATGAATATTAAAAAAAAAAAAGTAGGACAAGAAAAATAAAAAGAAATTACCACCGTGGAGAATTGAACTGAATAACCCTGAGATAGATAAGAACGTCTACCAAGACGCCATAGCGAAGGTTGATAAGCCATAAAAGCCACAAAGAAACTTGAACACACTTATTGAAAAAGCAAGTACCTGGATAAGTTATAACTGATAACAACTAAACCAAATTGTAAAGAAGGGTCTATTTTCAGACAAAGAGTATATTTTTATTTCTGTAATAAAAAACGAACCTTCATCTATAAAACAGAACCAAAAGAAATGATGAAAATGTCTTAGTTTCATTTTTGAATTCTTTGTTAAAGATCACCTGTTTTTGTTTCATAGTACACCACACTGGTGTAACATGGAGCTGAGGATAATGTACCATGGTACATGTTTAGTCCTATAAAAAAAATTTCAATTTAAGAAATATGAAATGCACTGCATGTATAAGTAATTACATTTAGAACCCAGATGACATCTTATATTTGATTTTTTATAATATTATTATTAGGAAAATTTTTTGTTTTTCAATATTATGACACTTCCCTCGTGAATTTATTAATGTGGGACATCTTTTGTAACATCCTCAACTTTCTCAGGATTCAGTGTTTCATGTTTTAGGGCAGTTTTACCATTGGGCGTAATTTAAAAAAAATTAAAGGTTATTTTTAGTATGTTCCATGGTACACTAGGTTCACCTATTTATTAGAGATTAACATTATACTAATTAATTATTTTTGAGCGTCGGTAACTCTGAGTAATTAATTACCGACTATTAATCTTCTCTGAAACACATTTGAAAATTTGAATGCTCAATTTATCTCCCACTGGTCAAACTTTATGAGACTTATAAAAATTTTACCAAAATTAACGTTTTGATAAAAATAATTCAATGAATTTTGATCAACAAACTGAATGATGATAGTAGATGAATGAAATATTACCAGATGTATGATATGTAATATTATGAGACCAGTTTGTCCAAAAGGTAAAAGGAAGTCAGTTTTGTCCATGGTACATTTGTTCCATGGTATCAGGTCTCCAGTAACATTTTTTGGCAATAAATATAATATCTATAATAGGCTACTTCATTTATTTTCAACTGTTCATCAAGAAAAAAACAAAAGCACATCGTTATAACCAAAACGTATGTTTATGTTGAATTAGATATAATTTGTTGACTTTATGATCCAGTGTGGTTAATAACTCAAGATTCATAGTTGGGAAGAAATATTCTACAGCAAAAAAAAAAAAAAAAAAAAAAACTACAAAAAAGTTAGTATTAAGGTACAGGTAGTCTTTTAACAGAAATACCTCGTTTGAAGCCTGAAGGGGCTTCAATGGAGAATTATGAATTTCCAAATTTTCCAAAACTAGTCTACAGGTACGGCTTAAAACGTATAGTTTTTCGAAAAAATTTACGATTATTGGAAAATCATGAACATTAGGTAGTATTTTTGAAGCTCGTTGCTCACTTCGAACATTTTGAACAAAATTCAATATTGTCATTTATCATTATTTTTATATCATTTTCATTGGATTAAAAAGAAGGATGTTTTTATATAAGTGAAAATTCTTATTTTCAATAGGAATTCTCCTCTTCGAAGTGCCTACTTGATCGAAAATCAATTTACATCCATCGACCTCTTCAACTAGCGTAATCAAAATCATTAAATTAAGATCATTACTCGTGGACTCGTGGTAGGTATATTACAGCAATCAAACATTTTAACTCACAATATATTATTCACTTACCTACCGGTTTACTTTTGAATGGAATTCGACCAACGCAGAATATGATTCGTGCAAAAAACAGAATATTTTTTCGTCTAAAATACTTTTTTAGGGGAACAAATTTTCTAGTTTACCTACCTCGAATATCGTAGCGACTTGGAAAAATGAAAATTTTCAACGTTTTTCTCTCGTCTTCACTTTTTCGACTGAGAACCGAGCGTAATTCCAAAAATGTCAAAAGCAACATTCTACCTTCATTGCACACATCATTAGGTAATTTTCGTGAAAATTAGGGCATAGGTACCTACCTACGAAGGCGATTTCGGATGAAAAATGAGAAAATCGAAATTATAAACGATCTGCAGGCGCAGATATAGCCGTAAAAATCTTCGGTATTGGTTGTGGCAAAAAGGTAGCTCTTGATCTTAAAATTTAATGAAAATAAAAAAAAAAAATTCAAAAGGTCTATTGATTACCAGCCGTTTGGTAAACAAGTTGACGTGAATCGTATTTAAGGTGATTAAATAATGAGAAAGGGTGTGAAAAGGGAAGATTAGTCGAATAATTTGCCCAGAAGAAAACTTGAAAAAGGTCCACCTTACGAATGAGTGAAAACCTTTTTTGGAGCAACAAGAAAAAAATAGGGAGAAAAGAGGCGAATATTTTAAATATGTATTTTGATTGATCGACTAGCGCTCGCTCGCTCACATACATACGAACACTTTCTTTGTCGCACTCACACACACACGACAAAAATATTAAAATATAAACGACTTAATTTGTTATTACACATTACGACTTATCTGACAGTTGGGCAGGCTATTCATAACGAGAGAAAATTAAATTTTTGGAGGAAAAAATATATCACTTATGTTATGAAGTAAAGTGGCAAGATTGACTAAATAGTATATTTGCAGAAATATATTGTATCAACTACCTAGGATAAGCCTATGTTTGTAGTTTTTTAATACCGATATGGCAGGCTACTCTATTCACAAATGATTACATTGATGCATGTTCACTTTGTCTGAAGCATGGAGGTTGCAACATTCCAGGTGGTAATGTTTTTGTTTTTATTTCGATTCTACTATTACAGCCTTCTTTTTTTTCTATTTACACTTTAAAAAAAAATCACATAACTTCCCACTCTATCCAAATTATTAATGGAAATAATATTTATTTTTAATAAATGTAGATGTAGTTTTCAAAAAATACACTTTTATAATTTGAGAAAAAAAAAAAATTCCCATCCTTGATAAGATTAGAACATAAGGTATTTTGAATGAAAGTACAAGTTGCTACCATAACACCAAGGTCATGGATTTAGTAAGTGATGAAACTTACGATGAAAAAGCAAGCAAATAATAAGATGTGATAACTGATAATAATTTTTTACTCTCTCAAAAAACACCACTCTTGCATAATAACGCGAACTAAAGTGGATATTTACATTCGTGTGATAAATCCATAATTTATAGATAAACTTTTACTTATTTTAAAATAACAAGACAGAAATACTAGCAAAAGAGAAAATCAACTGATAAAAACGGATATGTGTGTATGTGTGCGTGTGTCGCAACATGTGAAAGCAGTGCTATGTTGGTCATCCAGTGTACTTCAACAAATTGGGTGAGTAGAATAAAAGCGTATAAAAAAGAAAAACAACTCTAGTGAGATTGGAAATACAGGTATGTTCACCATGTTCTATCAAATTATCATTAATTATAAAAAATATCCTCCTCAAAAAGGTTCAAAAGTGAGTTTACGTAACTCAGGAATTGCTCACTCGCTATGCTTGTTTTGCAAAGTTTCCCTTGCATGTAAACACTCACTTTTAAACATTTGAACCTTGTTAGGTAATATACTATTTTGCAACACCTTTCTATAAAGTAGACTATTATGTGCCCATTGGCGGTATATAAAGTGGATGATTTTAAAACAATATATATTTAAATTCTTTATGGATGGTTTTACATAGACTTAACATATGTTTCGATGTCCCCGCCAGTTGAGCTTTATATCTTAGTTTCCAGTTTTACCCAAAATTTATTTTTAAAAAAGTCAGTGAATTATGTTTAAATGAGATGGCTATTTTGGAGCATAAAAAGGAACTCCAATGGCAACAAAATATGGGTAGAATTTAAAAAAAAAAACTTGATCAACATCTGTCTCTAAGTTTATTGACGCATCTGGCTATTACAAAATTAAATAAAATGAAAATTCAAAATTGATAAAATCTCTGTGTAGAATATGTCTATATTACCAGTAATACCTAGACTATTCACATTTTGTTTTTTCTCTCGATCTTTCCCTTACCTTATCTTTTTGGTTTTTCCTAGATTCTTATGTAATAATAAAATTATCTTCCCCATATTTTTAATCTGGTTCCTTTTCCCTCTCTTCTTTCTGATAAGTCGAGCAACCATCTAAATTCATACCTTATAATTTTTTCTGTTCACTGTTGCTTGACACACACTTTTATCTGTTGTGCAGGCAGGAACACTTTTTTGTACCGTTCTGTTTTTATGTTAACGGAAGTATGTGTTTGTTTTTACTGTTAAATACACTGTGTTATTTTTTGAAAATGTTTTGGTGAATTTTCTTAGTGACAATGGCCACTGGTGGTGTCAATTCCTAGGTCAGCTGGTAATTAATGATCTTGTAAAGTTATGCATGTTCCAAGTTACATAGCCTAGGTTTTTGATCTTTATAAAATACGATCAGCATGGTCTAAATTTGAGTTCGACAAATTCCTGGCAGGCTATGCGGGTTGGGTGGTGCTGATTCTGTGGGCACCATCCAGTGTGGACGGTTAATACCTAGGCAACCTGGACATGTTTATAGGTCAATGATATTGTTGGGACTGATGTGTGGTGGTGTCTGTTTTAGGCCTCCCTGGCATACCACATTATTACTAAATGTATCCACACACCACCCCTAAGCTGTTTTGTGAGATCAATTTTAAGAAGTAGATTTTCATAGAAAATCCAAGTTCAGGTATGTGAAAAACTTACATCAAAAATTTTTCTGGTGAACCTATAATACCAGTTCTGCACCCCTGTCCCAGTTTGGAATTTCATAATAATTATGGTATGTTTAATTAAACACCATCTTGTGCGTTTTATTATAGACAGATGGTAAATTTTTTATGTACCGCCTTGGGCGTATGCGTTACTTTATACACCATAAGGTATTTCTAAAAAACAAAAATCAATTTTATGACTTGTATTTCAACACATATCTACAGAGACAATTTTGAAAAAAGAGATAAAAATAGTATTTTATTTTTTTCTTAATCCAGCATTTTTTTTTATTGTTTCTCAGGGGGTTTTTTTGATAGTGTGACTCATACGTATATGGTAGGTGAATGATACTTATGTGATGTGCATCACTTGCCTTTGGCTCGAATTGAAAAAATCAAAATCATATCAAAATCACCAACTTTATACACTTGTATCATAAATAACTAATTCCCAACTCATAAATACCAAAAATATATTATTATTATTATTATTATTATTAAATCAATATTGCAGTTAGCAAATTGAGAGATTTCCAAGTCAATTCTGAACAGTCGATAATGATATGTTCATTACTTCACTAGTGTAATAATGGAGTTGATTTTTTGTTTATTTCTTTACGGAGCCATTTACACATGTGCAAATAGCAGAATATCATTAGAAAAAAGGACCATTTTACATGGTGGTGCTCATAAACAACTATTAAGTTCACCTCTCCATAATTACTTAATTATTGTCTAAAATTTTGTTCATGAATGAAGTTTAACTATTAAATCGAATAAATAATACCTCTTTTTGGAGGATTCGTTGACAAAAATATCGTATTCAACTACCCATTTAGTTACTCGTGATAATTGCAATTACAGCACTCTCATGCGACTCTTGCTGAAATGACATAACTCATCGACAATCATTCGTTTTACTGAATAATTGAGTAAAATATTATTTTCTCATTGTGTTATTGTGCGTAAATGAAACAGCTGATAAAATAGCTATGGAAGTTTCCAAAGGAATACCTGCCCGTAGCACCAAAACTCCAAACCTAGATATTCAATAAATATTAATATTAGAGAAATTTAAATCAGAATACCCACTAAAATTTAGTGGGTACCAAACAATTTCAATAGTTTGTTTGCATGCACGGTAATAAGTAACTAAAAAAGCTGATTTTGAACCAAAATATCAAAAAAATAATTTTAATAAAAAAAAAAAGTCGTAAAATCTTCAAGTTGAAAGGATACATCTAATGGCAAATAAAAACTATCGCTACCTTCCACTGCAATTCACATACGTACTTAGATGACTCGGTGCCTCAGTTAACTGGTTTTTCGATCTATTCATTTTTTAATATTGCAGTCTTTCCATTATTAATTTTTACCTTTCTGTCTTTCTATTCAAAAAGCTATTTATTAAAATTTCCTGAATATTCAGACCCAAGGGTGGGAGTAGGTACATTGTTCGTTTCATAATTTTCTCAGCATTTTGGCACAATTTTCGAAAAAAAAAATTTTTATGTATCCCATTTTGCGTTGAATTCATTTCCAGGAATAATTTTGATCGGATGGTTTTTAAATTTGAAACATACATTTGGATCCATTTAAGGATGACCCCTATTCTTTTTAGTCCGGATCGAGCGCGTACTCCGTCCGGTCAGTCAGTTTATATGAATTTTTTATTGAACAACAGGTCGCAATTATCAATCAATAGGACTGAAATTTGGTATACGTATTATGTGTTTTGAGTCAAGGACAATACTTACCGATTTTGGTGCAAATAAATCTTACGGTACTTCTGGTGGAGAAGATTTTGTTACAGTTTTGGCAGATTAATGGCTCTAAAAGGAGTAATTTTCAAGCTATATTCACAAAATTTGGTGCAGCTATTGACTCAAAGTATATCCAAAACGCTTTTAAATTTGGTTTCTATTGGTAATATGGTTCATTCCCTGGGGCTGTTGGAGTTTCTAATTTTTCGTGTTATATCAATAAAAGTTGCGATTCTCTTTCAATAGTCAAGAAATTTGGTTCAAACGATACCTCTCGTACCGGAATCAGACCTACCAATTTTGGTTTTGATTGGTCAATTTGTTCCCAACTAATTAGCTGTTCAGTGTAATTTTCCCTTTTTTACCCTTTTCATAATGGTGCTGAAAAATTCATTTTCTATGCTTCATCGAGAAAAACACTCGTTTTAATCTAAAACCAACACGGTCTTAGAAAAAAGTCGTTTTGCATTCTTTCATAATTAACCCAGCCTCTTCTGTAACTTTAATAGAAAATCTCTTCATTGGTACAGTATATCAGTTTTTTCTATTAATTATCTTAAGAATCTAAGTACTTCCTACTTCATCATCTACTCGACTCGGGTGTTTTATTCAATGTAAATCTGCCCTCGATGTCCAATACTTTTGGCTTTTCACTATTTCTCTGTTTTCTACTACTCCCACAGTTGGTCTTCTTTTTGAGCCTGGACTTTATTGGCTAGAGAATGTCACAGATTATATTGAAACGTAAAAGCATTAGGCCTACCTTGGCTAAATTAAATTTTTTTATTTGCTTAAAATAATGACAACTTAAAAAAAAAAAAAAAGCGACAATAAAAATGTACTAAAACGATAAAAGTAACACTTTTACATTTTTTCAAGCAAAATCTAATGACTGGAATTACTGAAGTCGACGCTCTAATTAGAAAGTTTTGTTATAAAGTAAGATATAAAGTAAACATACCTATAGGTTACCTAGATAATAAAAGAAACAAGTTCTGATATCAATATTTCCAGTCCTTATAGTTTTTGGTGGAGAAAATTTTTAAAATGTAATTTTTCTATTTTTATCAATTTTTTTTTTTAATTGGTTCTTTTTTACCAACTTTACGTAACCTATTGGAAATAACTGCAGTTATTTCAATATTCGTTTTAAACTTGACTATGGCAATTAAATGATGAGAATTAGGTATTCGAATTGAATGAAATTTTTGCGTAAACCATTGTTAGCATAAATATGTGTTTTCATAAAGTGGGGAATGAAAATTCAAAAGAAAAGAGAATTCAACGATCAAAATAAACGGAGAAAAAGGATGAAAATAATAAAAAAAGGCGAAAGAAAATCGTTAGAAGCGTAAAATAAATTCGGTTCAAAAACAACAAAAGACCCATTCAGCAAAATTCTTTGGTTTTAATTCGAATTAAGAATTTAAAATTTTACAAACGTTAGTAAGAATGAGAAAATTTCGTTTATTTTATCTGTAGAAATTTATCCGAGGGAAATGATTTTTTTTTTTTTGGAACGAGGATGAGCAAAAAACAACAAAAGTTGAACGAAAAAAAGAGGAGCTTTAGAATTTTGTAATTTAATGAGATTAATAGTGATTAGACTTTTTAATTTTATAAAATATCAGTATCGCCCCCTCTTCCTCAAAGCATTGTTTACGTCACACTTTTATTGCAGTCGTTTGTACTTTTTTTTTTTTAATGTTGAATGCCATTTTTGCAGAGTTCTCGCCGGTTCTATTCGTAAACTCTCGTCCACTGTGTCCATTCAAGTGCGTTGACGATTTTCCATCGTACCCACTTCGCTCCAGAAAACAAAACAAATGAATGAAGGGAAAAAAAGAAAAAAAAGAGATGATTGTTTGTGTTGAAATGGATGGAAAAAACAGAGCAAGAAATAAAAAAAGAAAACAAAAAAACTAAAAAAAAAAAAATTAAAAGAATGAAATGAAAAAACGAAAAGAAGTCCAACAGAATAAACGAAGAAAGCGTCAGCTACTTAAGCGGTGCTTAACAAATTAAACCTCAAGAAAACAATTTTCCAGTTAGAAGTCCGATAGGGGTAGCGTGGAGGATGGAGGAGAGCGGCTTGGAAAAAAGGATTAGGTTAAAGCATTCTGGAACTGAGTCGAATCGGCGAGAAGAATGAGGAGCAACCCTCTGCTCACCTCGTCCCCCAGCCACTTCCTCACCTTTCCACGGGGAACAAAGAAGAGAAGTGTTATCAGTATTAACTGCTGGAGTTTCTTTGCCAGTGACTTTTCCGTTTCGTTGGACTTTGTTTGACTTCGTTCACGCTAATTCATATAATAGCTTCCACACTTTAATGAACAAAATATCCTCGGTCGTCCCTTTTTTGCATTTCGGGGTGCGTTTTGTGAGAAGTCGAAAACCCGTGCCCCCAATACCCCTGTTCCTGCAGCCGCAAAAATTTAATGGTTCGCCTCGGCAACGACTTTGATGTATCCACGCAGTTCGTTTTTTTTTTTATTCAGCCTTCATATAGAAGAGTTTTCTCACACATTATAGGTCTGTTTGCCGTTTCACTAAAGTAATTTTGGTTTAGTAGGTGTCGAAGTGTTAGATGGTGTGCTCGTACATAATATATAGGCCATGTATAATATGAATATTCATCAAAGAAATTCGTCATAAACGTAAAAAACTGAAATGCTTTCGAATGGAAGATAACAGTTTTTACTCTTATGGGCGAATGTTTGAAAAAAATAATAATATAGCTGTAACGACCAAAAGAGGTGGCATTGTTAATGGTTTTGACCACTTTCGGTGTTACACCATTCAGAAATACTAACACCAGAAAAGTATTAATATCTCTGTAGTTAATTTAAATAATCAATTTATTATCCACGAACTATTGTGGACCTTAACTTCTTGAGAGACTTTATAAAATATATCAAACACAAAGATTAGTTAAACATTTTTAATAAAATAATAATTTGTACGACATAAGTATTTACATTACATAATATTTCAAACATTATTAACCAGGTTGAACGTTGGGATTAAACCCTTTAGACAAAGACTGTCTATTAGAAAGCTAACTGGTAGCACTGTGTATTGTGTACTTTGTAAACAGAGTTTATATACCCATTAAGGGAGCCTAAATGTACGTGGTGAATAGACTAAGTGAGGTAGGGACTTGTTATTATAGGGATGTGCTGACTCGCGATATAATCGAGGGACAGGCATATTTAGGTCATTGAATATGGAGACAATATTCATATTTTTGTAATATTTAATGCGGGTAATTTTAGGTTGTTTAGAAAGAGTTGTTATGGCTAAATACCTTAATTTCTGGTATTTAGACAGTGTCACCAAATATGTTCGTCATATTTAAAAATAGATGAAAATATACATTACAATAGCGCAAAATGCTCACTTATGAATGAAAGAAGCTCAATAATGAATAAAAAATAAAGTCTTATAGTTTACCAGTCGTTTTAGAAAACAATTTCTGTGCCTAGTAAATCTTATGTTGGAGCAGAAAAAATTATAATTTCGAACCAATGACAATTTTTCAACTTTATATCCATCTTCCATTAGGTACCTACTCCTCTCATCTTCTTTAGTCAATCATCTCATTTGCGTTTCTTCAAAGAAATAATGTGCCAGAGAAATGTATGGAAGAAATTAGTTTTACTCTTTTGATCCACATTCATCGCAGAAAGTTCAAGTTTTATGCATGTACACAGTTTGTGACGGATTAGGCACGTAGCCAGGATTTTCATGCGGAGAGGGCTGAAAAAAATTTATTCAAAAATTAAATTTCCACTTTCTTTGACTCCCATCCCCACCCTTCTTCCCCGACAATACTTATCACCCTCCCCATCAATCATTCTGAAGTGGTGTTTATCAGCGGCAAATGATCGGGGGTGAAACACTATGTACACTCCTCTCTTCTCCCCCTCGGAAACAAAAATATATGAAAAAACCAAAGAATGAGAGAGAAAATTCAGAGATAGAGTAGTGTAATCTTTAGTAAAATAATGTGAATAAGCTTTAACACGGATTGAGCACCCTAAATTTTTCAGCCAGCAAAAAAAAAAAAAGGTTTCATAAAATGTAAAACCATCTAAAGGCACAATCCAGGATAATATGCTACTTGTACTGATGTTGATAAGCATAAAAGGTTAGAACACGAGTTGAACTTCATAAGTACAGGTTTTTATTCTTTTTTTTGAAGCTTTGAGGAGGACTTCAGTTTCATTAGAAATCGCTTATGTATGCCACTATGATAGATGTGATCGCATAAAAGTGTAATAAGTGTACCTGATTATACTTTTTATATGTTACACCATACACGAGATTATTAATTGATATTAAAATCTCTAAGTATTAATTTTACTATCCACAATCTGATGGTGGCCAATAATAAAATTTTAAAAATTACTTTTTGAAAATAAAATTCCCTATATTAAAAATAAAATGTCGTGAGCGGCTGAAAGTTAGGCTAGAAACCTAACTTCAATCCGTACCCGGTACGAATTTTCTCCCTCTTTTAATCTTCTTCTTCCCTCTAAATTTGCCTACCCTTTACCTCTCACACTCATAGCCTCCACTCGGTGACTGGTACAAAGTGTTTCTAATATATTTGTTTTATTATAATATTTTAAAACCTGTTTTGGCTTCTCTCTCTCTTTTTTTCTCAACAGAGCAGAAAACACAGTCTAACACTTTGTAAACTTTTTGATATTCCATCAATCAGCATTTGACCGCTTAGTACGATATATTTTTTGTCTGTAAATTTTTTATTAATACCCTCGATGTATTTTATAATGGCTTGATTTTTCAAACTCTTGGGCACTCGGCCCTACTCGGATTCCCCACTCGGTGACTTTTTGAGTCAATTTCCTACCAATGAAATCTCACTGCTAATCCCACTCGGTTAAATTTAGTTATTTTTATAAAATTATGCACGGTTTAAAGTGGTAAAAAGAAAGATGGCTGACTGAGCATGTCTAAACCATGTAATTTTACATTCACCGCGAATGCCCCTATCCATCATAGAAGAGTGTTTTTGAATTATATATTGGTGTGTTTTGAGTAGATTCTGCCATCCAGGGTCGCATACCACAACACTTGATATCATTAACAAATTTTAAATAGAGAATAGGGAATTTTCCAACCAGTTAGAATAACACCTAAATTTTTGAGTCACCTTAGTAAAATTTGGGACTGGAATTACTGAATTGTTCCCACACATGAAAAGTTTTCAAGAATAGATTATTATCTATGGAAAATTTCTAATTTTTTTCTTTGATGTGAAAAAAATTTTTTTTCACACCAAAATACCTGATTTTTTAGATGATTTAAGAGAAATTGGGCTATAAAATTAAGAAAAAAGTTCTAAAAGGTCGAAAAATGAGCGAAATAGACTACTCTTTTTTTTTTTACGGTTTGTTTTTAGAAGAAACTTTCCCAAGATTTTCCCATATTCTAGTGATTTTAATTGAAACGTCTAATAAATATATTGTGGCGAGAAATGAGTGCTACATGAATCGAGAAGTATTATAAAGGTTTTGTTATTCATTTTTAACGTACATATAGTCTCTACCTACCTGAATCGACGATGAAACGAAATTATTTCTTTTAAAATACGCCTATTTTATTCTAATACTCCCGAATTCTATACATTTCATTCAAAGACTTTCCCATGATTATTCTTTTTATGGAAAATGAATGCCATAATAATCTTCAGGGCTGAACTTCAAAGCATTATCATCAATAAAATCATAAGTAATAGCGAAATAATAGGTACTATAAAGTAGCCAAAGTAAGGCGAGCTCAGAATATTTAACTTCGTATTGCCATTATAAAACGTCTGAAACTACGACATTGTTTAATTCGCATCTACAACGACATTTTCCTTTGCGAAATTGTGTCTAGCCTATTACCTTCGACAGCGACTGCTCTCAGACATTCGTGGGAACAATTTTTGTTTTCGTCGAGTAGATATTGTATAGGGTAGAGTATTACAAGAAAAAAATATAAACCAAACTAGGCACTACAGAATCGGTTAACAAATACGTTAAAAACAGAGTAAATTTGTTTGCGAAGGGACGTAGAAAAGTTGCGAAAACGATATTATCTTTGCTGAGATAGTGAATATCGTTGAAATAACTCTATACGGGCAAATAATAATATGTAATATCGTACAACCATATTGTGAGAATACCGAAAGTTGGTACATTTTTCAATTCGCTATTCTTTGTGATTTATTACCACTTCTACGACATTTAATAAAACGTCGATTATGGTTTGTACCACGAAATTGCGTCATATTTACGACATTCTTGCACGTTCACTCAAATTTTTTGATAATAAATTTTTTCATTTTACAATCCATAACGAGTGAACCCAAAAATCGGACCTTCTAATACAGAAATATCGATTTTTAATAGTGCACAGAAATTTTCAGCCCGCTTATATGGAGGGAATTATTTGGCAGTCTGTATTTCACATAATGTACGCGTAATAGCTTTGCAAAATTGGAAGATTGAATTTTGAAGATATACTTAACTCTGAAAAGAAAATCAATAATATCTCCCCTAGTACCAAAAAATCGAAAGTTGACACGTAGATATCATTCAATTCTACAAAAAATTGATAATTTATATTTTACTGGTAGGCCATGTCCTCATTACAATGCTCTAAAGGCTATAGTTGCAAATGAAAAACGTAATACATTACAACAAGCTAAATCTTTTACATCAAACTTTATTCGTTTTTTGTAAGTATTGCTAATGTTTGAATGAACATTAAAACACGTTTTTTCAACCAATTTTATAAAGTCGATGGACTACTTTCTTAAGATGATTAAAACGAGTCAATTTTCTCACCAATGGTATTAATTAAATCGATAAATAAATGTACCAGAAAATAGTACCCATCATTTACCCATTAGGTTTCATCCAAAATTTAACTGGTCTAAAATTATATTATTCTTTCAAAAACCTGCTATAAGAGAGAACCTCTGTAAAAAAAAAAAAATTTAGATTAAAAAAATAGTTTAAAAAAAAAAGCTTTTATAATTTGAAAAAAAAAAAATTCCCATCCCTGATAGAATTAAGACATTAGGCATTTTGAATGAAAGTACAAGTTGCTACCACGACACCAAGGTCATGGATTTAGCAAGCGATGAAACTAACATTGAAAAAACAAGCAATTGATAAGACGTGATAACTGATAATAATTTTTTACTCTCCCAAAAAACACTGCACTCGCACAAAAACCCAAATTATTGTCCATTGGGGGCTTCATGTCCATAATAAATATTTATATATCAAGAATAATTAATAAAGAAATAATATAACTCCAGTACCGCACCAAGTAATCACTTTATTATATAAAGAAGAACAAGTAGATGTTAACTCTACGAGTACAAGAAGAAGAAGTGAGTAAAAAGAAAAGAATAAATTTTCTTAGTGGTATTAACGGCGGTATCGTACATCAATGTAACCAACAAGTGCTCAAACAATCAGTGTAACCCCAACACTCCCTCCTTGGTTGAGTGACGCAGTTGGTTTATTGAATTCTTGAGTTGGTGCGGTAAAAGAACTGTTTGGAGAAAACCATTACTATGGAAAAACTCCAATTTTTCATCGAAAGAATATTCACTCTTGTTAAGGAAAAACCGTATAAACAGTAAAAAAAACCTCAACTTGAATTTCTCCAATCTCTATTCTCAGTACACCTGTCTCCGTTTTAAATCTCCTTTAAAGGAAAACTTATAATTAAGAAAAACCTCTATTTCTCCAATTGTTACTCCTATTTGAAGAAACCCTTTTACTTCACAAGGTAAAACTTCGAAATATTGCCAAAGAAAATATTTAAATTTGTGTGTATTATTTTTGTCATTATCACTTAATTAGCCTTAAGCCACCATAAGACTAGTTAAATGATTTGTTATTGTATTTCAAAATAAAGTGTAAGGTTTGTACAAAATAATAAAATTCATATAATTAATAAAAATACAAAACGAAATACAAAACAATTCAATAACACACAAATGATAATAAATGAATAATAATAATCACTCCTCCCAAACACAAACATATTTACAAATGGGTAGGTAATACTTAAATAATAATGACTTGATTTTTGACAAGATCGTTTTTTTTTTTGAGGTAGTTGATTTATCTCCGTTTCATCTCCGATCTACTGCTTTCGTGTATACTGATTATCTGTAAATAAATTATTTTATGTTACTATTACTCCAGTAACATTCAAATCATAGTACTCCAAATTTTAGTGGTCGGTGTTGTCCTTAATGTTTAATATTCTCCGTACTAATTTTTCAAACACTCCTATTCACAAAGGTTTAGTAAATATGTCAGCCTCCTGATCTTCAGACACGACTTTAACTAAATTTACTTTACCATCTTGTTGAGCTTGTCTCATGTAATGGTATCTCGTGTGTAGATATTTTAAGCCTGGTGCTCCTACCATCTGAGCTCCTTCGATAGCAGATTTGCTATCACAATAAATTGTCGCCGGTAAATAAGATACTCCTATTATTTTCTCCGTTATTTCAGCTTGAGTTTCTATCTCCTTGGATAATTCACTCATGACTATGAATTCAGCCCCACAAGTGGAAGTGGTTACGCACCGTTGTTTTTAACATTTCCATGCAGTCATGTCTCCGAACAGTTTAACAGCATATCCAGCTGTTGAAGCTCCGGTTACTGGGCAATCTCCCCAACTTGCATCCGAGTAACCTTCTAAGTTATCACCTTCTCCAAAATAAGTTAACCCTAAATTCTCCGTATGTTTAAGGTATCTAAAAGTTCTTTTTAACTCCTGTATGTTCTCCAGTGTGGGGTTTGATTGACATCTACTAATTAAGTTTACCGCCAATGCTATATCTGGTCTTGTTCCTCCAGTCAGATATAACAAACATCCGACAGCTTCTCTGAACGGATATTTTTCTCCAATTTGCAATTCCTCTGTCTGTTCCTAATTATTTTCATTTCTCCGTTTAACTTGCCTTGTCACCATTGGTGTTTTGCAAGGCTTACAATCTTCCATTTTAAATCTCCTCAATAATTTGTTAATAAAACGGGACTGTTTCAACTCCAATTTATTAATACTCCGATTTCTTTCTATTTCAATACTTAAATATTCTTTGGGTGTTCCCATATCCGAATATTTAAATATTTTTCGTAAATTCTCCTTAAGTTGTTTAATTAACTCCAAGCAGTTTCCAGCTAATAATATGTCATCGACATACGCCAGAAGTATAACAAATTTATCTCCTTTTCTCCATTTGAACAGACAGGGGTTCTTAACATCACTGACCAAGCCAATTTTATTCATTTCTGCGGTAAAAAGGACATTCCAACTTTTTGGACTTGTTCTTAAACCGTAGATTGATTTATTTAATTTGCAGATTTTGTTTACCCGCTCAGAAGGATTTATCTCCACTCCTTCAGGAATCTCCATGTATATTGGGGTGGTTACTTCTCCGTGTAAAAACGCAGTTTTCACATCCAGCTGACAAATTTCCAAATTGTACTTATTTACTATAGATAGTAAATTTCGTACTGTTGTCAGCGGTGTTACTGGCGCATATATCTCCAATAAACTATACTCCATTTTGTCTTTAAATCCTCGTCCCACTAATCTCGCTTTATAGTGGATTCCTCTGTGTGGTTCCGTTTTGGTTTTGAATAACCAACGAGAATCTATGACATTTAATTTTCTCCCATATTCATCAATGAATGGGCGGTCTATAATACTCCAGACCTGATGTTCATTTAATGAGTTTAGTTCCTCCTTTATAGCTTCTCTCCACTCCTGATTATTTGAGGAACTTATTGCCTCCATATTAGTTTTAGGATCCTCATTTATTTCCACCACAGCTATATAGGTAAACTCGTCTGTGTTATTCTCCGAGTCTCCAATATTCACAATGTTTTCTCCATCAATGTTGAATGCTTCAACTTTTTGTCTTTTCGCCTTAGACAGTCTGTTTGATTTTCTCCGTTTGACTCCTGTTGAAGTAGATGTTTCTTCTTCTTTCTCCGATTCAGACTCAGTTTTAAATTTATCAAACCAGTCGTTGTTAATATGTTTATTTTTCTCCAATAGTTTATATTTCTCCCTATAAACTATTTTCTCATTAAAACGTACGTCTCTCGATTCGATAAATGTTTTATTCTCCGGACTATAGAGTAAGTAACCTGACGGAGTATATCCAACCAAAATGGCTGGTATACCTCATCCTGAGAATTTAGTCTCTGGTCTCCTTTTCACCTTAAAATATGCCAAGCAACCAAATCTTCTTAATTGGTTGAAATGGTAATTTGTGTTAGGCGAGATCCTTTTCATTGGTGTTTCATAATTTACTGATTTGTAGGGTGTACGATTGTACACATAAACAGCTGCTTTTACTGCCAAGTCCCACATACTCCTGGGTAAACCTGAATCTAGCATTAATGCTCTTACTCTGCTTTATAATGTTCGGTTAAATCTCTCCGCTACTCCGTTATGTTGTGGTGTGTCAGGTGGTGCTAGTTGTAGGTCAATTTTCTCAAGCTTTAATATCTCCTTTGTGTATCCTCCAGTAAACTCCGTACCTTGGTCTGACCTCAAGTAGCACACCTTAACATTGTCTCCGATTAAATTACAAACATTACATAAGAACAACTCCAAACATTCTCCAACCTCCGACTTGTTGGTCATGATGTCTGCTTGTGCATAATGTGAGTAGTTGTCAATAAACACTACTATAAATCTCCGTCCTCCAGGGAATGTTGCTGGTGAGATAGGTCCCATTACATCTGAATGTATCATTTGTAATAGTTTCTCCACTCTCCATCTCGATTGTTTAAATGGTAATTTTTATAAATTAGCTATAGCACATGTTTCACAATCCCTGATTACTCCAGTGAATTGAACTCCTTTTAATTTGGGATGTGTATTAGCTAATTTCTTCAAGTATTTCTCCGACAAATGACCTAGTTTATAGTGCCAAAATAACTCAAGTAGTATTTGTTTATTCGTAATCTCCATGATGGTAGTAACAGGCATTTTATCTCCGTCTAATATATATCTATCACACTCTATATTTTCAGTGTCAGTAACTGATTTTTCATTTTTCTCCTCAACTCCCTACGTCTTTTTCTCCTCAAGACTTTCTCCATCTTTCTTTATTTTCTCTGATTTCTCCTCATTATTCTCACTGTCTCCTCTCTCCAATAATTGATTATCTTCATTCTCCGATAGCGTATGTGAACAATTCTCTTTATTGATATTATCTCCATTATTGTCATACTCTAGGTTTTTACTTTCTTCTCCTAAAACTCTCCTTTATCTCCTACTCCCTCCAAATTGTTTGCCGAAGCTATATCTCCTACATGAGCATGGCTAAAAATTACACGATGTGCTAATTCCGGATTCTCATCGTCATAAATAAGTGAGCCAAAAGTATGATCAGTATAAAAGTGTAAGTGCCAAAATGGTTTAGTATAGGGTACTTGAAAATAAACTACACTTTGCTCCCAATTTGTAATACGTACTGATGTATTATCAAGGACAACTGTAAAACCTACATCTATCAATTTTCTTAGAGAAAATAAATTTTCCGAAAGGTTAGGACAACACCGTACTCCTTTAAACATTAATTTGTTGCCTTGTAAGTCACGAGTTACTAATGTACCTAACTCTGTACATGGTAAATGTGAACTTACATCAGCACTTAAAACTTCCTCCGTATAGGCTTTACAATATTGTAAAGAATATGCAGTAGACATTAGGTGCTGAGTGGCTCCGCTATCAGCTAAAAATGATATTCTGTAAGTACTACCTGATGACTCCGTATTTGGTTGTTTCTCCGGTTGACCAACCTCCATGGGGGTTTCCTCCGAATTTGTGGCTATTACTGCCGCTTCAAGTGGGGCGTTCTCCAATTCGATAACAAAGGGGATGGGGCTCGGTGGCAGCGGGATGTTTAAATACTCTGGAACGTACTCCATAGTGTCTGGTCCGATCACTCCAGTAATTGTCACCATCTCAGTCTCCGATTCAACTGTTGTCTCCACTCCGATGTCTAAGTGCTCCTCAAAAGCCGACTCGAAGATGAAGGACTCTTCACTCGAAGAGTACAAATCCTACAGATTTAAGACATATTTTGCCGATGTATGTGTCAACTCCGACAACGTGGAAGCATCTCCTTGCTTCTTGAACACCACTTTACCGTGTGCCGCAATGCCTCTCCGATTACTGACTGTACCCCAAGCTGGCTTGTTAATTTCTCCACTGATCCGTTTCATCGGATCATTAATCAAGCCGCTCTGTCCAGTTCTCCGATACTGAATTCTTGTGTCCAGTACCACCAATTGAATTTTCCCTCTCTTGGGACACGTCGCCGAAATATGTGTCGTCGTGACTACTCCGCACATGTAACACATTCTCCCTTCCACCGCAGGATTTGGGCAATTTACTCCAAAATGCCCGTAACGTTGGCAATTGTAGCACTGTATATTGTCCAGAGGGCATGGAGTGTGCATTACTCCAGTTTGCATTCCTCCACGACCTCTATAGACAATATTTGCCTGAGCTGCCACCTTAGCTCCTCGTCCAACTCCATCAGGTTTCTTCTCCATTTGTTTATTTGCCTCTGCCTGTAACATTAAACATTTCAACTCCTCAATCGAAAGGCCTATGTTGTGTTGGCGTTTCGTAATAAAATTTATTGTTTCAATCATATTCGAGGACTTGGAGACTACCATGTAGAAATAACTCCTCTTCTCCTTCTCCGTTAATTGATCATTCTCCTGATTACTTTCATATTGTCGTATCAATTCGTCAAATCGATTAAAGAATTGATACGGTTTCTCCTTTGAAGGATTGTATCTTAATAATGCAAGTTCTTTTCTCAATGTCTCCGACGCCTTATGAGACTCACACTTTTTGAATTCTTTCAAAGTATATAAGATTTTATTAGGTCGTTCTCCAATACGATCATTTTATGATAATTATCATGTATGTGATTTATTATTATATCACAAACTAAATTTAATCTCAACTCCTTTTCTTTGTCACTATATTTCTCTATCTCCTTCTCCGGGCTTTCTATAACTCCATACAAATCCTTCGATATTAACTCCGATCTAAGATAATCGAACCATAAATCATATCTCAAACTCCTCGTTAGTTTGTATTCACGTTTTACATTATCTCTCGTTACAACTATCTCCAATTTTAATTTCTTACCAGACTCCTCAGGTAAATCACTTTCTCCTTTTAAAGCATCAACGAGAATTTCTAAAAACTCCCTTTTAATATTTCTCTCCGATTCTAAACTTTTCTCCTTTGGTTCGTTGTTAGTTGGCTTTTCTCCATCTTCTAGTCCTCTATTTACATTATTTTCTCCAATCTCATTTTGCATATCGACATCCTTATTTTGTTTTTCTATAAATACCTTTTTTGTAAACTCCGTTAGCGTACTCTCAAATAACTCAATGCGTCATTTTAGCTCCAAAACCTCCGGCAACTCAGTCTGTTGCGCCTCATTTTCTTTCTCCCACCTCATGGTCCCAAAACATTCTCTCGCCACCTCCGCTTCCAGACTTCGGGCATCTGCCTCGCGCGAAGTCATTGGCACTTCCTCCGTATTCTTGGATTTCTCCACCATCGCCTTTTCTGTAGCGTGTTGCACCGATTCATGAGAAATTTTGGAAATTTTATAATTCTCGAGAGACTGTACAGGCTTTTTTGCCACTGGCTTCTCCGATGGCCTTGGTTTTGATGTCGATATTTTAGCCACTGATTTTTGGGGAGCTCCCCCAGGTGTGGCTGCCTTCGACAAAGACGGTTTCTTGCCCAACTTTGATTTTGGATTCTCCACCATCTCCTTTACAGCTGCTTTGGATTTGACTGTAACGAAGGGAACCAAAATTAAATAGGCGTGATGTCACTTACTCCTTCTCCGCTTCAAAGCATTAAATATTATGAGCAACCTCAAAAATCATCACGGCTTACCCCGTGTCCGTTCAACTTCTTCTTCAAGAAGGCGACTCTCCGTCTGAGGGTCGACTTCTTCATATTGGTCGGATTCACCGACCAACTCTTCCTCCAGATACTCCTCCACCGCATACTCCGAATAAGACGAAGATGAATCAGACACGTTGCCTTTGCCACCGCTCTGTTTGTGGCTTTGCGCACTGTTTCCCTCTCCGGACTTCGCCTTTCTACCTCTTGGCATCTTACTATTTTAATAATACATTATATTGGTTTAAAATTTTTACTCCTATTTTATATTTACAATATCATTTGGTTCGAAGTCCGTTTGGCTCTTTCTCCTTTACAGGGTATTCATCTCCTTCTCCTGCATTAATAATTATGAGGGAAACGTACGACCTTGCTATTGAACTATGACAACAAACATCGTTGTACATAATTCGGAACACCATCTCCTTCAATGTGAGGAACACACACACATCTACAGAGATAGTTAGTCAACTATATTTCAGTCTGCAAACGCAACGTCCATCCATATAGTTAACCCGCAAACAAAGATTGTTGTGGATCGAGAGTATTTCAGCCTATTATTATGTTTCTCCAATACGAGATGGATTTTTCTCCTCTACCTCCTTTATCTCCAAAAAGAGCCTATGGTGGTATTAATATTATTCTTATGATTTCATAATTATACACTCGATCCTACCACCATTTTAAATTATCTCCTAACTCCTATAACACCGAATAGCTTTACTGTATTCTTTACTCCCTACAGTAAAGGTATTCTGAATAGCGGGGGAGCTATTTTTACCAACTCCTTCTCCGATCCTCCATTAGGCAACTGTATGTGGTGGTTAACTATCAGGTTTTTACTCCAAAAAAAATTTACGGTGGCACCCTATACATCGATGTTTATTATTATTTTATAATCACTCCCTATATTAAGCGCTTTTAAGTTTTTCCAAAGCAGAGAACAATTATACGAAACATGTTTCATTACACCAATCAGCTCCTAGTGTAGGCAAACAATTTTTCTCCTACCTGTATTTAATTATCTCCATCTTACTCGAGTAATTAAAGGAGAAGGATACTCAACGAGATCGAACCAAATTTAATACAGACTCCATATATTCCACTTAATTAATTAATAATTACTGACCGATCTTTCTCCTTGCAAATTGATTGTTATTAATTGTTCACCAAAACTCCAAAGAATAGTAGTTTTTCATGCCATTCAGGTACACACGTGACACCAACAAAAATACAAACTTATTTAAAAATGGCGAAAATATTCACAAAAGAATAATAAAACTAAAGATATCATAAATGAATATGCCGTTGACGTGATAAATAACAGTAAAATACAAATAAGGAATAAATTCCACACGACAAATATCATGTGTGTCACTGACTGGGAGATGACAACTTAACTCGACCAGTTGTTTCAAAGTGAATGAAGATTGCCAAAAATAGATCGACCTCACTAACTTCGCAATTAAAATGGTTCGACCTCGATCCTTCATCCTGATTGGCCAATTCTCCTTATCTGTTTTCTCCGAATTCAAAGTTAAACAAAAGAATGCATTCATATATATATTTAACTCCGTCCAGCAATGATGAGGCAAGGCAGGCGATGAACATTCTCACGTTTATTCATGCACTGCGGATTGCCTATATTGATGAACTCGCAACGTATCTTACTCACACATACTCACATGTACACCAGCGGAGTTGTGTAGTAGTGACCTCCATTGTCTCCTTTTTGTTCGTTCTCCGTTTTAACATCGATGTTTCTCGAACTTATCAAAGGATTTGGAATTTGCCGACATTGTAGCAAACTGGCAACCAATATCATTGGCACCGACGGCTTGTTCCTTTGACTTTCTCCCTTTTTTTTTATTTCGTCATCATTTTATTATCTCCAGGCCTATATTTTTCTCCACGTATACGATTTCTTTGTATTTTATTTTTGATAGTGTGCATAATAAAATTACGTACACTAAACAATAAATTTTCTCCCAAAAAAAAATATTTATTTCTTAAAGAAATACTTCGCCATTTCTCAATACACCGTTTCTCCAACTCCGACAATGATTTTATTTGAACTCCAACTTCTTCTCCTTTCAATCTCCGTGCTCCGTCTAGACATATATGCTGTTAAAATAGATACAAAGTAAATTAATATGTGCACATTCTCCGTTTCCATATAATTATATACACTGCAGTATAAAGTAATATTAGAAATAATCAATAAGTTGCTGTCGACAGACTTAAATTAATGAGGTACCTCTTATATAATTACACTGGTGTTAAACTCCACTTACCTCCGCCTCTATCACCAAACAGCCTGAGAAAATTTTAAAAATACTCACGAATACCTGCACTGGTACTGAAATCTCTGGGATCTTTGCCCTGGGATTCCAATCCCGTTAATTCTTCAGGTACCCGGCGCCTCCACCATATTGGACATTGGGGGCTTGATGTCCATAATAAATATTTATATATCAAGAATAATTAATAAAGAAATAATATAACTCCAGTACCGCACTAAGTAATCACTTTATTATATAAAGAAGAACAAGTAGATGTTAACTCTACGAGTACAAGAAGAAGAAGTGATTAAAAAGAAAAGAATAAATTTTCTTAATGGTATTAACGGCGGTATCGTACATCAGTGTAACCAACAAGTGCTCAAACAATAAGTGTAACCCCAACACAAATTAAAATGGATGCTTACATTTTTATGATAAACCGGTAATTTGTAGGTATATTTATACTTATTTTAAAATAACAAGACAGAAATACCAGAAAAAGAGAAAAACAACTGATAAAAATGGATATGTGCGTATGTGTGCGTGTGTTGCAACACGTGAAAGCAGCGCTGAAGTTGGTCATCCACTTCAACAAATTGGGTGAGTAGAATAAAAGTGTATAAAAAAAAAAGAAATGTATCTATATAAACTGAACTTTCAGGCTCTACATCTAAAAATGGTGTTTTTTTGCCAGTGGTGGTGATTTTTTGGCAGTGGAAGGGATCAGAGGTGGCAGAAGAAAATATGTGATATCTCCTTCATTTTATGAGAGAACAGTCAAGGACCTTGTATACAATTATCTGATATATTCCTGAGTTATGCTTAAAAGTTACATAAGACTTATTTTTTTTATAATTTTAATAATCAAATGATTCTCAGGGAAGGTTTATTTAATTATAGAATTGTCGTACGAACGATTTGCATATCCGTTGATCTACTCAAAATAAGAGGTAGTCAAGTGAGTATATATTGAACTACCTCCATGCACTGTCTATAAGTACACAGCAAACCA
Source organism: Ericerus pela (assembly GCA_011428145.1). Classification (NCBI taxonomy): domain Eukaryota; kingdom Metazoa; phylum Arthropoda; class Insecta; order Hemiptera; family Coccidae; genus Ericerus; species Ericerus pela. Next base: position 1,192,016 of record WOFM01000395.1, read on the forward strand.
CGTATGTACCATAGAGTATAAAATATAATAGAGGACCCACCTAATTTAATCCAAGGGAAAGGAAAACATGACCCTTTTTTTTAGGAGGTTTTGTCTAGTTATTTGTATTCTAGAAATGGTATCCGGGTGGGGGTGACTTCAGGAAATTTTTTTATCAGAAGAAATCCAGAAAAAGATGATGCAAAATGAAAAATTTAGAAAAAGAGGATAATAGAAAATGTTCGGATCAAAGTAGTAAGCCAAAGATAGGAGAAAATTGTGACCCACAGAAAGAATTTCGAACCCTTAAGTTCCCCAACAAATATTCGAAAAAGAGACAACTATCTGTGATTCGCCGATAAAAGGAAAGAAATGGAAGAGGTAATAAAAATTTAAAAATAGAATCAACTGAAACAGAAGAAACTATCTACAAAAAATTCCAATACCTTCTCTAATCATCCAAAATGGCCTCACTTATTGATAAGATTAGAAGAAGATTTAGAAGAAGAATGTCAAGGTTACTGATCATCAAATTTTTTAGCAGAAAAACAATAAAAAAAATAAAGAAAAGAAAAATTATTCTTACCAAAATATTGGCCAAAATTGCAAATTCCAAAGAAAATCAACGTTGGAAGAATGACTTTGGTGAAACAAATTGAGGATAGGCGTGAATAGAAAAGAGAGAGAGAGAGGGAAAAAAATTATATCTGTCATAGAGCGAAATTTTCCGTGTAGATGTATATACCAATCTTAGTTAGGGGAAGGTGGGGCAGGTTGAGACATGGGGCAGCTTGTCTGCTTATTTTTCAAAAACTATGAACTGTAGGTGGCACTACTGTATCTCATTTTTACCTCCTTAGTGTACCAACACTGAATCAGTATTAAAAAGTTTGTTCTGTCATTTTGTTTCTGTGCTGTGACATTTATGTGATAAAAACAGAAAATTTTCATGTTGTTTCTCCGCGTATTTTTTTTTATAGCAAAAGTAATTTTGATTCGATTTCCAAGTAAGTTGTATTTTCTCATACTAGTACCATGACTATTTATAATGAACCAACAATCATTTTTTTACAACAGATTTGTGTACCATTTTTTTCACATTTATCATTTTGGGGTACATTGAGACAAATTTTATTGATAACAGTAACAAAATTACAATTTGATCATTTTCATTAAGAAATTGGATTCCAATTGTGATGGGTATCACCTTATATGATGATAGTAGTCCAAAATAATACTCAGTGCAAATTTTTTCATCGCTGCTTGATATACAACTTCGTAATGCTGGTCTGAAAATGTCTCAATATGCCCCACTCAAATAATTCCATCACAATAATTTAAAAATAAAGATGTTTGGTAAATATGATTTTAAATTTTCAAAATACAGATTTTTGTTCGTTCAGCATGATAATTTCTTCTATTTTTGTTTTTATCACATTTATTTTAACTGTCTCAAAGTGCCCCAATTTTTTTTTCTATATCGTGACAAGCTGCCCCGTCAAATTTTCAATGGGGCAGCTTATCACAAATTTTTCAAATTGGAATTGCTCTATTTGTACAATTCTTGGAACAATATCTCATATGTCTTTTGAAAGCTTACCCAAGTACCTACTAATTGCCTCATAGTTTAGCTGGATAGGTGTAACAGGGAAGCTGCTATGGGCTTTCAAGAAAAACCATCTCAACCTGCCCCACCTTCCCCATTACGTAGAAGTGGGGGACCAATCACAGACCATTGAGTAGAATAGAGAACTCAAGAGAACAATAAAGGTGTGCTCTGGATGTTTATATTATAGGATGAAGATGGTCTCATTTGTGAAGTCGCGGTATTATTGTTAGCCATCTATTATAATATCATTACATGCTCTGTGGTTGGTACTCGTTCGTTGCATTACATGTAGCTTTCAACTGCGCTGAGGAAGGACGATAGCTTTAGCTTAGGAATTTAAAGCACGAAGGCTAAACAATAAAAAAATTCATTTTCACTCGGTTACCTACCTTTTAAGCTAACGCTACGTTTTGAAATGCAGGGCACAATAATTAGAAGCCACCAGTTATACGAAACCATGGACCGTTGACAGTGGCATTTTTCTCCCATTACCTCACCACGGTGATGAATCCTCACAAATAGTCTCGAAGAATATAAGGCCTATCGCTGAGCTCATATATAAGTATCTCGAAAAAGAGGCGGTTCTGAGTGAATGAAAAATACCAATTGAACTAATTAATATTTTTCAATTCAAATAAAAACCGCTAGATTTCGACCAAATAAAAAGGACACCGATACCTGATTTTTGGGTTTTTTTTTTTTTTTTTCTTTCTTTCTTTCTTTCAATTCCCTTCAAAAATTCAACTAGCTAAAATATTTCCCTCCTCCCCAAAAAAATAGAGGAAAATATCATTCTGAAATGAAATTAATTGTCAATCGATTACGTTCTTTATGCTGTCATCCATGGTTCGAAACTTCTGACACGTCCACGCGTCGAACTTTCGTTGACACTGTTGACAGAGAGAAAAATATACAATCATAATCTTTCACCGTGGTTAACGACTATGAAAAAAGCGTTTGAGTCTTCCTCAGTTTCCCGCGCAAAGCCGAAATAAATATATTATTTCCTTCGCCTCTGCCCCCATCGCATCGTTCGTGTTTTGTGTACATTTCTACAAAGATGACAAAAAAAAAAAAAAAAAAAAAAGAAAAAAAAAGTTAATTAAAAATATCCGTTAAAAAATTTTATAACGACCCGACTAAAAATCATCGGAAAAACTAAATAAAATTTTGACGTCAGCGTGAAGTTTTTCATGGCGCCCGCACCCCCTCTGAAGAATCCCCCGATAATGTAGGCAGGTACTTTAAATGTTCGTAAAATGTGAAGGGCATGCATAATATACGGTTGACGTAATTGTAGTATAACTCATCCGTCGTTCAGTTGGTGTGGTCATTTACAGCGTCTAGCCTGTTTTAACCCCTTCGACTCTCGTCTCCCAACCCCCTCGTGTCCTTCATCTATGTTTTCATTCGATCTATGCCTGTTTCGACTTTCACCCACGACTTCGTTGCATTGTAGCATTTGCTGAAAACTTTTTCAACCGCAGAAACGACAGTCGACTCGATGCTGAAAATACTGCCACCGTAATTCACTCGATGAAAGGGATGAAAAATTAGCAAGTTTTCCGGTGAAAACGTCAGCTTCGTGCACAGAATACTCCACACTCGTCGAACATGTTTTTAACGTTATTCCGCGTCATATGTTATTCTTTGTATGTATAAAAGAGAAAGTACCTAAATGAATAAAAATACGTGGCAATGAAGAAGTAGAGAGGCCACTATAGGTAGGTCAACTAAATTCGTGGGGTGTTATTATTTCTACCAGCTTGGGTGAGGCGTTCGTTTTCAAATGATTCGGTGAATCATGCGCAGTGGTACAGAAATACGAGTCGTAGTTATCAGATTTTTTTATCGTTGGAGTTAATGGAGACTGGGAATTTTTCACTTTTCAATTTACATTTACCAAAAAATTAAGTACCCTAATATATTTTGTAGATTATTGATGTAATGTCGAATTTAAGTTGAATATTTTATGAGCTTCACTGTTTTATTTCACTTCGTCATATTTAAAATAGCCCAAGTACCTGTTCAACTCGTAGCTTAGTTGATGTGTGTGACAGGTCTGAAGTTAATTAAGTAGGTAAGAAAATACCTTTTCAGAATTCATTGACTTACTTTTAGTATTTGATGAACAAATTGAAAATGAAATGGCGGCTTCTTTCAGCTTTCGCGAAAATTTTTCAAAACTTTCTACACTTTCAATAACACATTTAATATTTTTATCATCTTCATCAAAACTGATACAATTTTTCTTCAAGTTAAGAATGAAATCTTTGTACAAAAAAATTGTGAATATTATAAAGTATTAATATTAAAAAAGAAATGAAAAGCCGACTTTTTATTTTCTAGTTTCAGCTTTGCTAAATTTTCGTATATTTTTCCTCACTATAAAGATAACATCGAAAAATAAAGGAACACTCAGGGAGTATGAGCAATCTCGTTCATATTCAGTACAGATCCGAGCAACTCCTCACCCAAGCTGGTAGAAATAACAACACCAAAATTCGTAAATTAAAAGATAAACTTTTATTATTTTTTTAGCTTTAGCTTCTTGCGAAATAAATATTGTTTAGTTGCAGAAGGTTGGCTGCATTATTGGTACATTTTAAAATGGCAGTAGTGAGTAGAATAGAAGTATATAAAAACACAAGAGTATGGTTCAAAAAAAATTTTATCTATTTTATTTTATTTCTTTACGTTAGGTAATGTGTAATATTTAAGGCTTCAAAAACCTTCGAATTATTACAGGTAGCATAATTATGACCGGACATTTGATCATAGAATTTTTTCTTTCTTTATTTTTTTTGTCGGTAATTTTAATTAATCCACCAATTTTTCTTTCTCAAAAAATTTTATTCTCGAATTTCTGCAGATAAAAATAAAGGATAATATTTTCTACGATATAACCGATGTTTTGTCGCAGTGGTGTTGATTTTGATCTTTCATTCTTTTTATGGCAATTGATTTGAGAGGCATTATGGGTGAAATGGAAGAAACTACAATTTTTTCTTCTTCTAAATAATCTTTAATAACTTATGAACAAAATAAGTGAAATTGGTTATGAATACTCTTTTTCCAATATAATTATCGGCTTACACCTTAACCTTGAATTCCCCTATAGTTACAATCTTAATTTTAGCACAGTATCTTCTTGTCCTCGCCAGTTATTTTTTGAAAACCTGGTACCTGGTTGTGATGGTAAAATTTATCTCAAAATTTTCTGGTGTAAAACTGAGAGTTTAAGCTATTTTTCTTTGCTTTTGTGTTTTCTTAGGAAGAAATAAATGGTAAAATACTATGTCTTGTTAGGTACTTTTAAGAAATCTCTAACGAAGTTTATAAATTCGTTGTGAATTTTTTTCGGTTGAAGTTTTTTTTTGAATTTGTCACAAAGTACTGCAGTAAGAATATCTTTCAAAAAGTCCGCTGAAATAATTCGTAGATACGTTTTATGTATCGGCGACATTTCTGGAATCCAGAATTTGGTATATGAAATTTAGTGGTGATATCTAAAAATTTGCTTCGTGAAGAAATTTATCTCTAATTCTTAAACAAAAAAAAGAGTGAACAGATATTGTTTAGCTGAAAAACTTTTTAGACGAAAAATTTTCTTTAATTATTTTCATTTCTGATGATAAGTCTAAATTTTTAGAAAGTTTCATAATTTTATTTCCAACTCAAAATTATAAATTCTCGGGTTGTATGTCCAATCTGGTTTTGAAAGATAGCTGTCAACTTCATTTTTGTCCAAAAATTGAGTTAATCATAAATTTCTGGTGTTTTTGTGGAGTCTATTAGTATCAAATTTGGAGGCTTAATAGAGATTTTCAGTTTCATGGGCAGGTGCGAATTTTTCATCATCACAGTTCTAGACAAATTTATCTCTGATATTTATAAGCTGAAAATATTATTATGTCGTCAAGTTAGGTTTCACTTGTTAAGTTGATTTAAGGTAAGCTGTATAAAATGTTCTTTATACTAAAAATATTTGTTTTTCCTTTTGAGTACTAATTTTTTAAGTATCATAAGTATGCCTTTCTAATATATTTGAAGATGGGTTGAAAAGTCATACTATCGGATGAATACCTACATATTAAAAATGGGTGAAAGTAAAATATGAGGATGAGGTAATCTTAAAAAAGTTTCAAATTGTTTATTACAATCAGATGTGGTAGGCAAAATATGAGGGAGAATTCAGAGTCACAGAATTTGGCTTCTCTAGATGCTCAAAAAATTTTGTTTTTTTCTTTGTATTACAAAATATTTTGTTGCAAATTGGGTCAGTAAAAAATATGTGGATGCTTGTAGTGGTGAGTTCTTTATACATGGAACCACCCCTACTTGGATACCACAGTAGCAACATTTTCAATTTATATTAGAATTCATTTGAATAGGTATCTACTCCATTTTGAATAACAATGCCAGTCAAAGATGAAGTTGTAAAGTCTATTACCGGAAGTGTCCAGATACATACCTATAACCAATTATAATCTATTTCCATAATTACTATTTTCTATTGATTTTTCGTTAAACTTCAAAAATTGATCATATCTATCTAATTTCTCCCATATTCACTAACGTTTGGAGGACTGTTAAAAAGGATTTATGTACAGACGAAGCTACGAGTCATTCTAGGGGGGTAATGGTTCTGCAAAAAATTTTGACTTTTTCATTGACACTATCTAGAAGATTTGTGAGAAAAATTTAAATTATAATATTGAAGGATGAATAGCCATCATAAGCTTAAAAAACATTTTTATCTTTCATGTTCCTCCCTCACTCACAAGTTAAATTTAAAAAAAAAAAGAAAAGGTGAACAAACAAGATTCAATAAAATAGTTGACAAATTTACCAAGATAATCATAATTATAACATAATTACTTGTGATATTTGTTAAGTATCTATTTATGTAAGGATAAATTTCCTTTCTTTCATTGTGGTATGCCAAGGAGGGCCAATTTGACAATCCCCTTATAGTCCTAACAACATTTTTAACTCAATGAAATACGCACCAAGGAACCAATGTATTAACCATCTACACTGGATGATACCCACATAATCAGCACCATCCAATCCACACAGCCTGCTAGGAATTTGTAGAATTTGAATTTAGACCATGCTGATTGTTTAAAAGATCAAGAACTTTAACTATGTACCTTGGATTAACTCACTTACATGTTGAGATAATTAATTTTCAGTTGAACTTAGGAATAACACCATCAGTGGCCATTGTCACAAAAAAAATTTGAACCGGCATGATTACAATGTTACACAATGTATTTGTTAATAAAACACATTATTGCATAAAACATGAAATAAAATAAAATAAAAAGTGTTCCTGTCTAAACAAACAAATTATCACTGTGTGACAAACAATTGAAAAAAGTTAACATATAGAAAATATATTTAATAAGCTGAATGTCTGTAAAAATAGAGAAGAAGAAAGAAAAAACCGGTTATGGAATAGTGGGAATATGAATTTTGTTACCAGCCACAAACCTATGGTGAAACCAAGGAAGTGAAGTGAGGGGTTGATCAACAAGTTGATATTTTATCAAATGGAATGTGAAAACCAGAAATTATGAAAAAAATCAGTAATGGTGAAATCAGCTAAACTGATAAGAAAACCAGGATGTTTTTATACAAATTTCAACAAAATTTCAATATCTTTCACCTGATAACCAGCTCTTTCAGATTTTCCATTGCTTAAACTCAGCTCAAATGTATTACAATATTAATGGTGATACTAAATATTTTCCCAAATTAATGAATGAATAATTAGCACTTGGTACTGACATTTTATGATTATGAAACCTAAATTGGTCTAACAATTGCTCCAGGCAGTGAGCATGGTGGCCATAAATAATGGGCAATGAGCCAGTGACTGCAGTGAGGGTTTATGTATTAGTGGTTTTGGCCAAACCACTAATGAGAGTGTGGTTTCTGAATATGGTTGAGGATCAATTGGTTGTTGATGGTAACGTGCAAAGGTTTCAGATACTGATTATGGTTAGTAGGTATTGTTGGTGATTAGATTTGGTCAGTGGTTGTAGGGGAAGTGCGCCTAAGAAGACATACTTTTCATTCAACATAAAATTTTGGGAATTTAAATGATAAACGCGGTAGTGACAATATATTAAAAGAAACTACACACCATTGTTGATCATTTCCCATCATTAAAATTTTCCCCCCAACAATAGAAAATTTACTATAATTTTTTTTTTTTTCAAAATGTGTCATCTTAGGCATACATGTGCCTAAGATGACACACAAAATAAAATTCCAAAAATACAACAAAAAATGAAATTGTCATTTTATTATTCATGCACAAATGTCACATACAAATGATTTACATGTAAATTGTACATCAGCGCATCGTGTGTGAGCCCATTTGCAACAATCGATGCATTTTATCCACTTTTCTCTGGTCTTAGAAAGTTTGTCTCATATCTTCTTCTAACCAAGATCCTCTGTCCATTTTCCGCTGGTAATTATGACTCATTTCTACAAAAGTAAGTTGAAAATAATACTAAATTTGAAATAATCAGAGTTATCAGTGATCCTCCCAAGATGAAATAGTATGTCATCTTAAGCGGATAGATGGTGGGTCATCTTAAGCAAAAAACATTAATTCAAATGAAAATTGATAAAAACATAATGTTCCTTTATTTTGCAAATACAACAAGATGTATAGAAAACTTACTGTTAATAATTGATATTTTTCTTACCGCTGCAATGAAGTAGTTCAATAACCCGCAGTTTGGTAAAATTGAAACAATTGTAATATTTAAAAAAAACCACTGAATAAATCCAAGTTAGAAAATTTTTTGGCTTTGTGTATGAGCATTATTGTCTGAATGGAGAAACAATGTTACCATTGAAAAGAACATTCCTACAGCAAAAAAAATTCCATTCAGTGCATACTTTTTAAGAAACATCAAATGTGTTATCTTAGGCATTATATCATCTTTAGTGCACTTCCCCTAGTTGATTGATGCAGCTGATGATTGCTTATAGTCGAAAATCATCGTTAATGGCGATTATTGTTGAAAAAGGGAATAATTTTATTAATCATCAACATGTTTTCTTCTCAAACAACTTTTGTAGATTTCGATTTCTATGTAACAGTCCCACTTGTTGCACACAACGCCATAATTTCTCATACAAATTGAGGAATGTTTACCATATTCTAACATAAGTTTATTGAATGTATTTCACCCATCCTTAAATCAAAATAATATTCTTAAGGAATTTAATTTCAACGTTTCGTTGCTTTCTGATAGTTGATAAATTATAAAAAATATCTTCCTCAACAAGGTTCAAAAGTGAGTTTATTTGACTCGGAAATTTCTCGCTTTCTGCGCTCAATTTTCAAACTTTCCCTCCCATGTAAACACTCACTTTCGAACCTTGGTGTGAAATATACTATTTCTTTAAGAGTTACCTTCGTGTTTTTTTTCACTTGTCTCTCGAATTGCTTCAGAATTTTTCGTATCGAATGTTAAAGAACTTCCAAAAAAAAAAATTTATTTTTCAAATAGGGTTCAAAGTAACAAACGTCGCAGGTACATAAAACTAGGAATCATTTATCAAAATATTTGAGTGGAAATCTTTACGGTACGAAGGTATACCTTCGTAAGAAAACAATACTGTTAAAGACTCACATACGCAAGATGGTGGAAAATTGTGCCACATTTCTCTAATTACCATCACAAGAAGTTAAATTGTGCGTAAGTATAGAGGTATGTACAGAAAAGTAACAACATTTTCTATTTGAAAGTAAGTGTACACCGCCACTGTTTGCAATTTACACACGTATGCTCGGGTTACACTTTTTGTTTAGCTTATCCTCCATCGGAGGTACACTAAAATGTAATATGCTCAATTCCGCATCCAGTTTCACACACCTACCTACATACTCACACATAATATTAGTTCCAGCCAACGAGTAACTATGAATTTTAAGCAGTATACAATACTTTGGCGAACACTGTAAATTATAACTTTCGAAAGCTATTTTACGTCGAGTAAATACTCCTGTTTACCTATAGTTGGTACGAAGAAAACTATGACACGTAGAGGATTAATTATTTATTAGGGAAAATACGATTAAAAGTTTATTTACGGCCTCGTCGTCGTTGCTCACACCAACTTCTCCATTCGTACAGAGACGAGTTTAGAAATTTATTATACTTATCGAGACGGCTGATGCCTGAATAAAGCGAAAGAACCATTTCATCGCTTCAACCATCAATGTGCGAATGGTTGTGACGCACCTTTACTGTTGTAGATTATAAGGCTTATCTCATGTCAGAGATATCGGTACGTGAAAAAAGCAAGGAAACCCCTGATACAGAATGACCTTTAAATTATTTTACCGAAGATTTAACCTTAAGTATTCATTGTGTAGCCTGAAGGTTTGTTATAATTACCAAACGTTAAAAATTACAAATGTGATCCAAATCTATGATGCATCAAGCCGTCAGTATAGACACCAAGAAACAAATGAATATAGAAAATTATAACGCATTGCAAAAATATTTCACTCATTGAACACAGCTCTCGGCCCTAGATTAAACTCTGCAAATACTTCTTTGGGGTCAAAATCTGAGGTCATCTCGTAAATTATCTTCCAACACGTTTTTAATTTTTAATAATACGTAATCATCAGAAAGGCAATGTATAAAATCGTATTTTTCGGCAAAAAGCAGCCCTTGTTATTCGTAAATTTATGCTGGCCTCGAAGAAAAATGATTTCTCCCAATTTATAAATTATAATTTTTTAGAAAAATTCGTCACCCACGTCTGGATTTGAACGAACCTGCGGCCTTCATGTTAGAAGGTAGACTACTGATCCACTAAACTACACAAATTAGTTGAGTAATAGCAGTCAGTATGACTATACCTGTTTATTTTAATTATGTTTTTCTCATTAAAATTGTTTATTAATTATTTTGATGCTTTCTGACTATTAATAATAAAAAATATCTTCCTCAACAAGGTTTAAAAGTGAGTTTACATGACTTGGGAATGAAATTCCTCACTTTCAAACCTAGGTATGTAATATAGGTACTATTACTAATGAACAATTATTTACATCCATCACTGTGGGTATTCTATAGTATCGACGTACTCTACCAATTTGGTAATACTCCCTGAGGACTATGAAGTCAAGAGTGCAGCTCTCCGATGTTTTTTCTGGAATTTTTTTGGCAGATTTGGTAGTATGGATCTTTTCTTTTACAATATTTCTCCAAATTTCTCTTCAACTAGTCTTTTTTTTTTATTATTAAATATCATAAAAAACCTACACCCAAAGAGTTGCCCACTGCAGACAATAGAAAACAAAATCCTTTAAAAAACGGTTGTTTACTGCACTCTAAAGAAAACAGGAATGGTCATGTACCTTTTTGTTCTTTTTTAAACTCGGATCCCACAACAGCAGTGAAACCGCTTGATGGAATCAATTTCTTGGATCCAAGTTTGGCGAGAAATATTTAACATTGGTTTATCAGTCTGGTTATGACAGTATATTATATAGTCAGTGGTCATGGGCGTAGCCAGGGGATCAGGGTCCTAGCCTTTCTAGATTTCCAAAAAGACAAAAATTGTTTTAAAATAAAAATCCAAGACCACCTCATCCATTATTTTTTTGGGGTGTGTTCTAGGGAATATCTATATGAGCCCCTTTAACTAAAATCCTGCCTACACCCATGCAATGGCTCAAAATAATACCGTAGGTTACTAACTTGAAAAAATGTGATGTAGTTCCTATACTAACATCTAAGGGCACTGATTGTCATTATCAGTTATCTCTTATCAAGCTTAGGAGCTCGAAAGAAAATCATATTTCAAATTAATGAACAAACCAAAATTAGGAAAGGTATTCCCATGACAAATTCTACTATTTAATTTCAACAAAAAGCTGAAAACATATCATCTCCTATTTTTTAGGAAGTGAAATGTTGCTTGTTTCGCAATCATTTACTGACTGATTTGTCTTTCAATGGCTCGAAAGAAAGAACGGATCAAATTTAGAAGGAACATATTGGGAAAACCTTATCTGAGTTGGATTTTAATATAATTTTAATCATCAGGAAAAATCTTGAGCAGAATATAATACCTACGTCGAACAAAATATAATAAATGAGTGAGATACGAACGAAAAATTATCTGTTGGAGTTGAATGAGGAAAAAAGAAAAAGGAATTAAAGGAGAAAATAAACTGTGGGGATTAGACCACTACTTGTAAGAGGAAATAGACTGGGCCTATCGACAACAGTAGTCACCTTTTGGTGACCATTATTCGTGCCTTGCACGTTAAACCAAAACAGAATGTTTGTTTGTTTGTACTTGTCTATTTTTGCAGATAGACAAGTTACAAATCCCAGACTGTGACAAATCGATAGATAACGATCTCGGCGATGTCACAAACCGACATAAAGATGCATTCTCCGTACTTTACCATTGCCGTAGCAGCCGTAAAAGTATGATGAATAATCTACACTATACTTATGTAAATATTACATAAGTATGTATGTGTGCGTGTAGAGAGCCGAGTATATAAGACCAGAAAATCATAAGCCAAATTGCCAGTGTTTGCCGAGGTCTTGGTTCCCCCATACCTTCTAGGTATTTTGGCATAAACACGCAAATTGTTCTGTTGAACACCTTCTGTTGTTGGTATACTTTCCACGATGTAAGGTATTCCACATAAGCCGAAATATATTAATCAACTGACATCTTAATTCTATATTCTCAATTCTATATTCTACGTTCAGACACATTAGTGGTTCCTTAGGTGAGATTGGTCATGTTTTTTGTTTGTTTTTTTTTTCCTTTAAATAAGAAAGAATTGGAAATTTCATTTTTCCATTTCTTCTTTTTATCAAAATTCAAAATGGTAATTAGTATTCGGGAAAAGTATGTTTCGGTGAAAAGTCTTCTGGTGAAAACAGTCTGGGTAAATCGCAGTTCGGTCGAATAGTAATTCGCTAATTTTCCATCGGGTGTTTTTGATTTGGTAAAATGACCCGGAAGAATCTTACTTTACATTTTATTCTCCTCGAGGGAGATACCTACGCTGTCGAACACGAAACCAGTTGTATCAATCCGCCATCATATCCACATCTCTACGAGTTACTGTTTGTTCTTAAGAAAAAAAACAAATTATTTCTTAGTAGGTAACTGAAATTATTACCACCCCCTGTATCGGCGGCACGATGAATGAGGGCGGTTTGTGCGAAGTCGCATTTCGTATTAACGATATTCGCAATAGTGTCGCCCATACCCTCACACTGTTCTGTACCTTCTACGCCGAGCAGGTAAATGGCTGCTTTCTCGTTATCGCGCGTACCAGTGACAATTGATTCGTCTGAAAACCCGCTTCGTTTCTAATTAAATCGACTTCAGGTTTACAACTAAAGCGGCGTTACCGTCGAAACTAATTAAATTTACGCGGGTGTACGAATTCGCACGAAATTTTCAACGTTTAAATAATATGCTATACCTACCAGCGATAATAATATACGGAACAGAGCCAGCAACTACGATATCCTACCCGCCTGCGCAGACATGGGCTTTAAAAGTCGCATGACAGGAAGATGAGTGCTGGTATGTGCCCTCGCGTTCGTCACCAGTCGTTTCCCATGGAAAAATAGACGCATTTTGGAGTCGAATTCTCGCGTAAACTAACACCGGCGCGGTAATATAGAATTATAATTTTATTTGTCAACCGACCCAAAGGGCGGAGTGAAGAGGAAACGTGCCAGCTACACAAAAGAGGTACCTATCCGTTTATAACGATGTGTCTTTATGGCGCTTGTTTTTTTGTTGGGGGGAGGGGGTGGGAGGTCGCGAGTGGAGGAGAAGTGGGTGAGAAGAAAGAAAGATGAAAAAAAAAAAAAGAAGAAATAGTCGAAGAAAAGATGACAATTCGCCGCGATGCCGATGCGGAACATTTGTTTTCGGTTACCTTAGGTACCCGTGTGAAATTACGATGGGTTTGGCGATTTTGCACTTGAACTGTGACAAATGTCGAGAAAAGGCTGTGCAGTCACCGTGCACAGACACGACGGATTAATCGAACGCGCGGCTGTGTCGCGATGAAAAGTGATATATAATATTAGGCAGGTAGGCAGGTACCTGCATTATGATGAATGAATTCGTTCGGTTTTTGTTTCGGTGGTTACTTTTCCTCCGCCAGAAGGGAGCGACGTTGAGACAATGCTCGTGGCGAAGATCCTAATTTTCTTTAAAGGCTGTACGTTACGACATTAACGTAGATACGACGACGTCACTTCCAAGAATGTGACACGTTCGATAAATGCCTTCAACTTCTACTCGTATTTTCATCTCGCAGATAACGGGTGTACGAAATCTTTCGGGTTCTCGCCGCTATTCTGTATCGTGTAGAAATAATGGTAGGTAGGTAATAACAATTTATAGAAAAAAAAAAAAAAAGAGAAAGAAAAAAATCATAAGCAAGAGCGTACTTAGCGAATGGTCATTTGTGATGAATACAAGTGCGAAAAATAGGCGATTTTTCTACGGTAGCTTCGTTCGAAAGCATGCCACGCAATATTTTTTGCGACATCAAAAAAAATTAGGAGTAAAAAAATTTTTTTAGAACTAAATACTTAATAATCATTAGTACTAATAGTTTTACTTTTCTGAACATCAAAAAAAAGGAGGAGGTCATCTGTTCGATCCGTATATATGGTTTTTTTTTTCTGTATGTTTGTTCCAGCATAATTTCTCAACCCGGACATCGATTTGATAAACTTTTTTTGAAAGTGATAGAGAATGATCTCAGTATTGTCCCATTACATTTTTTTTAGAATCGATGTGATAGTTTTGGGGTCATCATATTATAATAGAAGCCAGGTGACTTTGTTTACAAAAATTTCATTTCTACTACGCATTCCACACAAATCCATTGGGGCAGTATATTTTTTCAATCATGTGTTTCAATGAATGTTGTCAGTTTAAAAGTTCAGTATCGTGCTTTTCTTTAAAAATTTCGAAAGTCGAACATTTTGTGATTTTCAGGTGTAACAGGTTTTTAAGGCAAAAAATAAATAAACAAATTGAATTCTAAGAACCTCGTAAGTCTACTATCATTATTATCGCTTACACTAAAAAACATGTAAATCCGACTTACAAGGTATTTAAGGAAAAATTTATATAAGTTGTGTGGAATACCTTGTTGTGAGAGATATTCACACAAGAAGGTCTTCAACAGAGTTTGCATGTTCTGCCACTTTGTTCTGTAAAGTACAGGAGAGCCAAATCCTCGGCAAACACTGGCAATTTTGTAGCCAGTTTCAAGAGTTTATATACCAAATTTGGCACATGCACACAGACACACATACATACGTATATGTACATAATTATGTTATACGTTACGTTGTTTCTTGCCTCCATTGAGATGATAAGAAACAACGTAGCGCATTTGGTACTGGGCTGTGACATCACCGAGATTGTTATCAGGTAATTGATCATGGCCCGTGCAATGTATCTTACCTGTACATACATACAGGTACAAACATACAAACACACAAGTGTGTTTATGTTTTAATGTCATAGAGACTTGGGCGGCAACTGTTGTCAATGGGTGCGAGCCCCTATTACCTCATACGAGTGATGTCCCCACAAGCTGCCAACTTACATGGTTTTTAAATTAAAAACTTCATAAGTTTAAGTAATTTTTAATATTATAACAAAGGATGGTAAAAGAAAACAAATTATAATTTATGCTCCTCCAATTTTCCTTCACTACTACAATATAATGATGTTAATTATTACCTTGGGAAAATTATTCTAATTTTTTTAATTTTTTTTTTTTTTTTGTTGTTCCTGTCAAATTTTATTTTTTGGAATTACGATGTTTTTAATGAAAGCGACGATTAATGAAAAGTACCTTTTCAAACTCAACATTTCAATCAGTGTTGCCAGGATAAAAATTTTATACTTGAATAATACATTTCTGTCTGTGATGTGATTTGTTAATAATTATGATCAATTTTTCTTACAGCATGGCTTATTGGGTTTAGTCTTTAGTTTAGTCATTACTTTTAATTTTGTTTCATTATCACTCATCAGTCATTACTTAATATGAACTTAACACCTAACTTGAGGTTTAATAATTTCATCTAAACATGCTCACTCCTGGTCCTTTGGCGAACCCTAATACTATGTTTTAACAGCAGCTTCTTAATGGAATTCACACCCCCTAACAATATCACATTAGATGCTCAATTCAGACCATTTTATACTGCACATTTTTAACAAATTTTTATATACCAATCCATCAGGAAACATTGGTCCTCTGGCATGAAACTTCAACATATCTATACCAATAAACATCAAACATAACACAAGTCAGCTATATTGTGAAATCCTGCAAAACATTGCTGGGATTTATACTCAGTTCTCAATTTAATCATTCATCTATATAAAATTTAAATTTCTCATATTGATAACTTGAGTTATATTAATTACATAATCTTTTTATACCTTTGTAAAATATTATTTTTAACAAATAATAATCTAATGATGCGGATATTTGTAAACATGCGGTACCTACTACTAGTCTTTAAATAAAAAACTGTTGATTTTAAGGTAATATTACCGCTAACAAGGAATAGAAATAAAATATTATTGAAAAAAATTTTTTCATCAAAAAATCAAATCAACTTCAAAAAACTAAAAACGAATAAAAATGTTCTAAAAATAAAACAATAATTCTTTTAAAATTTCACCAGTAAAATTTACCAGAATTAAATTGAAACGAAAAAGCATTATGGTAAATTAATAATTTTTTTGAAAAAATAGAACCGATTTCAACAAAAAAAACAAAAAAAAAAATTCGCTGAAAAGATAAAAATAATCCTTTTAAAATTTCTCTAGGACTATGCAGGTCACAGGAATTGGAATTATTGAAGTGGATGATAATTAAAAGGTTCTGTCATGAAGTTCTACGGAATTGACATATATTAAAAGTCTACACGGTACGAAAAAGATTTTCTTTTGTCAATTGAAGTTTCATTTTCGTACCTCGTAACTTTGGTTGGAGTAAAGTCTAAGTCGAAGTAAAAGGATACACGATCCAAGTCAAGTAGCCTTAAACCTACCTAGTCTAGACCCAGCTTCATTTTTATTGATTAACAAAAAAAAAAAAAAAAAAAAAAAAAAAACTCGAATAACAATTTAAAGTATTCACCACTAACAGCCCTCCATCTAAATGGCGTTAAACTTTTTCCTCACTTGACTGTATTTGTTCTTGAGAAAAGGGTCACTTTTCCTTACATTTATTTGTTGTCTGTAACGATTATGCGAAGACTAAAGTTTTCTTTCAAATTGCGATCGTTTAAAAATTGATGAGGATTAGTAATATTATACAGAGAGAGTACCTACGGATACTGATCATATTACGTCTGTCGGACATTACTGGACGAGGATGAGGTTTGGAGGGCTCTGAAACGACAACAAATAAAGAGAGACACGAGAAGATAGAGCGGAAAAAACTTTTTTTATAAAAGTTTTGAGAATTAATTCGCCAAGAATTTACCAGTGCGAGTACACTGTGTATAGTGTACGAAATCTTCGAAATAAGAAGTTTTGTGAGCAGACAGTGTGAGAGGGCGTGGAGTTTGCACCTAACCTTTGGGGCGTTTTAAAGCACGAATGTTTGCGCATTGTACTACGAAAAATTGTAAATTTCACACGAGAAATGATAAAGGTGATGCGAGGAGCGAAGTTGATAACGACGTTCTTTTCTTCCAGCCACAATGAACACTTATCAGCAACAATAGAATGTTTTTTTTTTTTTTTTTTTTTTTTTTTAAGGGTGAGTGGAAGAAAAAATGAGAGAATTTACTTCGAGTTTTTCAATATGTCGGAATCACATTAGAATAAATATGCTCTGAAAAAGATTAAGGGAAGAACGAGCCATGTGGGATGAAAAAAACTTTGAATTTATACAACACTAAGTGTGATTATGATGTCATTTCAGAGGCGAGTAACTTTTTCCTATACCAAGTGTGTGTTCATTTATTCGTGCCGTTCAGAGTTTATTGGTAGTTTATGCCAATATTCAAGTAGAAAAATGAAGTGTTCCTATTCTTGCTAGCACAACTATAAAGTAGGGTAAACAAGAGGAAGCTAACTAAGTAAATCTTCCCAGAAATTAGTGTTTCAAACAAATAAGTCTACTACATATATAGCCTGAACCTGTTTTAAAAGTTGCTTACCCCTAATTTGAACTTATCTATTATAATTATTATTGTCTATTATCTATACCAATATATAAAAATGTTCCGTATGTATGTGTATAATGTGTAATCGTTAAAACTACTGAAAAAATTTTTTTTAATCTTCTATCATCACCAAACTCATCTTCTTACCGCTAAAATAGATTATATATTATTATGATCCGTTCATAATTACCTGAGAAGTACTGTATAATTATTATTTTTTTTTTTTTCAATTATTTTCATTATATTATTTCAACTGTCGTCCGATGAAGGTTTAAAGAAGGATGAAACAAAAAAGAAATGAAACCTTTCCCTACAGGATTACACTTTATCTTTTTCTCTCTCTTTCTTTCTCCATAATACTGCAGATCGAATTTGGTATTTCTTTTCAAATTAGATATAATTGGGTAGAATTTGAAGGCCAATAATTTCTCTCTAGTTGGTAGGTTTTTAGTATGAGGATTTTTTATCATTCAGGATTTAATACGGAAGTAGATTGTGCTGTAATCAAAGTTTGAAAGTCAGCCAAAAGCTGAAAACCAAAAAATTTTTGAGGAAAAAGCTAAAAGCGAAAGCTTCATGTTCAAGGTTGAAAGTGAGAAGCCAAAAGTAATAGCTTTTTCAATTGGCTTTCAAACTCTGGCTGCAATTTCTGCAAGTGGGTAATCATTAGGTTTGTTTTATTTGCAACATGATGTCGACACCAGATCAACATCAAGAAGTGCTATTCCTCTCTTGCAAGATAAATGCAACAATTGAAGAATGGAATTCACTTGAAAGGACTCGAAAATAGTAAAATCGCTTGCCACAGCATCGATCCGTGTTGTTATTTTTGGCAAATAAAACAACTATTGAGTTAAGAGTAAGACCCACATTCCTTATTGGCTGAAGTTAAAGAGGTGATAATGGGTACTTTAATTTGGTTTCATTTTAAATTATTGAATACTGAGAATAACTAATTTTATTTTTTTTAATTTAAAGACAAATGTAAATGACGCCTAAATAAATCTTGAAAAAAAAAAAAAGAATAATAATCATTTAATACAATTACTTTCTATATTTCAATTTACATTAGATCATAATATACATAATAATTTTATACTTATTTATAAAAAAATGAAAATGAAAAAAACAGTAAAAATTATATTGATAAAATTTCCCCCACTCCTACTCCTGTTATTAAGCCAAGTGAAGCTGGCACCAAGGGCGGATAGTAATTATTATTGAAAGATGCTACGGTTAATGCATGTGCACCGTACAATTTGACCTCCTGTATGTGAACCTTACTTAGTAACAAAGTTAGATTGTAGTGGTGATCTACAGCCCATGAACCAAAAATATGCATGTTTCCACATAATACGTGTGAACTTGCCACACAACCAATCAGCGAGTGTACGAGAACACCAGTCACCACCATTCAGGAGTCACCACAATTATTATAATTATATTATATTATAATATCTTCTTTTCTATTACATAAAATGATAGAATTTTCTTTCTAACAACAATACGGTACTCTCATCCTACCAAATAGATTAAGACCAAATTTTGGCTCTGTGTAGATGCCTGCCCCGAGAAATCTTTAGCAAACTTTAGTTCCAAAATCTTCACCAAGAAAGCTGAAATTAAGCTTGAACATTTTGACAGCTTCACATAAGTATGATATGACATGTCTTATCTGTATTATATAAAATGATAGAGGTTTTTCTTTGCAACAGCACCCAATAGATTTCAACCAAATTTCAATCCTGTGTGGTTAGCTATCCCGAGGAATCTTTTTCGAAATTTAGTTCCAAAAGCTTCACCATGAAAACTGTAATATTAAGCTTGAATGTTCTGATGACTATAATAAATTATAAATGATACAAATGATATTGATGTCATATCAGACAGGGGTTTCATCAGGGAATTTATTTTATAGGAATTTTGGGAAGTTTGACTTTGAAAGCTCCTCTTTGAAAGCTGTAATCAATATATAAAGTTTTAATGATGTCACATAATATGAACGAATTAAAGTTCCACTTTGAAATGATCTGATGGGTAACCAAAAAATCTGAACATTTGATAATGGCGAGGCATAGTACAATGCACCCATTCCACATGTGGTGTTCCCAGATGGGTGTGATAATGATAAAAGTTTTAAACAAAAACTGTTCCACTACCTACTTTGGAGTTAGGAAAAATCTGATTTAGTGAAATTATTGGATGGTTGCATGTACCTATTCCTCACAATGAAGGCATGATTTCATTGATTTCTCTTTTGGGATCAGACTATATCTTTTATAGTTCTGAAGATAAAACTGAAAAGTGCTTATGGGGCAAATTTAAGAATGCTCAATTTTTTTGAACCACTTTTTAATTGTAGTTGTGATAAGTGAGATTTTTGGCTTTAAAAATTTTGAAAAAAAATTGTTACATAATATGGTTACATATTTTGCAAAAAATCAATGACTTCATAGTATATGAAGCATGTCTGACAGAATAATGGTGGTTTCTTAATTTTCCCTTCAATTTCATAATATAAATTTACACCTTTTAGTTACAAGTTAGCTTCTATTTCAAGGCTTTTTTTTTTTTTTTTTTGAAAAACTCCTTTTCTCAGGGAAAATAGAAATTTGAATTAGTTCTAGATAATTTTTCATTATAAGATTATGTACATTAATAGTTTAAACTTTGAGCCTCATAATTTTTGTTTTACATCAAAAATTTTGATGGGGTTTTAAAGAAAAAAATTGAGCTTTTCATCTGCGCTCAATCTTGCATATTTTGGTGTGGGCCTTAAATCAATTTCAGAAATCTTGGTCTTGGTATTGCACAGTTGTCCTATCTTTAAACAATGGCTAATCTGTTTATGTTTGCAAAAATTATACACATTAGAAGGAAGAATTCCAAAAAGAAATTCCTCAAATAGTTAGCCACTCACAATAATTGACTTGTTGCAATTATAGGACTTGCCAGCTGCTCGTGCTGTTACTACGCAAATCATCGATAATCACTTGTTTTACTAAATAGATTTTTTTTTCAACAAATCTGCCAAAACGAGGTTACTATTTATGGGATTAAATAGATAAACTTAATTTATGAACAGAATTATTGACAATAATTGAATAATTATGAAGAGGTGAATTAGGTTGATTATAGGCATTACCATGTAAAATAGCCTATTCTCCTAGTAGTATTTAGTCACCTGCTTATGTGTAAAAAGCACAGAGAAGAAATAAACAAAAACAATTACATGATTTGCATTTCTTGCACAGTCGAAGATACATTGGAAATGACTTTTGTATTTAATTTTCATTTTGTTAAATAAACGCTATCCCCAATTAAAAGTATTTTGCAATCATGATTTTTGCGTAACTTCGTTTTCATGTTTTATTAGGCCTACTATCCTATGTGATAGGGAATTAAAAATGGATACCTAGTGTTTTTATTTGTAGGTACCTACCAAATAGCTTATTTCAAAAACTTCATGGATTTGGCGTATTTGATTATGAATATAATTATAGGATGTATACTTGCGGTATGGAATTATTGTGTGGGGTTCCTGAAATTTTCAACATTTTTTGTTGCAAACTTTGTTTTTTTTTTTACTTTTTTTTTTTGCAAACTTTTATGTTTTGTTGTAAAATTTGTTTTCTTCGTTTTGCAAACTTTTTTCATTTTTTGATGCAAAATTTGTTTTCATTTTTCGTTGCATATGACGTCATCTTTTTCATATTAAACATTTCCAATTTTAAGAAGAATTTATGTAAAAACTTCATTATTACACTAGTGAAGAAATGAAAATCATTCTGGACCACTAGGAATAGACTTGGAAATCTATTACTTTACTATCCTAAATCGATTTAATAATAACCTCTTTTTGGTGTAGGTATGAATTGAGAAAACTATCGAACTTTTACCTATATTTACATGATAGGGCGACGATGTTGAGGGTTTGTTGCTCGTTTAAAATATTATTTTAATGGACGAAACAAATTTCTTTTGCGTTCTTTATCGTATCCAAATAACTGAGAAAATAAGATCTCCCTGCCTTTTTGAAATTATCTTTCTGTTGATGGTTTGATTTAGATTATTATGGCAACGACAGTTTACAAACTGGAGGTGGTTTGGGTCAATTTAATCGTCGGTTTCCACGAATATACCACACCATTAATTCGACTGAAACGTTAGGCCGCATACCTTTTCATAATTTCGAGAAACGTTCCCCTCACCCCTCCAAGTCCTTACTCATCAGATTTACGCACCACTACCGACAACACAATATTCACGTCGTCATAAATTCATCCGTGATATACCTACAGTACTCGAATAATACGTAAAGGTATACGAAGAGCTCACCCATAATTAACCACTTAAGACATTCTATCGATACAATCGCTGAGGTAATAAGTTCGCAAATTATTAAGTTTCTGTTTACTTTTCAGCTGTTATCTGTGGTAGCTGACGTTGCCAACACACATAGCATCTCATCTTTTGTCGGACCAGTAGCGAACTCGTTCGGTGTAAAAACCAGTTTCTACCTATGTTTGCTTTATTTTGACGGTTGTTGGCCAACCTGTTTTTAATACTAACGACTCGAACTCCCACCCCCACCAGTTTTCTTCATAATAGGTATTTCTGTCTACTTGATATGTCGCGTTTTTAGGTGGCGTTAGAAATTACACTCCAGGGACACCTTTTACGCTCGTTTTATTACGCAAAAATGGAGAATGCGGTAGTTGGTATGCATGCAGTTAAACAAAAATAACAAAAATAATAACCTTAAGCACCGACATACAAAAAATGCGTCGTTTATACGAGAGATGAGCAATTAGTGTGAGATAATGGACAAATGCCGAGCGAAATTCACGAAAGTGTGAAAGTGAATGTTATTTTAGCGTGTGGAATGCGGATAAAAACTGGATTTTACTCTTATGTTACGTACACTTTACTAAAATCCACTCGGTGACAGTTTAGAAAACTTATTTTCATGTGGCCTGGTTCTGGAGCATTGTACCTACGGATTTCCCATCAGTTAACTGACAACACTGCAAGCTACACGTCATCTGGTGTAACCAACCATCGCTTCAGTCACCCTGTTCATCATTCAGTGTAGCAGTGCCTGTTTTTGACAATTTTTTAAAATCTTTGCGATCGAAAACTGTTCTAAATTGAAAAATTTACTATTGATAAAAGAAAGTAGAACAATGCTGGAAGCGAAGAAACAGATAGGTACACCATTAACTGATGCAATGACAATATTGACAGGTTCCTGTATGAGAAAAGGATCAGAGGTGCAGTTTTGGTGGATGATATGAAAATCTGTTGGTTCAATATTGCTCCTAAGATTCCCCAACGTTTCAAAATACACCAAGGATAGATTCCTCATTGATTCACTTTCATTATGTCGACCAAATTGTAAAATAATATCACTTTTTCTCAGCTATACAGTAGGTATGTAAATCGTGTTTTTGTATTCCCAAAAGATCTTTCATTTTCTCGTTTAAAAAAAAAAAATTAAAACTTTCTTGTGTTTTCATGGTGGGATGCTGAAAGGTTAGGAATTTACAAACAGGGATAGGTACTTCAAAGAACAGTTGAGAACCAAACATGGATACACATTGTGACGTCTGATAACATCCATATTACTGGCCAGGCTAAGTATACCAGGGCCAGAAAATAAAAAAGTAGGAGAGTTGGAAATTAATAAAAAATGCAAAAAATCTCACCAACGTAAACGAAGAACGAAACACAAAAAATGGAGGATATATTTACAGTGTTGCGATTATAATTCCACAGACTCCCTAATGAATAAAATACCTACTTAACTGACATACTTCCTATAACAGATTTCCAATATGGCACTGAACAAGACTTCCACTTCCACATATAAAATAATCACTTATGGCCAGTAAGAGAAATGAGAACACCAAGAAATTTGACGAATTCGTTTGTTATATGCTGATTCTATGAGTGACAATGTGGTGTGGATCTACTCTATCGGCTCCGCTCCAACTTAGATTCGGATGAATGGACTTGATCCACAAACAAAATATAAACAATATTTCAAATTTACGAATGAACCAAGATTAGGATACACCTCCCATGGATAAACTCTATTATTATACTTTAACTAAAATGCAAAAACGTTTCATTTTCCATTTTTCTGGAAGATATGTGAACTGTCTCGCGATGTTTAACAGACTAATTCATCTTTCATTGTTCAGAAAGAAAAACGAATCGGATTTTGATGGAATACTACGAGAAAAATCTTATCAGAGTTTTAGCAGCAGCATAGGCTAATCGTAATCGCCAGGAAAATTCCTGCATGAAATATAATCGGTAAAATTAATATTTTAGATAAAATAATGAGTTTTAACGGCGAATTATTGGTAGATGTTGAATATGGTGAATCAATTGAATGAAAAAGGAAAAGTGGAGCAAAAACGAATGTTAAGCATATAATTATCGAATGCCTGACGATTCTCATTCTATGTTCTCGGTTTGGGACACCTCACGGTATAATAAACTGGAAATGAATAAGGCTGCTACTTTTCTTGTTTGACATAAAATCACCCCCTTTGCATACCACACTGCGTTAGTTGTTGAAATTTGTGTATCCTGTGTATTTGTCACCCAGGCTTGTATCATTGGTACTGTTAATCATGTATGTCCGCAAAAAAAACTAAATATATGAACACATATGTTTATATGCTCTTAAATTAGCTTACCACATTTCCAAACCTTAGCACTAATTCGTATGAAAATATTGATTAATTGAGACAAAAATTCTGTGCTGTAGGATTTAAATGACCTACAAAAAGGACACAAAACCATCGTAACCGAATAAACACACGTGAACACTATAAATTCAATTTCTTTCAAACATAAAACTAATAAAAATCGAAATATTTCGAATTATTACGGGTGTAGATACTGTGTACTGTAATGTAGATTCTTTAAAACTAATGGTTCTCGAACTTTTTCTGATTGTGGCCCCTCTAACCCAGTTCGAACACCTCTGAGCTTCCTCTCAGTTAAAATTTTCAACTTGGTAAATAATTTTATAAAAAGAGAACACACGCAGGTACTTTTAAACAGATAGTAGCCTATTCTTAGAGTTTTTATTTTTTTGTTTTTCTACTCGTAAATAATTTTTTTTTTCGAGTAGGGTCTTCTTGCTGCACCACTACTTCGAAAAACATGCTATAATTACACCGCGTGGCATGTATTCAATTCTCACAGTGAAACAAAATTTAACGTGAGTCCGTAAATAGTTTTTAGTTAAAATTTAACGCGTGCATTGAAATCTGCCACATTTGGTAAGAAGTATCAACGTCTGAGGTGTCAAGTTTTCCCTTCGAAACGAATTTTGGCTTAAGTGGCAACATTTTCTTACGTCTGTTCGTTTTCTGTATCCTCGCAAAAATGTAGACATTTTTCCTATTGTAATGCCATCCCCTCCACTTTCCTCGAGGACGCGAGACGAACGCGCTCGTTTTTTCCATTATTTTTTACGCGAAAAGTTAATTCGACAATATTTTGTTTAAATTTCATTCTCGAAATGAGATTCGGTAAGGGTAGGTTTTTCTCGCAGCTTGATTTCTGTTTTCAAAAAAAAAAAAAAAGAAAGAAAAAAAAAGGGCGACAGGAAGAGGAAAATGAATGAAATCACACGAATCTAGCGTGAAACGTATATTTTTTTTTTTTTTTTTTTTTTTTCAACGCTATTATTCCTTTTGTCACGTTAAGTCCGTTTCGGTTGATGAGCTCAGTTATTTATGAGAAAAATGTGTCGGCGTATGTATAGCTACAGCTCTCTGAAAACTTTTCGGCCATCACTATTTCTCAGCCATCAAAACGGCCTCAAAACTAGACGATGTTTAATTTTAAAAGTTCGTTCTGGCGTCGTATTTGTGCGCCATTTTGCATGGTATTTGGTATTTCGAATTGAAATGAGAGGAGCTCTTCGAATAATTGACAGTTCCACGTTTTTGTGGTAAAAAGCATATGAATATTTTGTAACTTGTTGTGTACCTCCGCAGAAAAGTAATCAATAGTTTTCAACTATATAGGCCTAGCTGTTACGATGAGTTTTGTTTCTATTTTTTGTTTCTCCTTTAGAACAGAATTTAAAAAGGTCTCGCGTGTAAGTTGACAACTCCGAATCGTAACAATTTCTACGTGGTTTTTCAATGGCATGTTCAAACTCGTTTAGGCGGCTTAAATGATATTCAGATGTCGAATGCAAAAATCTCAATTGTTATTTTCTAATCGTTTCATTCCAATTGATTCTGAAAAGTTCGAAGTAGCGGATAGTTCAGGAGAAAAAATATTGACTTGTAAGATTAATCAAATATTTAATAAGAAATATTCACAAATTTTGAAACTAACCAATTATAATAATTCTATTTAAAATTCAACTAAGAAGCTGCCAAGTTGAATTTGTAGAAGATGCAAATATGTTTGATGTTTGTACATATTCTGTCTTAAAATATAGTATATTAGTCCAACCCTATCTATCGACGGAAAATTGTTTTGTTTAATTTTCATTTTAAAATAAAGATGGTGAATTAAACTAAAAATTGTATTAGTGATTGTCCAAATTTCAAAGCTAGCATTACAAAAAAAAAAAAAACAAACATACACCCTCAGGGCACAGATTCGTACCAAAGAAAAGTATCAAAATTGAATTTCCTCTGGCCACACAAATCTTGCATGGTCGAAAAAAAAGAGTACATGCAAATTAAGGTATGCCTTTACCAGTCAACTTTATGGAGCGTGCCAATGATGGCGACAACTTGCTGCTATAAACGTAACCCTTTGGACCAAACAAATCCTTAAGTTACAAAACTTTCAAACTCAATCAACGGACACTTTCCTAGTAGAAATGACACGCAAAGTCCAAAGTTTTAGAACAGACATTTAACGCAGATCATAATCCATAATCTACCCCAGATAGCAGCAACATGTAAAAAAAATTGTGTTATTCTAAGGAACGTTTATTGGTGTCAAGGAAGTCCATACCTGGGGGCAAATTTAATAATTTTTACCATCTGTGAAAACAGAAAATGGACAAAATATTTCTTGAACCG
This sequence comes from Ericerus pela, assembly GCA_011428145.1. Taxonomy (NCBI): domain Eukaryota; kingdom Metazoa; phylum Arthropoda; class Insecta; order Hemiptera; family Coccidae; genus Ericerus; species Ericerus pela. The sequence continues at coordinate 1,218,937 of WOFM01000395.1, forward strand.
AACAAAAAAGGGTACAAAAGAGAATTTTATTTTATAAATTCCCCTCATCTTCTCATTTTACTCGGTTACACGAGATCAGAATCATTAACAGTCGAAGAGCTGCTAAAAATTAAAACCCAGATCCCTAATGAATTATATCCACGAACCCCGCCACCATATCCAGAGAAGCATAGATAAAGAGATCTCCAACAAGTGATCAAAAATATGTCAAACATCTCAAAAATCATCATCATCATAAACGATTTTTCAGTTTCATTTATTTTACTGCACATGTGTTGAGTTTGATAGTGTGTGTGTATTGGTGTAGAGATGTCTGTTTTCACTTCAAACTATGCGCAGCTTTGGCTGTACAGAATGTTGAAGAAAGATGTCTTTTCATTGATGATGATGATGATGATAATGGTCAAAGATCTTTGTCACATTTTTGTACCACAGCGCATGTAGAGAGTTAGACATCTCTTTATCCATACGTCTCGGGCAATAACCCACACAGACATCCAGCCCATTATGAAAAGAGAAAAACAGAGTCATGAAAATAACAAAGTCATTGTAACTAAATATTAATTTCAAATTGCATACTAAACAATGAAATGAAAATAAAATGAGATCATTACAACATGACAGAATGAGTAGGAAAAATTAAATAGCAAATAAATTAACTGCACGTGAAAAATCAATCAATTTGTTAAGACTTTGCATGAAACATATGTGGATCATAGTACATAAGAAAACAGTGTAATTTCATGTACCTAGATTGTGATTGAAACTAGCCAGATACACAATCAAAAGGAGGAAATAATGTGAAGATAAATATTTCTCTCTTTATTTGGCAACACAGATGAGACCAAAAACTTCTATCTTGAGTAATTTTAGTGAACCAAGTAATGAAATTTTGCTACAATAAATTATTTTTTCAAATTTCACCGCTGGCTACAATTTGTATAAGTATCTCATCCATGCAAATGACTGAGGTGTAAATAGGGTCTGAAATTTTGGGATTTTCCATGGACACGATAAATTGACAAACTAAAAAAAAAGGTCATCAAATTACACAGTTTAAATTTTTGATTTTTTCGATATTTTTGTTGTAGGTATCTACTGGTAGGTGGATAAGAGAAGAAAAAAATAAAAAAGTTTATTAAATTGATGTAAAAAAAAAATCAAAATTTTGTTTGGAGGTCACAATTTATTTTGGTGTGAGGACCCCCGGAACTCCTTCATTTGCTCGTATGCCAATGAGACACCCAAAATTAATACCTAGCCGCACATTTTGATGTTTATAAATACATATCTAATTAAATCACCAACAAATGAGAGAACATGATATCGGCTGTTCTGGGGTTATAAAAAACAATTAAAAACATAGAGAAAGATCACAAGTTACAAAAGAGACCACACATCAGAAATGAGAAGTGTCAATTACAATGAATTTGCTTATTGAATAAAAATTGATACTATTCTGAAAATTACTTTTTCAAGGCACAATTTATATTAGCAGCAGACTTTTAAGGTTTTATCAAAAAAATCCGACTTCCTTGGTTTTTAATTTAAAAATCACGCAAGTCTTTACATGGACTGAATACTTCCATATACTTTATATAGCCACATAAGATCTGTTCCGAGGGAAGTATTGTATATTACATTTTCGTTCGATATTAACTCAATGGATTTATCGTATATGTGGAGTTATTTCTAAATATACGGAATTATTCCAAAATGGGTCGAGAAATGAAATACGATGAACTTGTATTGACATTAGGAAAGGTGGATGAGATAGTATGAAAAGCTAATACATGGTCACGAGGTTGTTAGTTTGCAAAAAAATATTGAAGAGACTCTCAAAGCATTGGACACTTGGCTTTCCGGCAAACTCCAAACTCATAAATTTATTTTTTCTGATCTTGAGTTTTGGTTAAAATTTAAGTTTTTAGAAAAATATTTAATATCAGCGGTGGTGTTGGTATTCTCTTTCGATGAAGCCATCCCTTTGGATTATTATAGACACGGTACCACTAATAATACAGTCTGAACCAGCAATTCTCCTTATGTCAGTATATGGTGGTTGAGTGTGGTAGTGATTTAGTACTTCATTTATTTAGTATTGGAAACAAAAAATTTTGTTTTTAAATTTTAACCCATAAGTTCACATTTTAATTTAGTTGCAGGCTGTAGCTGGTCATTTTACTTTTTTTTTTTAAACTTTTTTTTTTTAAACTTTTTTTTTTTTTACCTGAAATATTTCTCAAATCACAAATTAATTTGAAATATTGAAACACAAAATTGCGATGTTTTGAGATCTATACGAAACTGTTTGTATTTTCAAAGCACTAAAATGTATATATGGTTTTTTACTAAATATTACATAGGTATCCAATGAAGATTTTAGTTCACACGTATTAGAAGAACGTTGTCGAAAAGTATTGTTACTCTGCAACTTCAAATTAATTGTCTGCGACAATACGGATTAATCGAATTTTCACGAACTAATGCCTCGCAAAATTATTTCTATTCGAACCATTCTTAATCACTACCCTCATTTGAATGCGTGACATTAGCCTAGTGTCATTAAATTTGTATTAGCCATATTAAGGTAGAGAGATACGTATTTCTGAAAGTGCACAGAACGTGTGTGAAACATCAGTCGCAGATGGAGAAATCGACCATCGAAAGTTTGTTTGAGACTGACATTCCCAAGTGCTAATCGAGTTCGTGTAATTTTGCTTAGCCCCCTTTGCTCTTCGATAACCCTATCACTCTCTTCTTTACGATTCTTTCTCTCTCAGTGTCACACTACTTCTCTTGTTTTATGCTTACTCCTCTATAAATGTACATATAATACCTACCTATGTTGGTTTCGTCATTTTCCTTCTCCATGTGGTATGCGACCCTGGGTGGCAGAATCCACTCAATACACACCAATATATAGTTCCAAAACACTCTACTGAGAAGAATAAAGGCATTAACCTGCAATGAGGTGAATGTAGAATTACCTGATTTAGACATGCTGAGTCAGCCACCATCCGTTTTACCACTTTAAACAATGCATCAATTTATGAAAAAAACGAAATTTAACCGAGTGGAATTTCCGAGTGGGAATTCATAGGTTAGGAAATTAACCCAAAAAGGTCACCGAGTGGGGAATCCAAGTAGGGCGAAATGCCCAAGAGTTTGAAAAATCAAGCCATTACAAAAAGCATCGAGTGTCTTAATAAAAAGATTTACAGACAGAAAAAATATATCGTACGGAGCAGTACGGTGGTCAAACGCTGGTTGATGGAGCAGCAAAAAGTTTACAATGTGTTAGACAGTGTTTTCTGCTCTGTCAAGAAAAAAGAGAGAGAGAGGGAAGCCAGAACAGGTTTTAAAATATAATCAAAAACACATATAATAAAAACACTTCATACCAGCCACTGAGTGGGGGCTAGGAGTGTGAAACATAAAGGATAAGTAAATTTGAAGGGAAGAAAAAGAATGAAAGAGGGAGAAAATTTGTACATGAACTGAAGTTAGGTGGCTAGCCTAACTTTCAGCCACTCACGGCGTTTTATTTTTAATCTCAAGAATTCTTTATTTCCAAAAAAGATTTTAAAAATTTATTATTGACTGAGGGCAAGCGGTATCCGTCATCCACATTTACAGACTAAAGGATTTATCGATTGTGGGACATGACATTGTGGTGTGATTAAATGCGACAGAATAAAATCAGTATCAGATGGGTGAAGACCAACATGTCGATGCAACTTGTGCAATGGTGGATATAACTAATAGGCTATTATTTTTATACATAAGCTGAAAATCTAAAAAACAAAAATTTTCAGTAATAAAACATGGCATAAAAGTAGACAAGTTGTACAAACTTTTTACAGGTAAGTGATAGATTTCCAAGTGAGTCCATTCTGAATGGTCGAAAATGATACTCATTGCTTCACTAGTGTAGTAATGCTGTTTTTACATGGTGATGCCTATAAACAACCAAATTTACCGTCCCATAATTGTTTAGTAATTATTGTCTAAAATTCTTTTCATAAATGAAGTTCATCTATTTAATCGAATAAATCTTAACCTCTTTTTGGTGGATTTGTTAAAAAAAATATCTTATCCAACTTATTAGCAACTTATACTGGTTTTACTAACCAGTTAAGTAAAACAGAATTACGTACTCAACTAGTTAGCAAAACTAGTCGATTATCACGAATGGCTGACTAATTGAGTACGATTTTTTTTTCTACGAATCCACCATCAACAAAATTTTAGACGATAATTAAGTAGGTATATAGTTAAAGGGGGGTAAACTTGGTTGTTTGTAGGCAATACCATGTAAATTCGCCACTTGCATATGTGTAAGGGTGCCGTGAAGAAATAAACAAAAAAAAAAGAAAACAGTTAAGTAAAAATTGCATTACTAAACTAGTGAAGTAATGAAAATCACTATCGACCGTTGGAAATCGACTTGGAAATCTTTCACTTTGCTAACCCAAATCGATTCACCTTAATAATATCTGTTTGGTGTATGATTTGAGAAAAATTAATTTGTTCTTCGTATACATTTTATAGGTCAATTAAATAGTTCGAAAAATATGATATGATTTCAAGTAAAAATCACAACTTCTTCAAGTGACCCAGAGGTTGTTTGAAATCCAATTTCACTTACTTACTTAGTGGTCTTCAACATGATTTATTTTTATATAGTAGGCTAACCCATCACCAAAAATAAAAATAATATTATTCAAAACTTTTTTCAAACCACTTTTCTGCTGAATTTGATTCTTTAAGTTAGGTCACAGGCGCAAATATGGGGCCCAAAGGGGTCTAGCGATACAAAATAATTTTCATATATATGTTCCATCAGTAAAAATTGAAACTGAAGAGCAAAAGAAAAAGTCAACAAATTTTTTCTCATGACTCCCCAAATTTCAAGCTACCCTCGGTACATTTTTTGGGTGAATCGAATTCTATGTTTAAAATATTAGATTTCATGTCGTGAAATTCGAATTCCGAATGATATTTTTGTCAATATTGTCGAAAAATTAATACGTGTTGATAAAAACCTTTTAGATTAATGTTTGAATACGTGTTCCACAGTGAGTCGATCCAACATATTGCGAAATATTCTATAAAAAATAATTTTTCGAAAAGCCAAAAATTACGTTTAACATAAGATACAATACGGGTAACTGTTACTGTGAAATATTTCTCCAAATTTGTCGCAGTACGAAGTAAAAATTTGGGTCGGTTGAAATTGTTTTCTCTTTTTCAACCAAGTAACTGTATTTATAGTATGCTCACCGAAACACAATTTTGATTTCTAAATTTTTTTAGAATAAGATTTCAAAATAGAAAGAAAAGCAAAACCTCGATAAATTTTTGGAATTCAGTTTAATTTTTTCAGCTTCTGCATCTCGACATCCGAACCTATCCTTTTATCGACTTCATTCCAAAAGAATACGACGAGGAAAATTGTCGCACTAAAAGCGAATAAAAATAAATTATTTTTTTTATTTTTTTGTTTGTCTGCTTTTTTTCCTATTCCTCTCTATAGTGAACACAAATCGTAACTGAAGCGTTTAGTCTCAAAATAACACATCTCTTTACTTTTCTGCTTTATTTTGGTGAATTTTGATGCAACGATTTCGTCTAATACATTCTTTCATTTCCTAGGGACAAAAAAATCAATTCCACTTCTATTCTTGTTTTTTTTTTTTTGTGTGTGTGTGTGTTTCTTTGCGACTATACATAAGAATGGACGGGTATAAGGAGAAAGGTAAGTAAACCTAAATAATTTCGTACATCTTCAGCAGAGAAACTTTTCTTATTAAATGGACATCATGCGATACGATGAGATTAATAACGTGATCGGTTATACAAATTGAGGAATGCAAATTGGAGTGGAAGAAAAGAAATATTTCTTGGAAACATTGTTCAAGTTGCCGGAATTTCACGTGGTGCTCATATACTGGCTACAGCTGTGGGTAATTGATATGGGAGTGTCGACGTGAAATGGTTATTCTATCATCAACGTCGAAAGTTTTACTGCTTTTTAAACCAAATTAAAAGATAAAAAGGATAGACTAACTATTTGATTTTTTTTTTTTTTTTTTTTGCTTTGATCGATGTTTTTATAGCTATTATTTTGGAAAAAATTTTCAAAATGCTTTGTAATTTTACACAGCTTTGATAAACAATAAATTGGTACCTAATCTTTTTTAGAAAATTAAATTTTTATAATATGTAAGTATCTACCTATTTCCTCATTGGGGAATATAATTATACATAGGCTACAAAAAAATAATATTATTAGAGAGTTTTCTAATACTTTTTGGAACTACACCGACTTGTTGATTTTCAAAATCACACAGCTCAAGACAATGTTCCCAAAAAAAGGGTCAGCGGTGAGTTGTGATTTGAAAATATAATTTTCTCAACTCATACACCAAAAAGAGGTTATTATCGAATCATTTTTGATTAAAAAAGTTCGAGATTTCTAAATTAATTTCGAAAAGTCTTAAAAAAATGAGTTTTTCACTAGTGAAGAAATGAGTGTTTTCCTAATTACTTTTGTTTATTTTTTCACCAAAAAAAAAAAAAAATTAATTCTTCCAATCGTGTAAAAATTCATTGAGTTTTTTCTTAACAGCAGTTTTGTTTATTTTTTCTCAGCTCCGTTTACACATACTTATTATGCAAGTGGTGGAATGTCGGTACCTATAAAAAAGGGTCTTTTTACAGGGTGATGCCTGTAAACAACAGCTTACTTCACCTTTCCGTAGTTATTTATTTATTTTATAAAATACTGTTGATTGACGGATTAATCGAATAAAAACACTAACCATTACAGATCACCTAGTTATAAGAAAATGATTTATTTTTGATTAAGTTATTTTGTTTCAATCTTCTGAAACTGAAATATTACCTTGAAATTGTACATTGTTTTTGTTGAGAAAATAATATTGCTCGAGAACTTGTTGGCTACACTGATTCGACTTGTTGCTGACTTCGACTATACTGAACCAGTAAAGCTCCATAAAACTAATGTACTTTTTAATGACAAGACATACGGCAAAAAAGTAGGCAATACTAGAATACCTACTATGTATTTTCAAAATTTTGCTTGAACTCACCAATTTAGAATACATCTGATAAAGACAACCCTTAAATTTACAAGGGTATGTCAAAATATACGCTATGGTTTCTTACTTAGCACCGGCATGTTTAACCAGAAATATTCATTCTTTACTGGTTCAGTACTGTACATATAGTCAAGGGTTGCTGGTTATTATTATATTCACCTGGCCTATTGCATATATCATTCTTTCATTCTGTTGTTATTGGACATTGGGAGCTTTATGTTCGTATTAAATATATAGATTGTATAAATTGTAATAATGAAATAATGAACAACACTCCAGTACCGCACCAAGTAAACACTTTATTATAGAGAGAATAACAAGATGTTAACTCCACGAATACAAGAAGAAGAAGTAAGTAAGAAAAATTATATGAACAATCTTCTAGTGGTAATATCGGCGGTACCATACATCAGTGTAGCCAACAAGTGCTCAAACAATCAGTGTAACCCCAACAGTTGTTACTAATCCGATAAAATAAACACACTCTCTTTTTACTTTTCGCATCGTACTTTTGTTGTTCCTTGAATATGTTTAGATAAACTTTGTGATTTTTACAATAAATGATCTGGTGGGGTAATTCTATTTTTAATATTAATTATGATACTTCCGTAATACACTTCTCTTCATTAATAACTGGACATCAACCTCCTCACTGATGGCAAATAGTTTTCAACTTTACTCTCTCCATTTCACCATTATTATTATTATTAGACTCGATAAACCCTAACCTATCCCATACAATGATATAAACAATAGTTGTATGTATGTGTGTAGCTATGTATCTATTGACACATCCGGCTGTCAGATAAAATTAAATTTAAAATCTAAATTCAAAATTAAAGACTGTTCTGGAATACATCTAGGTATGCAACTGGTAATACCTCGGCTATTCACTTTTTCTCTTAGGTTTCCCTTTACACCACTGCTTTGGTATCTTCCTAGGTATATGTATAATAATAAATTTACATTCCCACTTTATTAAAACCTGTTTTCTCTTCCCATTTCTCCTTTTTTCTTGATGAGCGACTTTCTAAATTCACTTCACATACTGATTGTTCACTATTTCTCGTCACACACATAGTTTTCTGTTTATATTGGCAGGAAAACTTTTTGTTGCCTTGTTTTATGTGTTCATGTAATAATGTGTTTTCAGTTCTATAATACACTGTGTGATATTTCGATCATGGCTGTTTGTATTTTCTTCAGTGGCAATGGTCACTGATGGTGTTTGACCTGGGTATGGCTAGAAACTGATGACTTCATAATGTAAGTAAGATTCAAGGTACATAGCCAAGGTTCGCAATCTTTTTCAAATTTGATCAGCATGGTATAAATTTGAGTCTTGCAAATTCCTGGCAGGCTGTTCGAATTGAGTAGTGCTAATTCTATGGGCACTATCCAGTATAGATGGTTAATACCTGGGTTCTTTGATGTGTGTTTCATTGAGTTAAAAATGTTGTCAGGACTGCAAGGGGATCGCCAAATTGGCCCCCCTTGGCACACTACACTATAGTATATATGGATGATATATCTGTGTGAGTGTTCTGAATAAATAAACTGACAATGTTCCTGAGATTTTCAGATTATGGGTTTTTTTTGTACCTACAAAAAAAATGATCTGAATAGGTTCCAAGTTTGGGAAAATTCGTTGAACAAAAATACGACCATCTCAGTCGGTCAATCAGTAGCAAGTGATGACAGCTATAATGATGAAAAATTCACCTAAAATGAACAGTTTCTTAGTTCCGCAATCTGCTTATCATCAAAATATGTGATTACACACCGATTAGATAATGTCTCATATTGAATCTTGAATCTTGTTAATAATTTGGCATTACGACATTATCCTCTATTATTAAATTTTATTAATGAATTTCGAATTTGGATATTGAATTTAAAATATGGTTTTTTATTATTCAGTGTAATAATTATTAACTACCTACTTGAATAAACAAAAAATTTAGAAGCTAAATTTTCAGACTAATTTTCCTGCTCTTTTAATACACTTACGGCTATCGATACGTATCTTTTGTTTCGAAATTTTTATTTTAAGATTTTTTGTTTAAATTCTGCCATAAGTTTTCTATTCATCTCAGCTGAGCAAAGCTCGGTGAGCCAAGTACATAGTCGATATTACAGTACCTACATACATCCGATAAAAAGCCCTCAATAGGTCGGTAATTGAAAAATTATGCCTGATTTGAATTTTTTTTCAAAACTTCAAATGAGTAGACAAGGTATACCAATTTGTGTTCGCATGTGCTTCATGCAGCCACTTCATAATTACCCTCACAATGTTGGCCTGTAGGTCCATGAACAAGGCTAAATTGATAATACCTTTATAGAAATCAACATGAAAAAGAAAAAAAAACATCAACCTACCGTGAAATATTTGACCAGTAACAAAAACAAAAACGAATATCGACGAATTCATTTCGAAAAATTATTGTTTCTCCTCGCTCGATAACATCCTATAAATTGGCTCGCGTACAAAACCTATAAACAAATCGAAAATTTCATTAAAGTTTTCGTAGTAACTATAAAACGTACCTGAACACTGAGGACAACGAATGCGTAAAATTAAAATTATTCCGCTCAAATTTTTCTTTTCAAACAAAACGAAACGTTTCCTACGCTATTCGTAAAATTTCTCTCAATTTCAGAAAATACTCGTAAAATTTTCGATTAGGCAGTAAGTATACATATATTATGAATTCGTTTCTGAAAGTTTGCAAATTTATACGCTTTTCCTGAAACTGCTAGCGAATCACATATGAATACTAATAGGGAGTGAGAGGCCTAGAGTCATGCCACTTTTCCCTGCCTCTTTTCAAAAAACAACTATTTCAGGTAACCCAAATATTGTTGTCCAAAAAAATTGGCCGGTTTCAAACAATTTTGTGGACAAATTCAGCGAATATAAAGATGTAGGTGTATCTATGATGTTTTTCGCAGCTTTTCAAACCTGCTATTTAAAATAATGAATTTATAATAATATGTAAGTAGCTTTGGACATAATCTCACATGAGATTATGTTTGGTGCACATCTGTTGAGGGGTTGAGCTGGAGGGGGCCAAAATAAGTTCGATTAGCGAAAGTTAAGACGTAGTAATGTAGTTAGTCAATTGCATGATGAAATGTATCAGTTTTAATGATAATCAATCCAGCTGCTTGACCTTGGAGGCTGAAGCAATTTTCACCAATGTGGGCTAAGACTTAATTAATTATCATTAGATAGAACTTAAATTTAGTAAGTGAACGATTTAGAACGTAGATAATGAAAGCTGATACGTATCTAAAATGACGAAAATTGATAAAGTGGTTCAGCTATGGGAGTTGATGAAATTTACGCAAATGGGGGCTAATACGTACCTAATTATCATTCGATAAGGCTGAAATTAGGTAAATGGGTAGTTCTGAACACAAAAAATACTAATATTTTTAATGAAAATTTGTCTCGAGGATCGGTCGTTGAAGGTGAAGAAAGTTTTCATGGGATCAAAATTGATATTCCTTAAAAGTCATAAATTTCATTTATACTCAGAAATGAATGCTTCTGGGAAAATGTAAAATCAGGTGAATTCCTTCGATTAAATTTAATAGCAAATTTTGGCTTAAAGTTTTCTGAAAGGTTGTATCGATTAGAACTAAAATTGTATAAAGAATTGTAAGTAAGCTTAGTTTTCATTTGTTTAGTGATTTGAAGAATTAATCTATTCTCATTTTTCAGATGTGAAAAAAATATTTTTGATAATCTTTAAAAGCCTGCTTTTCTAGCGGAACTTGCTGCATAGGAGATTTAATTTTTGTAATTATTATTATAATACAGCACCGAGCGTAATAATAATTAGAATAGTCGATATTCAGTTCCTAAAAAATAATGAATTTTCACTAGGTAACAGAAATTTTGATCTTCAAATAATATTCGTTCTAGTGTTTCGTTCTATCCACACAGTGATTATGGCTACAAAAAATTCTAAGGTCAATTATCAGTCTTTAATAAATATGTAGGTAAAATATAATTTCATAAGAACACAAATGAAATTCATTTTTTTAAAATTAATATAATAATACTACCTATCCGTAATTGTTTCTTTTGCTGGCTCATCTACAATCTCTGTTATCATTATTATTGTATCGCTCACAGACTAAGTATACAATTCGGACATTATATTATTCAATAACGGACCATTTTACATAATGGTGATCAATTTATATATTTGTGAATTTAACATAATAGGGCCGGGTGATCATATAGAATGCCCACCAGTTTTTGCTCGAAGTATAAAATACATCTGTGTATTCATACATAATATTGTATTTAACAAAATAGTCATATGTATTTTTTTAATTTAAACAAATAAAATGAAGTAATGAAATTGACTTCCTTTGCCTTTGGGTTTAGTGGGGGGTTAGGTGAAGTGAATAATTTTTTTTTTTTTTTTGGAAAAGAAATTATCCCTCTCACCTAACCTCTACCTAGATATCTGAAAATTCCTTTTTCAAAAATAGTATAATATTACGCAACGTTGTAGGAAAGTGAGAAATTATCGAGTGCGACATTTGCAAACACAAGCCACAGATGAGTGTGATAACCTCACAAGTTGATAATTGCTTACTCTGACCAAGTGGCATATGATACTTCATTAACTAGGCGAATGAAAATTTTTGAATTTGAAAAAAAAAATGGTGTTTTCATTTTTGTTTTTAACAATCATGAGTCATTCGCATTCATGCTCCAGTCATGATTGTCATGAAAACTGCTCATATGGTGATATAATATATGCGATGAACAGAAAATAATGCGATACTTTTCTCCCTAAGGAGGTAAAGTAACCACTTTATTCCCAGTGATAAAGTTATGGACTAAATGTCATTTTTCCATATGCAAGCATTTGTAATCAGACAAAGAGAAATTAAACGAGACAAAAGTAATAAGACTTCCGTCTTTTTTGGCTATTTTTTAAAATATTGTGACATCCCAAAATGATTGTACGGGTATCACAGAATTGTATTGCCTCATGGTCATCGATGTCCGGTGAACCAACAGATTCCAACCAAGTATATTCGTTATTGGAATCAAAAACGGTGTAACGCACTTACAGTTTCTGCTAACGGCGTTCATATTTGTATAGTTTTAGTAAAAACAATTTGAAAAAGGGTGACTTGCTGTCGAAACAAAAGCTGTAGTATGTTGTGAGTAATATTTCGTATTCACAACGAATGGATTTCATCATGGATAAAATGAGACTGACTGACTGCTCACAGTTCAACCAGATTCATGAACAGTCAAGAGATAAAAGTGTTGGTTCACCGATGACCAAAGTTCGAGAATATACACGTCACCACATTGTATAGTAGTAATTGATTAACGTGTCTTTCATTGTCTTGTAGAATGGGAATTTATTTCCATGTGGAATCGATGTATTTCCGTTGAGACTTACTGATAATATAATCTTAAGGTTTGTGAGCCGTTCCCTATCGTAAAGTATAGTAACAATTATGATTCGGTGGTGACGTGAAGGGAAGGCTCTAGGTAATCAGATGTCACAATATAATATACAATATGGCTAATCCACTCTAAAAGATACAACGAGGAAAAAAAATGATGAAAAAACAAAATTAAGGACAAAAAGAATTTTTATTCAAATAAAGATTTGAACATAGGTTGCCAGGTTGATAGTCCATGCTATATAGCAAAGAGCTACGGAAATGCTTGTAAATTTGCCCCTTTAACTATCACCACATACAACACCACCCTAAAAACACCTGTGATACCACTTGGTGTATTTTGTGTATTATGAACTTAAGTTTTTACCTGTGCGTAAACAAAGAAACCACTAAAAACTAATCTCCTAATAAATTTATAGTCATACTCAACCAGCTAATTTTCAATTCGCAATAGCATATTATTATTTTAAAGGTCAAGCCAACATCTGAGTTAGTATACTAGATAAACATGAATGTTCACATTAAAGTATTTGAGCCCAAAATGCCGACAATCTAAAAGTTTTAGTTCGATATCTTTATGATGTCTTAGGACCCATTTGACCTTCATGAAAAAAACACTGGCTTAACCACTGCTCCCTTTTGAAAAAATTGTTTACCTTTGTTGATAGGTTAATGAATATCCACTTCAAAAAGGGAAAAATCTTCAAAATTCTCGAGTATCCTCAATGAACTAACGAATGTATTCCTCTATTTTGTCATAAAGCTATGAAGTATTCTCAATGATAATGAAAAAAACCCGAAACCGAAACATCTCCGTGAGAATGCAATAAAGCCAACTTGGTCAAAAGACGTAGGCATTTCAGACAACTACTTGTATCACGCAAACCATTTTTCTTTTTCTTCACAAAACCATAAATCGAATTCAACGCCAAACGAAATAATTGGATTTGTTCAAATTTAAAATCTGTCGGACTACAATGAGAAAAAAATTAACGAAATCCCATCCTCATTTTTTTTTTTTTGTCCAAAATGAAAAAAAAAAAATCAAGTGACAGGCAAAAAATGAATTTTACTCCTCTCTTTTTTCCCTCCTCCTCAAAGAATGAGGTATCGTACAATTTTAAGTATTCTTTGGATTGGATCTTTTTTTTTCCTCTCCTCCAACCTTTAACTTAATACTGTTACGTAATTTTTTTTATTTTTTTTACACCAAAATTGCTTTGTTTTGCTTTACCTGAATTTTCTCTTCTTTGTCTCTGTCTCACTCACTCTCTATCTCACTCTTATTGAAGGACAAATTTAAATTTTCAAGTCGCGTGTACACATTCTTTTGTTCTCATGCTAAAATAGTTTATCTTTTTTTCACCCCTTTTTTTTCGCTTTCATTCTTCTTCTTTTTTTTATGTCTGTCTATCTAACTCCCTCTCAATAAAAAGCTTTTTGGAGTTTGAAATCATTTATTCGTCAATTTTATCGCTAACGTCCGTTTTTTTAACTTTTTTTTTTTCTAGAACTTTTGTAGCCCTACCTACAATATTATTACCAGTTGTCTTACGAAATGGGAAACGATTTTGCTAATTTTGATACGCTACTTATTCATCGACTACGTGCTTTGAATAGAAATGCCTTTTAGAACAGACGATGGGTGAGGAACAAGGACATAAAAAAATCAATTTACGACTGAATCGAAATAAAAAAAAGAAGACTTATCGAATGTAATGTTACAACAATGAGATAGACTACAAAAAACATAAAATGGAGCATGGTCTTACGTCGCACGTATTTTTGAACAGATACATTCAAAACGAATTGTTGCATTTTCTTATGTTAACCATAATTTAACACAAAACCAAAAAAAAATGGTAAGGGATAAAAAATTTATTACTTTTCAAAGAAAATTTAATCTTATCATTTTTTGAAAAATTAGTTTGAAGAAGTGATTGGGATATACAAATATTAATATAGACTGATGAAAAGTATAGATTTTAGAAATCAATCTGAGAGAAAAAAGTTTTTATATAAATTTGATACTTTGGTATGATTTGTCACCTGAAAATTACTTGAAAAAAATAGAAACAAAATTTAACCAAGTTCGAGAAGCTACAACAAACATGAAGTTTTCCACATTACTTACACAGACTTTAATACAGAATTCGCAAAAAATGTTGATAGTTAAAAAATCCTCAAATTCACTTAAGATCTTGACTCATTTTATAACAATGCTCCAAGTGTTTGTCACATTACCATCGAGGGTAACACAATTTAGAAGATTAGCTGGCTAAATCCCCAAACTTAATATCCGAATGTTTTTTATTCCTTAAATTATGCTTCAGAATTTTCAGCGAATAACTTATTTATTCCTAAAATGGCGTCTGAATGATCCCAGTCATCAAGAATATTAAAATTTAACTAAAAATTATTTGGTATTTTAAAATTTTCACGTGCTCACCTAAATTACCTAAATTTATCGACGAAATTATATTAGGATTACCAGATTATGAACCATAGTGATGAAAAATATCGATGCTTCTAAATATGGACACGTACCGATATTTTGAAGAGATTTGTTGATATTACCTCAATCAGTCGTTTAAAGCTGAATCATCAACTTTTCGAAAAAATACTGAAAACTTGCAACTTTTGTTAAACTTTTGATGGTATATATCGATACCTTCACTTAAGCTATAGGTACATCGATACATATCGATACGTATTGATGGTTTTTCCATCACTGATATGAACCTAGTCTAGCACAAATATATTTTATTGGATTAAAGAAGCACTCAAAGGTCACTGTTGTAACAAAACACCAATCTAAAATTGATTAATTACTTTTCGTATGCCCTGCTAACAATCGCATATAAACCTCAATAGTTTTCTAAACATATCCAATTCCACTGAATGATGACAGATATTATTTCAACAGTAATTTTTTTTTTTTTTTAATTAACTAAACTGTACCCTCTCATTTTAAAAACAGCCTAATTAGAATCGAAAAAATGATATAGCAACTGAAAACGTCCAAAAAGAAATAGGCAAAGAAACAATAAACGTGAATACTCCTCCTCTCGCAACAGAAAAAAGTAATGAAATACATTCGAAATCCGGAAAATGAAATCAACGTAAAAAAAAAAAATACTAAAAACCGAACGTTTGTACGTATTTACGGCGCATCGTGTATGCAATTTGTGTTACACCTGTGCGTTAAAATATTTCGTGTCATAACCCACTCGTTGAGATACATAAATTTCATTCAACATAATCGGTTCATTTGTAGTTTGTCAACGATTAATTTTGAATTTGTAGTTTAATTTAGATTGCAAAAAACTAAAAAGATACTGTCAAACTTTAATCTATTTCTCCGAGATATTCTAACCATTTTAAGTGGGAAAGTACCTATTATTTTACGTTTATGAACCTTATTGTTTTATTATTTTTCTGTTATCCAGTATTTGCGATCTCCTACGAAGTTTATTTTCTGGGACCGACAAATTCACTCATCGACGAATTGTTTTCAGAAATTAATATTGACTAATGGTTGGCAAAACTGACGGTAGTTATTAGTTTTTCTAACTGAACATTTCGCCTAACAGCACTTGAATTTTAACGATGTTGGACTTGATGGATAATTATATTTTGAGTATTTTGTTTAGTATACTGAGGATTTCCTTAAAAAATTTTCTAAATATTTAGATATTTAATGGACATATTATAGATGCGTGTATTTTCTGCAAGAAAAGAATAAGTAGTGAAAGAGAGTTTGTTAAATAATTATGAGTTCTAATTCTTCTTTTTTTATTTGTTTTTTTTTATTTCGTTAAAAACCTAAGGCGAAAGTAAAACGATACAATCACCCATTAACAGTTAGTAAAGTTTAACGAACCATTAAAGTATTAAAATATTGAAGCCAGTTATGGTTTTCTCTACCAAAGGTTAGGCCTACTGCTTCTCAAGCCTCGGTTAGATTAATTTTTTTAATTTTCTGTTAAAATTATCGCAGCTTTTTCGAAAATTCAGCTTCATTTTAGGGATCCAAAATCTCGAAAACGTGCCTATTTAAACGTTAATTTCTCCGCGATTTGGTTAAAAAAAATTGCGAACTCATGTTCACCTTTTATTGATTCATCCCTGAAATTTTATCAGTTAACGATTAAATTCGAACTTAAATCCAAATTTTCTTTTAACGGCCTTTGTCAGAGCAAACAAAAAGCTTGTTTCTAAATGTTGTTCGATATAATTTTATTTGCACAGCTTTTGTAAAGTTTAACATCAGTCTAAATTATCTAACGAATAAACTTATTGTGATTACTTTCTTCTTATTTTTCTTCCGCTCTTTTCTTCTATGGGAGTAGAGAATTTTCGAAACTGAAATAAAAACGATTTTGCTTCTAAAGCACTCTGGTTTTTTTACATGTTGCTGGGAAGAGAAACATATAGATTTTAAATTAACATATTATACATGTAATTTTCAACCAATTTTGAACATAAGCAACGAAATTTCAGGTAGAAAATGATGAAAGTCTTTAAATCGTTGATAATGCATAGCCTACAGTGTTGCCATTTTCAACTTGAAATCAGTAATGATATTTTAAAATTATTTACTTCAAAATAATACATCTACTCCAAATTCGTATTTTCCCATATCATTCACCACATTTTCGTATATTTATTCCTCCTTTTATTCGCGTCATCTCAGTCTAGTTCAAACTTGTTTTTCAAGTCTTCACTTGTCTGATGACATCGCTACTTTCTTTCCACAAACTGTTCTCATCCATATTCATGACGTCACCTTTTCAATGAATATATTACAATACTTTGCACTTATTCTAATTCCTATTAATCTCTTTTACCCTCCAACTTTATGTCGCATCCTTCACATTTCATTGGTTTTATCCAAATTACATTTTTCCTTAACATCCAATCGAACTCATATCTCCTACGACACCTAATTCACATCACTAGAACTAAGCACCCTTAGTTATTAGTCTAATGTTCTGTATATTTCATTCTTAATACTTTTCTTGTAGAATACAATAAACTTTTATATTTTCATACCTACTGTAAAACACTTTGTGATTATTTCAGTTTATACAGTTATACTAAAAAACATAATATTGTCGTGATTTGTTTAGTCACGATTATACTGGTAGCGAAATCTCACCTGAAATTCACAAAAACCCATCGAACGTGGTTGAAGAATCTTACGCATTTTCTCGAACAAATTATGATAGGCCCCTATACTTATTGTATGGTATATATTACCGACTTTCTACTTTTCGTTTGCGCGAAGGGAGACGGAAATAAAATTCCAAAGTTTATTGATTTGAAATTCGGATAATACGTACTTAGTTAAATTTTATGAATTTCTTGCCTGCACATCTACGACGCACTTAGTTCGAGACACCGGTACCTCGTAATACATTAGGCAACGTTAAAACAGCGAAACCAATAATTTACGTAATTTGCTCTCTTGGGATTGACTTATTCGTGAAAGTTTTCAGGGCACGTAACTCGATTTTCATCGTCAGCATTACACGAATACGCTGGAACAGTGGTCACAATAGAGGCGAGAGACGAAACCATCGTTTTGTGGTCATCGGACACCAAATTTGTCGTCATTTTCCACGTAACTCTTCATAACACACGATTATCCACCCCTCCCTTCCCTTTTCTCACGGGTACATGACATCAAAATACAGTGTTCAGTTATACCTAATTTAAAAAAACACAAAATCCACAAAAACTATAGCGGAGAAGGATAGAAAAAAACAAAAAAACAAAACACGTTGAAAAAATTCGTACTCGACGCTCTTTGAATGACGCAAAATCGTTATCGCATTTGTACAAAATTAACATTTTTGGCGTCCATTACAAAATGGCGGAACGTGCGAATGACAGCTTTGGCGAGTGGCAAATTCAAGCCTTCGCGCACAACTCGTTAGTCGAAAATTCATTTTCCGTTAATTTACGCACTTGCACCGAAAGAACGAGGTGGAGAAAGAGTGAGTGCCCGAGAGCAAGTGGAGGGGGAAAGAGCTGTACGTTAATTTATGCACGCATATTGTACCCGGTATGAGTATTGTGCCCCAGCAATGCAAGTAAACGAGTACGCAGTTATGTACGAATTTTCACAGGAAAATTTACTTCATCTCTTCAACCCCTATAATCTATCCTCTTCCACTTACGCCCTTCTCAACCAACCACTAGCTCGGCTCCGGTCCTGACGTTTGACTTCGTGCTACGTCCAACAGATGCGATTAACATTCAAACGCGAATCGGAGATTGTCGATGTGTACGAGTGAAAAAAATACAAAATAAAAAAATATGTAGAAAAGAAGACGAGGATGTGTGAGAGTGAGAGAGGGAGAGAGTGAGAGAATATAAGAGACAGACAGACAAACATACAGACAGGATGTAGAAAATCTAGTGACATTAAAATGACGGAGACTAGGAGTGAGGATGGGTCAGTAGTAATGTACTTCGATGAAGGAAAATAATCGTGATCTTTTTTTCGTTACGTACATACCTTTCTAGTTTTTCTTTTTTTTTTTTCAAGTTCCACTCAATTCTACCCTATTTCTAATAATTAAATTTGTTATACCGAACCGAAATGAAAAAAAAAAAGAAAAAAAACAAAGTTAAAAGAGATCAAATGAAATTTTACAAAAAAAAAAAAAAAAAAAACCTATACTAGCTACCCAAATACTCAGAGGCGTTAAAGGGTCAAAAAGTGTACAACACCACCCTTTTTTTTTTCTGGTTCTGTTTTTTTTTTTATGGTTAATGCCGCACTTTTTTTTATTTTCTTACGAACCTACACCAAAATTATCGTTTCTACGTCAAAATTTTCTTTTCATCTTTCCAACGAAATGTGGTCGAATTCGACAAAAGATACGGCCAAAAATTTTACGAATGCAAATTGAAGTTTTGCGAATGGAAAGAATAGAAAATGAACAGAAAAAAAAAGAAAAAAAAGAGGTAGTAGAAATAAAATAGAAGAATGTAGGAGAAAAAGCAAAAAACTAGGCGAAACCTTCAGTACATAATTTAGTTTTTCTATTTGCATATTTTCTGAAATATAGACGCTATCGGGACTAGAGCATGAAGAAATTATAGGAAAGGAGTGTAAAAAAGTAAAAAAAAAAAAAAAATTGTGGAGAAAAAAACGAGCAAGCAACAAAAAGATGAAACGCAAGAAATGTGAAGGCAAAACTTAAAATACATTCGAGTTTAAAACTTCCTTTTTTTTTTTTTTTTTTTCATAAGTTTTTGAATCGTTACGCGGGGTGGATTTTGTCAAGGGTGATAATTTTTAACTTGTTGGCAGAACACGAACTGAAATATTCTTTGTAACTTCTTCGATGAGCCAGAAATGATTGTAAAAAATTTTAACTTTTTATATTCACATTTTGGAGATTCATTATCTAATTTATGTAAAATAGCCAATCGTGGCCCATATATTATCGAAGGTGAATTACTACATTATTGTTTTCAGAAGAAAAAATTTAAATATTTTGAATATGTTTTCAAAAAATTTGATGGAAAACCGTTTGTAAACAATAGTTGAGGATTATTTTAAAAAGGGTTTTCTACGAAAATCTACTTATTAATTTCATTCCGATGAAAAGACCTAGTGATGAGACCCAGTACGTTTTTTATTTCATGACCCATGAAACATTTTGGCGCCATTTTCAAAAATTCATATTACGCATAATATTACAAATACGGTTCATAATTACGTATGTACAGATTTTTCCCACGCGATATAGTTTGAAGTTTTCGTTCAATAGTCACGAAATTTGGTACATATATTTATATTGAAACGAAGAAAAGATCTGTTTGATTTTGGTGTGGATTAGCATTATGTTGATAAGTGCAACTATATCTTATGTTTTGCAGTTTAATCTCAAATATCAAATTTTGAAGAAATTGTTACAAAATTTGAAACAGGCATTGATTCACTACTATTTCAACATGTTTTTAAATTTGGTTACAATTGGTTTCATTGTTTATTCTTCGGGACAGAATAATAAGCTAATTTTTAATGTTAACTCAACGAATGTTCCAATTCTTGCTCAATAGTTTCCAAATTTGGTACGAACATTTTTTTTAATATAAAAATCAGAACGACCAACTTTGGCTTCTATCGATCAATTTGTTCTCGAGTTATTAGTTATTTAGTATAATATTTTCCCGTTTTACCTTCAGATAATAGACCTAGGTAGATGTTTTTAAAATTCATTGTGTTATGTTAAATTTAGCGTGACTCTGGGTGCTGTTCTGGTTCGTTGATTATTTTCAAATTCGGTAGACTCTATCAACTTGCCAAACTAAATATTTTTGTCAAATTTGAAAAAAACTGATGAACCAGAACAGCATCCAGAATCATGCAAAATTTTCATAGCACGATAACATAATGTTATGAATTGCAAAAACACCGACCCTGAAAAATCAATTTTTCATCCCTGATCCAGAAAAACTGTTTCTTAGTCTGAAAAAATGTAACACCCCCAAAAAGTCAATTTTTGCCCCCTCTCATCACACCAGCCAGTATTAGAACACAAATCAAATGGTTTCATGTCTCCAGCTTAACCAACTGCTCTTACTCGCTCTTTTAGGCCTATGTCACACGAGCAGTAAATGTTGCGCCGTAAAACACTAGGAGACTTGAACCCTATTGTATTTTACTGTATTATTTTGATTGCCACAGTGCGAAATTCTACTGCTCGTTTCTCATACTGCGGCAGTCAAAATATTACATTAGAAAACAATACGGTTGGAGTCACCCAGTATTTTACTACGCAAAATTTACTGCACGTGTGACATGAGCCTTAGGGTTATATCGTATTTTGATGCATGAGGCTGTCACCCACTTCAAAAATAAAATAAAAAATTTGATTTAATAATAAAAAATAAATAAATTTTACCTTATTTTAAAAACCTCCGATAATAATAAAATGTACCATGGAAAATATTTAAATCCATACCTATACCTGTCCTCACTCATATCATTTTAATTCTTTTCACCACCCGTAGCTTTCCTTCCTTTCCTTTTGCCTTGAACATCTTTCTTCTCTCTCACACTTGTAGCCAAGGTCGATCACTTCTTTCTCACGTCGATCTTTTTCTTTGCACAATTTCACGAATCTATCATTTTTC
The DNA here is from genome assembly GCA_011428145.1 of Ericerus pela. Classification (NCBI taxonomy): domain Eukaryota; kingdom Metazoa; phylum Arthropoda; class Insecta; order Hemiptera; family Coccidae; genus Ericerus; species Ericerus pela. The sequence goes on from WOFM01000395.1 coordinate 1,240,674, forward strand.
ATGTTACATCTCATACTGTCCGTAGATCGTCATCTCATTTTATTTACTTTTTTATCTCATACCACAGTGCATACTATTTTTCTATTCTTAAATAATTCTTACCAAACATTCTATATATTTGTAGGTATATTTGCTTTATATTCCCACGTTCTAATTTTAATCTTTCTAAAGGAAATCTTGTCATTCAACACTGTCCTATTTTGGTCGCAATTGTAACAACATGTACTTTTTTCATACTTTGTTTTTATTTTTTTTTTATTTTTATTTGAATACATGGCTGAATGTATTAAAATGTGTCAATTTTTTCAAAGGCAATGGGCGATATTTGGTGGTGTATTTATTGGTTTTAACTCATGTTTCAATAGCAACATGTAAGTAAAATTATGGAGATTTCTAGGGTACATTTTGGTGTATTAATTAAACTCGAATGCTGACATCGAGTACATGAATTCTGGTAAACTGAATGGGTCAGGGGGGATAATTTTTAAATTGCCTCCCTATGCAAAAGGTTTTGATTCGAAGTTCTTACCTGTGATTTGTGGTCTATTATAAAAAATAGTGGCATAGCACAATTTTTTCACATCTTCTATTTCGCCTGTATAAAATGCACATATTTTATATTACTTTACAAACAAAACATTTAAATCAGCTCTAAAATGCTAATTTTCATACAAAAGTCACGAAATTTTAAACAAACACTGATTTAATCCAATTCTAACTTGCTTTCAAATTTGGTATCAATTGCTGTTTCACAGTTCATGCCCTCGGATTATAGAGAGAAACAACTGCTTATTTACTCAACAATTATCATAATTCTGGTCTGACTGTCAAAAAATGTAGTACATACACAGATTACCTCCAATGCAAGTACCACACCTACTGATTTTGGTTATAATTAGTCAGTTTGTTTTCTAGTCAATAAAATCAAATTGGAAATACAGCCCAACATCATTATGGGTGCAAACAATTTTTAGAAAGAATAAATTTAGATAAGCTACAATTTGGAAATTTGAGAAAAATAAAATCTGATAATCAAAATTTTCATTTTTCGTGCTAACTTAACAAGAGTAAAAATGAAACTTTTAAAAACAAGAATATGACCCAAGGAGAACCGAAAAAGAAAAGGAAGAAAGAAATGAACAAAAGATTTCAGTTTCAGCTGTGTTGGTCGAGTGCCTTAATTTATGATTGCACGTAATAAAAACAAGGACTAAAAAACAGTAAAACAAAACAAAATAATGTATATTCGGTTTCGCATACTACAATGGTAATCTAGTCAATAATTTTTTTACCAAAATGAATAATTAAATTCTAAATTAATGATGTTGGAGAGATCTGATTTTCAGTATTTTCTGAAAAACTAATAAAAAAGTGAAAAAAAGTAAAGAAAACCAGAAAAAATTCTGTACAAAATCAGATTACAGCAACTTGTTAACAATTTTGTCGAATAAAGCCTGAACTGAAACGAAAAGTTAATTACAATATCGTGCTTCTATAATTTTTTATAAAATAGAAACAATAAATTGCTGAAATTTTTTCTTAAGTGCTGGCAAAGGATGTTCATTATCGCTAATGGGTTGAGATTCTGAAAAAAATTGAGACGTCTGGATGAAGACTACGTCATAATCGTACTCGATTATATTTGCATATTCTTTGATGGAATAAAGAACTCGTGCGGACACTTACAAACTATTTTTCGCACCCTAATCAACATACGATGCGTAATTGGACTGAGTGAAACGAGACGATTTTTCGACTAATTTGAAGGTATATAATAGTCATTAATAATTTGAAATTATATTAATAATAATTCTTCAAAATTTGGTAACAAAAAAATCAACAACATAATATATCAGAAATCTTTCAATAATATTCTACTGTGGCAATACATTAGTGTCAGAATGTCCACGAAAATGCTTTGGGAGTTGGGTGAGCGAACTTTTGTTCAAATTGACTCCAAAATTGGGCCGACAGTAACCGATGTTTTTCATCAAAATCGTATAACCTCGTTTCTTTTATAAATCATTCGACGAAGGTTTCATACGCAGTGTTAACAGCTGAAAATCTCGGTTTCAATGTTCTCTCTGTTTCACAGCCGAATAGCGCCAAAACAATTTATTCCCAATAACACGTGAAACTAGCTTTCGAATCAACAGTGCAGAAAGGGGAAAAAAAGAAAAAAGACCATTGGTGATTGAAAAGCAAGAAAAAAAAAAACAAAAAAAAAGGTAGGGTTTTTTCTTTTATTTTTCTTTTTTGCTTACCTAAAATGTAGACGAAGGCAGTTAAAATAGGTTCACAAAAATGGAGATTTAGATAATGAGCTTGAGAGAGCATATACTCGTAGCTTTAACTTTCATTTCTTTTTTATTTTGTCTTTCTCTCTATCCCACTCACTCTCTCACTCTCTCTCTTTTTCACTCTCTCTCTCTCTCTCTCTCACTCTCTCTCTCTCTCTTTTTTTTACCATAGAAAAAAAATCTTGCAATATCACGAAGCATACAGAGATTAAACGACTAAAAATTAACAGCTGAACAATTATTCACACGACTGATTTTTGTAATTTTTAAATTATCATTTAAAGGGAGGAAAAAAGAGGAGAAATTAAAAAAAAAAGCTTTCTAACTCGTTTGTTTTTCTCTTTTACATTTTCGAAGATGGTACTTTCCTTTAAAATTACCAAAAGCGTATATAAGGGTGAGTTTTAGGATCTGAACTCTTCCTCAACAAAGAAAAAAAGACTCCAGCGCTAAACATTATGTATTTTTGTCGGTTTTGCTGATCTGTTTTGCGACGGAAAGGTCGAACGAGACCATTGAAAATGTGTTGACCTTCTCTTTACGACGGAGCTATCGACGCCCTTGAAAATTAATCGTGCGAAACGAATATATATAGGCCTATTATTTGAATTAGGATTAGATAAAAGTAGATATGTATAAAAAAATAGTATGTCCTATATAAGAATGAATATGGTTTTGTTAACTCGTGAAAATTTAATTCTTGTGCTTCGAGACTTGTCGAGAGCTAATTAAACTCTTTATAGAGAGGTTACTCCCTTTTTATAAACTTTTATTCTACTCACTACTGCGATTTTAAAATATACCAATACTGCAGCCAACCTCCTGCAACGAAGTAATATTTATTTTGCATGAAGCTAAAGCCAAAAATGCGTTTTTAACCTAAACTTATTTTAAAGTTGAAGAGATGTATAAAAGAAACAATAGGATCTAAATGACTAAATCCTGCTTAAATTTAATGGTCATGCGTACTCTGAAAAGTAAAAATGACAGAATTCGCAAAAATTCACGTCATTATCGCACGTTAGGGCTTAGAAATTTGAAAATTTTATCTAATATTTCGGGGAAAAAATTTATAATTTCGTACTTTTTGTGTGCTACTATCCAACAACTCTCGTGAAATCGAAACTTTTCTGTAATTTCCAAATTATATTTTTATTGCTAGGCTACATGAAATTTTTTAAATTTAAGTGGTCGAGTACCTGAAGATTACAATATTTTCCGAAAGGTTAAAATCACCCATTGTTCTGCAGTACCTACTAGTGATGGGCGATTAATTAGAAGAAATCAATTAAAACAATTCTTTACAGTAATCGATTGTGTGATAAATGATCAATTTGAGAGGAAATATTTCTAAAATTTCTCGTGTAGAGTTTTGACGTTTTTTCACTGATAAATGATAACGTCATTGTAGGTCTAGACTCTTGTGTCTAGATCATTTTAAGTTGAGTTCACTAATCGATTAATCAATTTCCGAATTTTTCACTATCAAGATTATTCAGAATAATCAATTTTTTCCCATCACTAGTACCTATCTCATAATTAAATAGATATTAATAATAAGAGCAATAAGGTTTATATCTATCACATAGGCGAACCCTTTAAAAAGATAATGAATTTCAATTAATGACGCATTCCTACAAACTTATTTGAATAACAAACTTCAAGCCTGCCTACTTTTTTTTTTTTCAAATCCTATTCTATACTATAATACGTGCAACAATTGTATGTATGTATGTATGTATGTATGTATGTATGTATGTATGTATGTATGTATGTATGTAAACGTGTTCAGAAGAACTAGACCAACAAAGTAAATGAAATTCTCAGGATAGCTGTTGAGAAAATTCGATGAACAGAGATACGAGCATCTCAATCTATCCAATATCTATCAGCAGTAGTTGATAACAGCTTATGACAAAAATTTCACCAGGAATGAACTTTTTTTAGGTCTGCAATCCGCCTAACAACAAATATCGTGATTTACGCTAAAAGTAACGGATATAAAATGTTTTATCAGTGAATTTTTTGAAAGGATAGGGATTTTTAATTTTTAAATGTGTGAAACTAGGGTGAGAAAATTCGTTTAAAAACTGAAATCCATCACCCTAACTAACCCTAACATGTTTCAGTAAAAAGAGATATTCAATATCCGTCACATTTAGTGTTGCTAAGGGAAGTTTAATTGATTATGAATTATGATTTAACAGAAAAAAATCGTTATTTCATTTCTGCGTTCAATTCGTGATTTCATATTATTTTCATATTGACAACATTATATTTATGTTGAATACATGATTACATATTCATCAATTTCTAGCTACCTATTTAATTATTTTCATAATATTCATTTTATTGATTAATCCTATCATTTCTTTTACTATTCTTCTTACGATGTCACTCAATAATTCTATTTTTCTTCCTGTTTAATTTCATTATTAACGATCATTTTTATAGTGTTTCCTTCTTCTTTTATTATTAATAACTTACTTGCCCAATAATTTTATTATTCTATCATTAGACATTTGCTTTACGGATCATCTTCAACCATTGGAATTTATTTGTGAGTAGTAGAGTACCTCGTACCTACATATAAATATAACCCTTGTCTGTGTTGGAATGATCAATGTACTAATATAGTAGGATGGATAAATTAAAGGAAGGCCATTAAGTACGAATTTTCTTTAAAGACAGTTTATAATTTTTATAAAAGATTTTTGATAAAATTTTCCAACTAAAAATCTATAGGTACTTCGTAACTTTTTTACTAAATTCTTGTGGCTATAACACGTAGTTACGTTTTAGCAGCTTCATTATTTAATTCAAAATCTTTGCACTACGATGTTTTGAAAACGAAAAATTTTTCAACAACTTTTAATTGATTTATAATGTGAACGACGAAAACGAATTTGTGTACTGAGTTTTTGGTTGTTCCGCCGCTAGGACGCAAAAAACGGAATATTTGTCGCTGCGATTTTGCATCGGCTCAATATAAACGAATAAAATTAGTAACTAAAATTTAACGAATAAATCAAACAAAGTGTATTCAACCTAATCGTAAGCTTTTCGCGCGTATATCTACCAACTGTATGGTATGGTAAAGGCCGATGATGGAATATATCGAATAAAGAACACGTTAAACCGAAACGTTAAGAAAAAGTTTTCGCCAGTTTGATGAGGGTTTGTCACATTCGATACACAAAATTTTGTTTTAGGTGGGCCACGACCTGAATGACAAAAGAAACAACTTTTTTTTTTGTTTTCGTTTCACCTCGCCACGTAAACTAAAATACCTGTCTCATTCAGTTGCAAAGTTTCCTGAACGGTAAAATGGTCAAAATTTATAAAATATTTGAAAATGAAACACCATTTTGACCAATGGTTGAAAATCAAACTTGAGCTCGTTTTTGACTGTATATCTATAGGTGTAAATCCGAAAAACTAATTATAATTTGACCAACAATGACTGAAATAATAAAAAGAGATGAATTTTATTTTAAAAGTAGAAAAAAATATAGGTATACCATTATAATTGTGGAATACCTTGTCGTGAGAGATATTCACACTAGAAGGTCTTCAACAGTATTTGCGTGTTCTGCCACTTCATACTGTTAAGTATGGGAGAGCCAAATCCTCGGCGAACACTGGCGATTTTTGAGTCGGTTCTGAGAGTTTATATATAGGATTTGGTACACGCACACAGACACACATGCATACGTACATGTACGTAATTATGTCATGTGTTACATCGTTTCCTGTCTCCGTTGAGGTGATAAGAAACAACGCAGCGTGTTTGGTACCGGGCCGTGACATTACCGAGATCGTTATCAGGTAATTGATCTTGGCCCGTACAATGTATCTTACCTGTATGTCAGACAGGTACAAACATACAAACGCACCAGTGTAAATTTGTTTAACGTCATGAAGACGATTATTGCCAGCCTTTGGGCGGCGACTGTTGTCGAGGGGTGCGAGCCCCTGTTACCTCATACGAGTATTGTCCCCACAATAATTTTTTGTTTATTTCCTTATGCTCGAACAATCTAATACGCAAGTTAATAACATAGGTATTGAGAAGTCCGAGATCTGGACCTAAAACAAAAATTATTTTTGACAAAATAATGATGTCACAATTTGAAGACAATTTTTCGGAAAAAAAATTCGAATTTGAGCATTATATTATCCAAATTCGAACTTGAATTCAGATGAAGACATGAAGGCAGATATAAAATCTGATTCTTTTTCAGGCGATTCTAATACATTTTATTTCAGTATCAATTCTTCCAAATTCAGACAATTTCAGACAAATAATTTGGTTCAATCCGACAGACTGGTGCCATGAGATATATGGGAATGAACACAAATTGAATAGAAAGTAAAAACCCATCAACGGACATGAATGCAGCCAACCTTGTTTTGTTTTATCTCTCACCTTTCTACGCTTTGCTTGTGGTTTGCAGTCATATTATATTTTATTATATTTTATTTTATCAGTCATCCACGTGCGCTTTGCCATTATATGTCGACGTATATATATTTACTATCTGTAATTCTATTGGCTGCACACATATATTAATTCCATTCGCTTTTTATATTATTGACATCGCATGTTTGAAAGCAATTAAGCAGACAATAAGTGGGGAAATTTCTCTAACAAGAAGTACTAACTTGTGAAGACGAATTATAATTTTAATTCACTCTTGTTCTAGCAATACCCGGTACTAGGTTCGTCTTTACAATGCAGTCATTCTTGTGCAGGCAGATAGTAGCAAGTCCAAGTCTGAAGTCGTATGTTAAAGTCCTCGCATAGGCAATTGATAAATGTACCATCTGTGGATGTAGAGTCACTTCAATCTGATCTACCTTGAAGACAAACTAGGATGGTAGTTAGAATTCTGGTTAGGTTCAGTTGAAGACAAAAGACAAATTAGGGATGGTCTTTCATCAAGAAGGATCAGGAGTGACGACACATTAGTCATTTATAATTTTGTCAGTTTATATATCACACTTCAAGGCGATCTTTTGAAAACACCTGCAAGGTGAAATTTAAGTCATCAATACGATCAGATGGAGTTCCTGGCATCTGTTAGGAGGGAAATTTGGTGTGTTGAAGACAAATATAGGACAAGCTTAGTTCAAGATGACTGCTTTGCTCTGTCATTTAAAGGCTGCGTAGAGCCTTCTTTTGCACATAGTGAATTTGACTTCATCTTTCTTAGTTTATTTTTTTACCTCATCCTCACTTAAACTAAAAGCTCCGAGACCTAAAGTTTCATGATATGAGTCTTTTATACAACACAACCATCACTTATGAAGACAAACAATTAGGTGAAGACACAACAACTTTCTGATGGTTTCCCCTACTTGTTGTCTGCAATAGTTTTTTTTTACCTTTTTATTTTTCCGCTGTACACTTTGCTTTATTCCGCTTTGTTGACACTATAATTCTTTTGTAATTATAGTCTTTGATAAAATAATTCCGCTGTTCATTTTTATAAATTTCGAACCTCTTATGGATCAAAACTTTGTTAGGCTCTTCTGTCCACACTACCCAGCTAATTGATGATTTGACATATTAATTTTCTGAGATATGAAGACAAGTGTAAGTTGTGTTTCACCATGTCCGAAGAAGTTTAATTCAAGTCAAGAAGAATTTACCCGTAGGATATTGTCAAAGTCAAAAAAATAAAATATCTTGAAAACACAATTCAAGACCCCTTGATTCAGTGTTTCAGCTGCATGATGCCCTAGTTTTAGAACATTGTGACGTCATTAACATTTAAACACCACAATACATTAAAGGTTGACTTTATGAGCTCATCGATTTCAAATTGCCTCTTGAAACAAGGCAATCAATTTCGGACGCCTCAGTATTTAGATTTTCATTTTCAAAATAAATAAATTTTTCCTTTGAGGCTAGATACTACTTTTAAACAGCAAGCTGGTTTATAGTACTAAAATTTGCTATAATTGATAACATTGAGTTAAAAAAATGGTCAATACATATGTAAACTAACAATTTATTGTTGCTCTTTCCGCCTTTTTTTTTTCCAAATAACCACAGAATATATAGCTCACCAAACAATTCTAAGTATGAATCTAAAAAATGATTCCATGCGTTGTGTCTGAGAAATCACAATATGGGCACAAAAAGACATTCCTTTGAAATTCTTCTGCTTTATAAAGTGAGCAAAATCGATGATTGTGGATGTTAAACAGCTGTTTTGCTGACCTGAATAAAAGTCTGAGAAAAAAATTGGCAAAAAATAGCTAGACCCGTTTACAGCGGATGTTCCTACATGTTTTTTGTTCAGGTAAAATGCACGCATGTCAAACTTCAGGAGAGCCTCAGTTTGGTTGAATTATTATTTATAGTATAGGACCTGTGGTACACGCATATGCACATCTACTAAATGACCTTGTGTGTGTGTGTGTGTGAGCCTAGCTCAGTAATAAAATTAGATTGGTAGTGGAGAGCTACCAACCCGTGTGTACCAAAAAGTGTATTTGCCCTACATAATGTAAAGACAGGCCACACAATCTACCAGCGAGTGCACAAGCACACTTGTCATCACTGGTAGGAAATCGCCACATATAGTATTGTGGATGTGTGCATATACAAATACAGCACACCACCACAAAAATGGAAGGCAGAATGGTATATGTGTGAACGTAGCTCATTATTAAAATTAATTATACAGACAAAATGAATAACCATGAGCACAAAAAGTAAGTTTGTGAACTATAAATCCACTGGCCCACAAGGTGATCAAGAATCATGCAAACACACTTGTGGAATACCTTGTCGTGAGAGATATTCTCACCAGAAGGAAATTCTACAGAATTTAAGCATGTTTAGCCACTTTGTACACAAGTACGGGTAAGCCAGAACCAGACCAAACACTGGCGATTTTAGAGCCGATTTGGGTGGTTTATATACGGCTTATTTACACGCACACAAACACACGTACATAAGAGAATACGTACGTTGGTGAGAACGGCCAGGTCGCATCATCCCCTATCAAGATAAGAGATGGCTGGCCAGTTCGTGTACGAATTGTGACATCATCTTATTGTGTCACGATTTGGTACTCGTACATTACCTGCAAGTACATATAGGCAATTACGATCGAACGAGTTTTGTGTGTTTAACGTCACAAGGACGATTATTTGCCTGCTCTTTGGGGCGGTGACTGTCGTCAAGGGGTCCGAGCCCCTTTACCTCATACCAGTGAGTCCCCAAAGCTACTCCCCCCCAGTTTTTGGGCCGCAAAAATGATCAAATTGCGCAGGCCTGGGGAGACTTGCGGGTTTATGAGCGCCTCTTCTGGTCTGCCTCCCACTTGGCCAGTGCACTTCCAACTGCAGCGCAGACACATTTGTACAATTGTCACCTTGCGTCGGCACACGCCTGGTATTGGGCGTGACTGCCTTCTCCCCTACGCCTAGGTGGATGATTTTTTGTATAGGCGTACGGGTGGTGGTGGGAGTGAGGGGGCAGCGGTTGTTTGAAGAGTGGCTTTCTCAGCATCGGGGAGTTTGACGTTTCGGATGCTAAGGCGGCCATCTTCGCCTATTCATTTGCTGCCCGCTTGGCCGTGAAAAGGAACTTCATTAGCTCCCTGGTCTCTGCGGGTTTTGGCTCCGATCTCGGGGATTCCAAAATCGGGGTCGGTTCCGGCCAAGACCAGGGAGGAGAGACTATTGGGGGAAGCGGAGTCATCATCTCCGCTGGGCCTTTGTCTACAGGAGGCGCTGTGTCCATGAGGAGATCCTCCTCTATCTGATCCAGCTCCGTCTTCTGCTCGGTCTTCCACTGAGTTTGTGAAAACTCAGTAGTTTTCCGGGCGATTTGGGAGGTGACGGATTTCAGGATGGTATTGAGTGGCAGCGACATTAGAATAGGTTATTTGAGGAAAAGGAACCAAAAATATTACTTCAGAAAACACGTCCAAGATTTATAGCGGTTCTGAAACGGGTGAATTTACTGCGGTTTTCGATTTACCATTACAGTTTCTTTTCATTACTTTCACATCTTCTTATCAGCATGTAGAGGGGATAGCGCTTAAAATTCTCGGCAGTATGCAAGTTTTCCAGTCAAGTTCTGATCGGTTTAAGCAAAGTTATGCCTGAAATAAACTCATAGAATATTTTTTTCAAATTTTATTACAAAGGAATCTCCGTTTGTGATGTCACGATGTTGAGATTATCTTTGTATTTAACGGAAAACGCACGTTGCGATATTTATTTCTGTATCGGACGTGGATTTGTTTATTCCTGTTGTTTTCTTTTTGTTGGCATTCCTTGTTTGCTTATCTCCGGAGTTTCTTTTGACTCACGGAGTTCCAATTTTCATCGCATATTTTTTTAGCGGGTTTAAACTTACGTAGCGGATATCACTTTTTTGAGAGTAAATTTTATTTTCTTCGCATTAACCTCTCAGACATGCGAGAAGGATGGGAATTTTTGCATTTTTTACTGCCTAGGGGCCTGCCTCTTTTTCGTGGGCTTATGGGGGCCTCCAGATCGAATGTTTTAGTGGTAACATCATCCGAAAATCTTACAGACTTTTTTAATGTTTTCTGTTGTGAATTATTCATTTCACATTTTTCGACGGATTCTTCTGTGTTTGTTGGTGAATCTGTCTGTATATTTTCTATGTTCTCCCTCTGCAACCATTTTATTCTTTTATCGTCACTTACCATGTATGCAGGCTTCAATCTGTCGATTGAAATTGTTTGAGGTTAGCCTGCAATGAGTATCACAAAGTTTTTCTCATCTCGTGATACTACTTTGTAAGGACCAGCGTTAGGTTTCTCCAGCGCAGATCTCATTTTTTCGTCTCTAACAAATATGTGTGAAGTATTGGCCAAGTGTTTCGAGACATAAATCTTGGGCTGGCCATGGCGAGCTGCCTGTTTTAGGAAATTGTTGGCATCATTTCTTATGTTTTGTACCATGATTTCTGGGCTAACTTCCTTCGATTCTGTGAAGAAGTCCCCTGGGAGGTGTAGCTCTTTGCCAAATGCTAGTTGCACTGCAGAGTGACCTGTATCAGTTTGTAGGGCAGATCGAAGGCCTAAGAGGATGGTAGGGAGTACTTCTACCCATCTCTTGGTATCATATGACATGATAGAGGCTTTGAGGGCTCTATGCCATCTCTCGATTTTGCCATTGGCTTGAGGATGGTAAGCTGTGGTATGACTGTGTTGAACACCAAGCTTATTAGACAGCTCTTTAAAGAGCGAGCTCTCCAATTGGCGACCTTGGTCTGTGATTATGACTTCTGATACGCCATACCTCGCAATCCAGGTTTTGTATAACCTTGCAGCCACTGTAGGGGCTGTCATCTCATGTAGAGGGATTGCTTCTGGCCATCGTGTTGCCCTGTCTATTATCGTCAACAGGTATCTGTGTCCTTGAGATGGTGGCAATGGGCCTACCAAATCCATATGAACCGTTTTAAACCGCTCTGTTTGTTTGAAGGATTTGAGGCCAGTGAGTCCCCACAACACTTGTTTGTCTCAATCACCTATCGCCACAAGTATATTTTCATTTAGGTTCGTGAATATCACATTAGCTACTTCTTTATTGACTTGATGGAATAAGTGACAGTAAAAGCACCTCACTCAGAATGATAATATTGATTTATTTATGAATTTATTGCCACACACTAAGAGAAAAATACCAAAGAATTTACACAAGTTTCATGAAACTCTTTTATGTTTAACTGCATTCACTTTTCAGTAAATTTTGCACAACCTTTCACAAAAATATTGCAACTATATTATCATTCTGCTTATAATTTTTAGCATTTTTTTGAAAGATAAATAACATTTTTTGGATAAATATTTATTTACAGGCAATTTCATATAAAATTTGAAAAAAACAAAACAAAAAAATGATGAATGTCTGACTGAAACATAAAATATGGATTTACTTAATATACACACCGATACAAATTTATTCACCTTAATCTGACAAGTAGCTGTAAGAAATCAATATATCTACATTTTTATCTAATTAACAATTCACTGTTAGACCTACCACTTATTTTAAAGACTGTCTCTTTTTTTGAAGTCAAAATTTTAACAAATTTTGCCAATTTTAACAAATTTTGCCATTTTTAACAAATTTTGCCAATTTTAACAAATTTTGTCAATTTTAATCACTTTTTTAACCACTTTTGCTAGTTTTCAAAAAAAAATTTTTGAAAACCTATTACAGTTTTATTTTTATTCAGTATGTGGTATGAGAAGGGGCGGTACCTCATTATTGAAGTAAATCTACAATCCCTTCCCCACTTCCTAATACACACACACACACATAGAAACCATTTCACACCTTTCAAGTTTTTAGTACAATATTTTGCAGGATAACCCAAAAATCTTAGACACTTAAAACGTCCTTGTCTTCAGCTACCCATTTTGAATTCTTATACCAAAAATTTCAAATTATCCCTCCATACTTAACTTTACCCCCAAATACAATCACTAGTAGCTTAAAAATTTTTTATGTCTCAACCAATATAAAGGAAAACAAATTCAAAACATAATAAAATCACATAAAACCATAGAAATAATCTACATGCAATTTATCCTAAACTATAATACGGCAATAATTGTATGTATGTATTATTATGTATGTATATATGTACGTATATATGTACGTTGTTATGTATGTAAACGCTTTCTGAGTAACTGAACCAAAAATGTTGCTGAAAATTACTGTATAGAGGTTTTTGAGTACAAACAAATGATCTAGAAAGGTCTCAAATTTTATAAAATTCATTGAACAGATATATGAGCGTCTCAATCTATCCACCAGCAGCAAGTGATAACAACAAAGGACAAATAATTACGATTAACTCTAAAAGTAGAGGATAGGAAAGTTTTTATTGGTGAATTTTTCTGGGCCTAAACTACTTATGATTATTATGATTTATGACTAATGAAGAAATATGGGTTAAATGTTGCGATCTTAATTATCAAAATATATGATAATACACAAGGATATACCTAACAAACATATATTTTTGAAATAGATCCCCAGCTTGATTTAAGTTAAAAAACTTTTTTCTGTTTTTAACATCCAAGCAATGCTTGATGAACCAGGTACTTGATAATAATAGCTACAATTAGTGACGTACTATGTTCCAAAAATATCAAATCCAAGTATATACATAATTTGATTATACTGCTACCATCAACTTTAATCAATTCAACTGGATGTGGTGGTTTTCTGTTTGTACGACACATAGAACTGTGAAGTGCTGCTGAATACCTTGTGTACCATATCTTGATTACTGACGATACAAGCTTGACAACTAACTGGCAACCATGACAATTTTGTTATATTTTTCACATTATGATCAAAAATTTTAAATGATCCAATTTTTTTACATTTTAAGTATCACTAAGAACCAGAAAGATTGCGCGAACCTCGAGCCAAAAATATTCAGGTAAGTCAACTTCATTTTGTATGACATATATTTTTTAGTTTCAGGAAAAACAACCGAGTCTCTCAGGTTTAAAAAAGCACTTTTGTCACTTCTATAAAATTTAACTCTCTGTTTCCTTTCTTTTTTCTGATTCCAGAATAAACAAAACATCAAAAGCTAAGTATCAACAGGTAGGTTTTCGGTAAATATCGATATTTTATTCATTTCATTTTGAAAATTATTTCATGACAAATTTATATTTCACTTTAATTTTTACCAAAACCTGAGAACCGAAAGATGGATATTGGTTTATCCATAAAATTAAATGATCTAATACAAATTTTAAACGTAATTTTAGTAATATTTTCCACCTGGAAAATCGAACAAGTCAGAACACAAAATTTACAGAAGTACACTTCGGTATGATTGAACTATGGGATTTATAAAACCAAAATTAAACCGGTCCAAACTGTAGTTGAGAACTAAAGTCAAAACTGTATTTGAAAGAGTAACAAAACTTAACTGAGAATTGAATTAATGCCAATAAACCTTCCTTAGGATAACACATTTGTTTCTGAAAAACTCATGCAAATTCGTACAGCAGTTCTGGAATGATAGTGTATTTCAACCTAGCCCGTCGTATTTTATAATATTTAGAGTTTCTTGCCACCTCATGGTTCCTTCCTTCCCCCAAATACTGATCAGGTTATAGGCTGGCCATTATTTCTTGTATTCAAAACTTAAATTTTGAAAAGACTACAAAAAAATTAATACTTACCAGACGTTCGCGATCATAGAACATGACGTCATCTCAAACGCTCTCGTCATTCCATCAACATGGCCAGAAACTTAATCGTTACTTTTCTTCCCAACTTCTACAAACTTTCTGTTCACCTTCTTTCTCTCCCCCTCCCCACCCTAACATTATTATTTTCTTTCCCACCGTTTTGCATCAAATAAGCGTAGGTTATACCGTTATTACCCTTAACTCTCGTTAGTAAATTGCCCATTAGACAGTGCCTAAGTCCCTAACGCGGCTTACGATGCGGCCATCTTAAATGGTTTCGAACGCTCCGAAAATGGCTAATGGCTACATTTAATAGAAGTCGAATAGAGTACGGTAATAAATAAAAACAAAAAAAAAAAAAAGATACCTTGACCACGAGAGAAAATGATACAGAGAGACAAAAAGAGCCAGTACCCTTCTTCCGCAAAAAAAAAAAGAAAAAAAAAATTAATATTAATCCGATGACGTGAAATTCCAACGGCTGGCTATTGTTAGCCATTAGCGTACGTCAAACATAATCCGTTTACGTTCCATTAATAGCTCACAGGTCTAGTTTGGTATTATATACCTCACTGCTCACACCTTCGAGCTGTACCCCTACACGTCTATACCTGAACTTCGTGGACCCTATTATGATATTGGCTCCGTTCTGTAATATCTAAACAGCGTTTTTAATTATCTTCAATGTCTTCTCAGCTTTATCTCTTTTTTAGCAGGTTTATTCTCCTCGTCTCCCTGTAGACCTATTAAATTATCATACAATCTGAAAACTATAAACTACCCATATCCGTACGACATCCTACATGAAATCAACCTTGGATAAATAAAACAAAATAAAGAATAAGAAAAAGAAAATAAAAAAAAAAAACAAGAAACAGAAACGAATCTTTTGCAGTTCTTCTCTCCGTCGTAGTTAATATTTAAGCCTGGGAGTGAAAACCCTTTGAAAAAAAAAAAAAAAAAAAAAGTAAAGGAACCGTGGAAGGAAGACGAAAGAAATCGAGTAGAAGCGATCGAGGAAAAGTGAGGAAAAAAAAGTAAACATTTCCACGATACTTTTTTCGTTGTCGGTTTTATGTGACCCGGAACAACGAAGGACTTTGTAAAATTTTACAGTCTTGAAATATCTTCCTCTCGTATTAAAAGTCAACGATGTGGCCGTTGAATTTACGTCTTATCTGCGAATCCTCTTATGCAGACACGTAGTTTCCATTAAAAAGTCGAAGCTAAAAGTTGAAATAATAAGTATGTTGACACTCCCCTCATTGTGTTTTTTTTTTTTAGCAAAGAGTAAGCATATGAATCTAACGTTCGTATCCAGTTTAGGCTTCTCAACATCTATTTTCATGCAGTGTACCATATAATAAGTATCTACTACTCCAGGTCATTAAAAGAATTAGGTAGCTTACTTTTGACCTCTCTACTTACATTTATGGTGATTTGACAGAAACCAAATTTGCTCTTCTTATATAACTTGGTCAAAACTGTCAAGTTAGATAGGTACCTACCTAGTTCCCACAAGGTTTGTTTTATTTGATACAAAAAAAGTTTAACCCCAAAAACATTAACTCGTGTTGACACCAAACAAACACTTACTGGGTTTGTTTTGATGTCTGAAATTGTGCACGATGTCAACTTCAGAGTCTGAAAAAATTTGAAAATAAAACCGGCAAATAAAACGCTCAATGATGTTAATCATTTGTTTACTTTTAGAAACCCTAGATCAGACTGAAAACATGCCGTCACCAATCTGACACCAGCTCGCTCCTCCTCTCGCGTAAGGGGCAGGATGATGTCATCTCGGGGTAACACTTTCGACACTTTTGTCGCAAATAAAACCGCCACATAACAAACACTGAGACAACACGGTGGCAAATAAAACGTGTAGTTTGTAGCTTCATGTCAACGACGTCACCCAAGGATCGCTTTTTGTAGCAAATAAAACGAACATATAATCTTTAAAATTACTACAAATCAATCAACTTTCCAATTGAAATCCGTTTTAGATAACGTCAGTGGTTCCATGAATTAGAATTGGCCTACCACAATACGATGTTGAACACATTAGGATCTTGCCCATCTCTGAGCAGAACAAAAACTTGTCTAAATGCAGTCTAAACTAAATTCAAGGAACAAATTGTTGACCTCATTAATTTGTCACAGGGATTATATGTTTGTTTATATCAAAGTTGACAATCTGTAGTAATTTTAAATACTTTGCCAAAGTACCTCACGGTGTTAAGACATTTTTTGATTTTAATGTAGAGAATTTTATTTTCATTTTTGTTTATACTTTTCTGATCGCCATCTTGTGACAACAATTATTTTTTGCTTACTTGTTGTTGATATCTTACCCGTTTCTTCTTCATGTGGTTATGTATTATAATATTATTATTATGGCATAATTAGTGTTTTTCATTAAATCAATAATTCGATTTTGTAATGGTTCGTTTTTTATCGATATATTTCTGAATATCATAGCACTTACTCCATTATTTTCTACATATCATTATTATTTTTCTAGATTTTTCATGGTTCATCGTACTTAGATAAAGATCAAATCGGCCATGTTCATGAAAAAAGACTCATCTGATGTTTTTACAAAAATTACCTAACATTTTGGTAACATATGAAAAAGGAGGAAATTTTACACCCAAATATGAAGCAAAACACCTCTTTTCTTTTTTTTTTAAATAAAATTTTATCAAATCAAGTTTTTCTAATAAACCCATTTTACTTTCCTGAACTTTGTTGAATAAAAACACCTCACCTGTAACAAATCATCTCGTGTGACATGGCAACGTTATTTTGTAAAGCAAAATCCCCTTATTCTTTTTTTTTTTTGTACGGAACGATATTAATAATTTACTGACAGTATCATCATCTATATGGTATGAATAAAAAAATGTGTTTACCAAAAAAAATTGTAGCAATTTCATATCGAACCTGTAAAATGATACCGTACAAATTAGGTAAGAATGTATGAGATAGTTTGATGCAGGAATGAATAAAAGAAATTTACCTCCGTAGAATATGAGAGACATAATGTGACTGGAGAGGTGTGACCATAAAAATACTTTCAAAGTGGTGGGGATCAGCGTGTCTATTAAAGGAATATCACATTAAAGAAATGAAACTCTTTAATTTTTCTCCTCCTTTCTAAATTATAAACAAGTCTTTTTCACACAAATCTGAATATGTTTCAGTTCAAAATATTATACCATGTATCACTACTTTTCAGAAATATGAGGTGTAGCAGATTGAAGACCATGTGGGCTATTGTGATTATTTTATCAAAGAAACATATTGTCTCGATAGACTACACATTGTATATAAATATGTCGCATCAGTCACATGAGGGATATCGGTACGATGTTGTATTCGATACTTTTTGTATCGCCTAGGCAATTATAGTGCAATAGTTATTTGTGATACAAATGTATTAAGTAGGGGATTTCGATCCGAGTGTGATTTTTGCAGAACGAGCTGAAGGTGATTTATTCAAATCACATGAGTATTAATCACCTACTATATACACGTGCGTCACACAATATTTTGTGCAACACCTCCTCCTCTTTAAAAAAAAAAGAAGGGATTAATGAATATTTTGGCAATTGGCAAACATATAAGCGCTAAGTATCGCCTTCTATTCAACTGGATCTCGTGGCATAGTGGCTGAAGTGTTAGCTTACCTAACCCGCAAGTCTATGGTTTGAATTCTCAAAGCAAAAAAACTTCTATGAAAAAAGTCAAATATATAATTATATTATATTCATAATAAAAGAAAATTACATAGGTTATGTGTAGAAGGACCATTGTACAAAGTGACACATGCGTCCAAGACAGTGTTATAAAGTAAAGACTGATGTATAAAGGAAAACTTTATACATCGTTCTAAATGGTTCTAAATTTTCCTGCTTTATACATCATCAAGGTACATATACGTATATTACATTTATGTCTGAAACAGTTCTCATAAAGATGAACTAAACTGGTCATGGTACTGCTATTTTGATAAGACCAAGGTGAAACGCAAAAACTGAAAAATTTGAATGAAATATTATTTTTACAACACTTGTTTATAAACTTTATTTTTATACCCACCTTGACGATGTATAAAACAGGACATTTTATAACTATTTAGGACCGATGAATAAAGTACTTACTTTATATGTAGGTCTTTACTTCATACATCACATTGAGTGCATTCGTCATTTTATACACTGGTCTTAATACTGCAACCAGGCTACATCGTCATTTTCTTTCATTTTTTGATCTTATGATTTGCATTACTCGCCTTCGGCTTGCACTGCAAAAATCACACTCGAATCAAAACCACCTACTTTATACACTTATATCGCAATAACTATTATTTCATACTTTTTAATACCATGAACGGAAAGTTTGATTTAACAAGATCAAGATAACCAAACTGTTAAACGTAATATTGTTGTTACTCATCATTAATCTTCATAAAAACTAAAATAGTCTGAATCTACAGCGATTAGTTAAGCGCAAAGCGAATGGAAAAATTCAGAAGTCTTCAATTTTTAGGGCAACTGTTTTCGATGTCATATACTAGGTAAATTTTTTTTTCTCCAAAAATTGTCGTTTTTTGTGATTGGTGAAAAGGGTGTTGACCTACAGAATCAACGTATAGTGAAGTGGAAAATTAAACTTCGTGGAGAGAAATATACCTGAAATTTTATGGTGTTTCGACACAACCGACGATGAATTTTGTTTTTTGTTTATTTCTTTGAAATGCGAATGAAAACGACTGTTAGCACTGTTTAAGGTGCAAAGCCTAAGAAAAGTTCAACTGAGAAAGAAAAAAAAAAACAAAAAAGGTGTGCAAAGGAAAGATGTATATCGGATGAAAAAAAAAAAAAAAAAAAAAGTAATTTTCAAGATATTTGTTCGTTGATGATAGTACAATGCCAACAAGATCGGTGTCTTGGTGCGCTACAGGTCGAAAATGTCGTTACCATTTTCTCATTTTTGTTATTTTTTTCTCTCTTTTCATCCCTTTTCTATACATTATTCTCTCCACTCCTTCTGTTTCACTCTTTTTCAATAAATAGTTTTGCAGTTGTAAGGCATCTAAAATGTTTTCATTGCTAACCCGCTTTTCCTTTCAGTTATGTGCACATCAGACTGGTGGCAAATCGTTGGTTTCTCAAATGGCTGGATGGCTGAATGGCTGGACTTTGTTATCGAGTAATACGAGCAGCACTCGTTTACGACTGTAACAAAAAAGTTTACTAGCTCCTTACAATTTTTTTTCTTTTTTTCGCTTCTATGCAATAGAACGAGATCCTACATATTGTATAACAGCATCGACTGATGAGAAATGCAACTATTATATTGGAAGGAGGAAGGAAACTATGCTTGATCCATAATTTTCAGAAAAGATGAATCGCAGGTAACAACACAAAATATTGACGAGCTATAAAGTTTATAAGAATTTCGTTGTTGAGCTTTTTGATTGAAACTAAAACCACTGGTTTAAAAAATACCAACCTTGTATGTAAACATTAAAGGTGGATATTTTACTGCTCCGATTTTATCGACTTCGAACAAAAAAATGGGTAGTGAAAAACAAAGATGGGAAATAGAGCCGAAACCAAGGAATATTAAGCTAATTTCGATATTACTAGAACGGGTGCATAATCTATTGTAATACACCTCTAAATACTTGCCCTAAATGATGTACCTATACCAATTTGCCGTATTTGTTTTTGTTTTTTTGTGAAGCAGAACACCTAACTACTATGTCGCACAGATTCCTAATCCCTTGCATTATATAAAGAGGATAGACACGTAGCAATACAAATCCCTTCGCATGATCAAGTATAAATTTTTTATAAAGAAAAAAAGAAAGCCCGGATAAGCCAAAGTTTCATCTTACGGTACATTTAGTTTTATATTTTCCAAAACCACATATTTGACGACACTTCAGGTTACCTACCATTTCATGTTTTGAGCAATAATTTAACAACACATAATAAACGAAACGAAAAATTTCCAAAACTCTACGAACCTATATTATTTTATTGTATTAAATAACATACCAGAGAACTCAGAAATAAACAGATATTTTTGAAAAATTCACTTCCAGGTGTTTTCATTAAAATTATATGTTACACTGTTGGGAAATGGATTCTTACGTTGAAAATTTTTGTACATTGGAGATTTTGTTTCAACATTTTGATTATTAATCACGCAGTAGCATTTAAAACTTGGTTCACGAACATAAGTTTCCATAATCTCAAAAATGACCAAATTTAAGGAAACGTAAGCCAATTTGCAAATTTTCTTCTTTTTGACTATTCCAAAACAATAACTCCAATATCCAGAATGAAATTTCATGGAGAAAATTACATCTTAAGATAAGCTTTCAAATTCTACAATTATTATTACAATTGATTTACACATCTGAAAAAATTCACCATTATTAATCAGTTTTTCCGATCATAATATTTAAATTATAAAAAGATTAAAACTTAGCTGAAAAGCAGGGCTACACACCGAGGAAAAAAAAGCATCTACATATTTTGGCCGCAAGACCTAAAACAAGTAGAAATGAAACCTTTTTGTAGTGTTACAGAAATGAGAATAAATAGTGGTTGTGTGAGAATCAGAAAACAAAGTTACTTAAAATTTTTAGTTTGTCCCCTATTCAAATCTTCGAGAAGCTTTTAGAAACTTAGGGACAGTGAAAAAGTGCAACCCTACGATATTCCAGAATATGCGGTGACTGGTTGCGTATTTTTACATGAAAGTCGGCCAAAATTACAAACAACTTTGACGAATTTATTAGTTCTTCGGAAAGTTTAAAATATTTCTTAAACTTGGTCTTTTTTTGCATGACACAGGGTTTTTTCTTATCAGAGATTTTTTTTTTTTATATTATTGAAGTTTTAAAACGCAGTTTTCCATGGAATTTGTCGAGTGTTTCCCCGTCAAATTTGATATCTAAAGCCCAGACTAATAATTTAACCGTATTAATTACAGTAGCCTGTTTTTTTTTTTTATTAAAATTTAATTTTATTTTATTTTTTATCTTGTATAAGACTGTTTCTCTAATTCTTAATTTTAATGGAGGGTTTCAGTTTAGAATGTTACGTATTAGATTTTGTGGGCGCGTTGAGCTAATTCCTCCATTTTCACCCATACCAGATATCCTACTAATTTTAGTTTGTATCGTACAGGGTAGAAAAGAGGTTTTGTAAATTTTTCTCTAGGGAAACTTTTGAAAAGTTTAGTCATAACTTAAAACAGTCATGCGTTTTAGCAGGTACTTAGGCTTATGTATAAAAAACAAAAATACATTTTTAAAAGCGGTAAGAGCTGTATAGTAGCTGAATGCGTTTCTAAGAAATAAGATCACACAACAAAAGCTTTATTAAGTCCCCCCAATCCTATGGAAAGGGAATATTGAAATTTTTAATTGATATTACTAGTTTATGAAATAAAATACCTTTTTTTTTTTTTTTCTATTATGTACTTATATTATTTATGTGTTGCAAACTGAAACATAAATGTTGCCAACTGGGGCAGAAATATTGCAAACTGGGGAAAATGGTATTTTCACCAAAAAGTAATAAAAAAATAAAATTCGGAGCATAATAATACGTAAAAATTTTAAAAGGAAATATTAATTTGAAGACTATAAGTCATGTAATGAAACATTCACATAACGAATACCTTCATTCTAAACTGAATTATGCCACTTCAAATTCAACATTTCCCTTAAACTGTTACAAACTGACGCATCTACTCCAATATTTTTCTTTTAAAAAATTTTAAACATAATTTTTCATTCTTTAAATACTGTACCTGCTATTGTGTTTCCCTTCAATGGTTGTCACTGGTGTACCTATTAGACACATTTTCTAAAAGCATCGAGTTTTTTTCACCGTTTTTGGTGCTACTTTTAGATAACAAAATTAGCCGAAAAACTCTTTCGTTCCAAACAACATTTACGTTAGTTTCGCACATTTGCGTTACTGGTAGAAAGCTTTTGACCACCAGTAATTCTATTAGAATTCATTCAGACTCTTTCATTCAACGTACATGATTTTTCACTAATTCGTTATGAACATGTGTATATGGTACGATGAATACATTTTCCGTCGGAACAACCAACAAAATAAGAAAAAGAACCAAAAATAACCAAAAAGTAGCAGAAAGAAGCAAAATAAAAGAAATTCTATTATTCAATACTCAAAGTACAAACCCATTATGAGCCACCGGAAATGTTCGTACGTGCCAAAAGCGCCACGATCGGGGTGGAAAAAAGCTGTAAAACTTTTTTCACACTTGCCCTCTCGTCTACTCCCACCCACCCTCACTTGGCTTCCATTTTATTACGAACGTATTAGACGTACAATAAATGCACTCGTATACCACTGTATACCTATCGGTATGCTATTTTGGAAACGTTTTTCAATTTGTAAAACTTGGCTAAAAGTTTGAAGCCGAACCATTGTTTAATTCCAGTTGTCTGTCAGAATTCTCTCCAAAATTCGATTTTCCAAAAAACTATTTCGACTTCCCAGCTCCTCATTGAACGTATAGTCAAGAAGCGGGATGACGTACCCCCTTCTTGAAAAGAAAAATTTTTGTAATATCGAAATGTATTTATTGTAAATGAGACAAAACAAAGATAATATTCGATATTTTCGTTAATCAAGTTAAGAAATTTTTTATGGTTTTATGGTGTCAACAATCATTAAAGAAGTAATAACTTCAAAATAGCAATATTAGGGTAGATACATGAGTTTTCAAAACTGTTCCATTTGAAACAGTTTGTAGTTCAAGGCTTAGAAATAAGAAGAATAAGTAGATTTATAAGTTGGAAGTACTTATATCACAAAATATTAAAGCGTACTCTTTGATTCCTATCTGTTTTAAACACTTCATCTATGACATAGATGAAACCATAAATCAAAGAAAATTCAAAGTTCTGTGAAAAATGAAAAAAGTGCTTTTTTTAAAAGAAATCTGAACAATAAGTGATGAATAAGTCTCAGTTAGATGGGAATAATTGATATAGTATGAATATTTTAGTGTTCCAAAATAGTAAATATAATTCGATATTGATGAAAATCAGTGTTTTAGATTAATTTAGCTAAAATTATTGATATTATACACATCTTGAAAAATGATTCATTGCATAGTGGAGGAAAAATCATGACACCAGTTTGCAACAGGCACTTCTTCATCAGTTCGAATAATAAAATTAAAATCATTTTAATCGTTTTCTGGTGTGATAACATGAATTACCATCTCTGAATTCATTTTCCTTTTTCAAATATTAAATTTATCAAAGGATTTTTTTTTTATGACTCTCCCAATCTTATGGAAGGGGAATATTGAAATTTTCGATTGATATTAACAGTTTATGAAATAAAATACACGTTTTTTTTTTCCTATTTTGTACTTACATTATTTGTGTGTTACAAACTGGAACATAAATACTGCCAACCAGAACAGAAGTGTTGCAAACTGGGACAAATGCTATTTTCACATAAAAGTAATAAAAAAATAATATTCAAAGAAATATAATAAAAATTTAAAAAGGAAATTTTAATCTATATAATGAAGCATTCATTTAACGAATACCTTCTTTCTATACTGAATTATGCCACTTCAAACTCAACATTTTCCTTAAACTGTTGCAAACCGGTTAATCTACCTTATAGAACCTCTTAGATTAAATCTTCAACTTTGAAAATATTCTTCCAGCCTCCGCAATTTATATGCAATTTAGGTAGACAAAATTTTTTAATTAATTTATTTATTTTGTACTCATATTATTTTCGTTTTAGAGAGTTTTCCATATTCATTCCAGCTAAAAAATTCTAAAATATTAATAGTCAAATTATTGAAACATCATTTAGTCGCTATAAAACGGGAATATTCATAAATAAAAATAGTGCATTCAAAAACTTTATTCAACATACAAAATGAGGTGAAAATTAAGGATCATTTTTTTTTCTTTTCAAAAATGATAGGAAAACTGAAAAGAGTTAGAGGAAGAAGGCACGAAAACTTTTTAAAAGTGGCACTTTTTTTCTATATTCTCTGTGATATTTTGAAAGGTAAATACCTAAATATTTTAAATGCTTTTTTTCAAGGTAATCCGAGAAATAACATTCGCTTAGTTTAAATTATATTTCTTTAAAACAAAAGATTTTCCCTTCATCTAACTTGTTTTGAGGTCTAATTGTTGCAGTTGGTTGTTCTTGGTCTTAATTTATGCCTTAAAATGCGTTATTCAATTTGGATTCCTGGCAGGGAAATTATCTTCTCTTTAGAATGAATTATCAACGAAAAATCTGCGTGTTTTGTGGTTGCACTGGAGCCACAAACATGACTGTACATTAATATTCTTCCACAGATTAGTGACACGACTCCTGTCCAGTAGGTATGCAACCAGCATAACTCACAAGCTCGCAATTCACTCCACCGTCCATTGAAATTTCATCATACACATTGAAAACACACTGTATAAATGAATAATTGGCAGTACTACACTCTGTTCAGTGAGAGAATGCCAACATGAAATGAGCTGTTACATTTACGAGCCAAGAAAAGCAAAAACAAAAGCGACTATTTTAATAGAAAAATTGATGGCTATTTCACACCAAATGGTGAATAATTACCTTTTCTATCTCCCCCACATTCATACACATACGTCATATGTTTTGTCAACCTTTCGCTGAATGGACTATACCCAAACTCTGTGTTAAGGATTCATTCAGTCAGATGGTGTTGTTTTCTAAGGAAGGGGCTTAACTTGATTTTTAATAACTGTGGCGATGGGTGGTCGTTGACGACCGAGTGTGTACTACACACTCGTCGACCACCTAGCGGGCCAGTGGGGTAAAACCCACAAACTCTGTTTTTGCACTCACGGCTGTACATTTTGTCTGTGCAGCTAAACTTGTTTACTGGGCTCGGCCCGCACATACTACTCCGTTTACACGCAACTGACCTGCATTGGTGTTTGTGTGGTGTCGTGTATCTACACATACACACACCCACAATAACTATATTCGATAATCCCGAAAAGAACGATAAATAAAACAAAACAATTACTATCAGAATAACATATATAAGAAAATATTATCGATGCTATGTTGGTAATCACTTGTGTTAACATTCATCTTGGAGCACTCTCTTTTTGCGGTCGGTATTTCTAAGTTTTGAGAGAAAAGTTTAGGAAAACAAAAGAACAAAAAATAAGTACATCAACAACAACAACAACAACAACAACTGTCTAAAGAAATTCACCAATTATGTCGGCATATATCAGAGAAGCGTGTGCACGCTACAAGGATCGTGTTTCACTTAATACGGTATAAAAATTTATTGCTACATCGTCGCATCCCCCAGGAAAAAGGGTTTAGCTTTCAATTAACACACGGTGATAGACTGCGAAAGTAATATATTAAGCTATCTGCTGCGCGACTCCAGCATACGACAGGATAACGGTGATACACAAAACTGTACGTCTACTGACAAATTATACCTTGTCGTCTGTCTGGATAGGGAGTTGGTAATTTATTATACGAATAGCTGCCCTTTTGCACCCAAAATCGGCGTCTAAACGCTCGCTAAATATTTATTTTGTTTTTTGTTTTTTTTGTTGTTTTTTTTCGCACTCTTAAAATGATTTCAAGACATATCATTAACCGGTAGTCAGGAAAAAAAGAGTCTATCAAAAAAAAAACACCTGAATACATTTGCACATGCGATCTTCTCAGCTGGCGAAAGAATGTACGTAGTCATTAATAAATCCCCGAACGAAAGATAATAGTTAATTAATGCAGGTAATTTTTAAACGTTTGGTGCAGGAATAAAAAAATAGTTTGGGGAAAAACAGAGGAAGAAATTAATTGGCCATCTATTTTTAACGGTGTCAATGAAGATGGGACAATAGAGTCTTCTTTTATGGTGAAAAATGGTTTTTTTTTTTTTTTTGTTTTTTTTTCAGTAATAGGACAAGGTATTGAGTACGATGACTTACTTGGTACCTACCATAATTAACTGGTATAATTAATCTGAAGATAATTTTCAGACATTAAGTAAACGGTATTAAGTGAAAAATCGAAAGTATAACAATCACAGAGCAGGGAGCTTTATGGTGCAATTAATCAAGCTTATACGTGTAGATGCACAGAAGACAACAAAACTAACTGATATTAGACACCAGCTTCTGCATGATAACTTGTGATATTATGCAATATTTATTGATTTTGAGGTCTTTAAGAAAAAATCACCGATTCAATTTTCATCAGGTAGGTGTAGGTACAAAAGCGTAGTCAAGGGGGCAGAAGGGGCATGGCCTTATTTTTATTTTATTTTTTACTTGTCACTTGTAAAATTTTTCAAAATTTTTAATAACAAATATACAACAGTGGGTTCCATAGATGCTAAATTTCTCAAATTTTTAAAATTTTCAAAACTGACAACCAAAAAAAAAACAAAACAAAAGATCAAATAATTTCCCCTTGAATAAAAGTTGGCTACGCCCCTAGACTAGTACCTAAAATATTTTTAGTTATATCGAGCTTTACCAAGAATTGAAACAGCGATTTTGAACACAGAAAATCATTGTAATATTTTTTCCTTATCATTTTGATATTATTTCCAAACATCTCTTCATGAATGAAGCCACCGAATAATGTATGTTGATACCAGCTGCGTCTGCACCATTTAATCATCATTCTCGAGATAGAACAGCTAGTTTTTCTTTCCAAAATCTGTTGGGTTTACTTATAATATTGGAGTGGATGACACTGTTTAACTATATCGACGGTACTAAACTCTGCTTCACCTTATGTCACCTATTACTAACTATCTTATATATTTTCTACAACACCTGCTGAAAAACAACATTTTTATACGCAACTTAACGACGTATAAAACAGGCGATTTTAGAACCATTTAGAACTGATGTATAAAGTATTTACTTTATACGCTGTCTTGAGTGCCTGCGTCAGTATATACACTTGTCCTTCTGCATACAGCCTAATTTTCTTTTATTTTATATAATATATACCTTTTTATTTTATCATAAAAGTGTCTTTGCCTTGAGGATTTTGAACCACTGACATCTGAGTTTGCAGGCTAACACCGTAACTAATATGCCAAGAGATGTAGTCGATTATAAAGTGACAGTTTGCAATTATAAATTAATGTTTGTCAATTGCCAAAATATTTATTCATCTTTTTTTTTAAGGGGAGGAGATGTTGTAAAAAATAGTGACACACGTGTATATTGTAGGTGGTTGATACTCGTGTGATTTTCATCACTCACCTTCAGCTCGTTTTGCAAAAATTACACTTGGATCAAAATCAACTACTTTATATTCTTGTATCACAAATAATTATTATCATTTCCTATAATATAAGACTCACTGTTTTCTCATGATTTCACACATGCATTCTCTTCTAATGAAATTGTGTCATGGTAATAGATTATTATTTATGGTTAATGCGTCGTTATTATCGACTAAATGTTTCAGTATCTACTAACATTTAAATACATAAATCTCAAGATAACACTTCAAGATGCCCTGATGTCAGAAATTAAATACTTCAGTCAACAACTAATTGGTTGAACTCCAATAGCCTGTTCAGTGATTGTAGCCGATTTGACCAAAAAATGATTAAATATTTCTGTGAATAAATTTAAAATTATAAAGAAAAAAATATTTAATGGGTGTTTTTTAAATTTTTTTCACAATATCCGCGAGTATCCGTATAAAATT
Source organism: Ericerus pela (assembly GCA_011428145.1). Classification (NCBI taxonomy): domain Eukaryota; kingdom Metazoa; phylum Arthropoda; class Insecta; order Hemiptera; family Coccidae; genus Ericerus; species Ericerus pela. Next base: position 1,268,982 of record WOFM01000395.1, read on the forward strand.
AGCCGAAAAAATCCTAATGTAAAAAAATTGTATTATGAAATCTAAGCATGAATTTTATTATTCTTTTCCAAAGGGTACCTAGATTGGAAAGCATCAACTCTTTAGTTTTCCTGAAAGTTATTTTCAATTTAAAAAAAAGTTATCGATCAAAAATCATAGTATAAACCACATTGACATTGTAAATTTGAAGAAACAAATCCTACTTCAAGTGAATGATGTCAAAAACCGATTCAATAAGAAAACATAATGGTACTTGGCATTGAACTCAGTTCTCCAAAAACACTTGTAAGTATATTCGGTAGCTCTTAAATAAAATAAACAAATTGTTGAGACTGTGAAATTTCTCATTTGAAATACCTAGAAAGCATTAACTGGTTCTTTAAAAACATAGTAAAATTTGTTTCTATTCTAAACTATACTTATTCAAATGATTTGTGCCTGCATAGAAAGAACTGACATAAAATTCAAATTAACAACGAAAAAATTTTCAAATTAACCAAAATTTGATTTGAAATCTTTAATATAACTTATTAATCAGTAATATCAGGTTTTTGATGAAAACCTGAAACAATGGCGGTAACCTTCATATTGCAGGTGCTGCAGATGTAACACCGAAAAATATATTGCAATATGGAATTTTCAATCTCTCTAGCCCTCCCCCCCAAAAAAAGAAGAAAATTCGGTAAGTACTGGAAACAATTAGTGTAAGTACCTGCATATAAGTGGCAAAATAAACTGCTTTACAAAGACCCAAAAAATTCTAGGTTTTCGTCACTGCCACCAAATGAATACCTTGTTTTACGAAGTGAAATCTGGAGTACATTTCTTCATTTTTATACGACCTCCATTACACGGGTGCGTGAAAACCTTCACTTCGGCTCCTCTAGTCACTTTCTTGTCAACTACCACTCATTCGATATCGAATTCTAATTAAATTTTCCATCCTCCCGAGTCAGTTTTATAACTTTTTCGACCCATCAACCAACCTATAAAAATATTTCACCCAACGTCCCTTCAAAAATTAGGTATCCTTTTCGACCAAAAAAAAAAAATTGATTCGCACCTCATAACGAGCCCCAGATTTTCTCACTCTGTCACCCCAATGGGACACATACGTCGTAAAAATAAAAAAAACCACTTCACAACGGACGCCTAATGATATGTAAAAAGTTTTTACAACCTCTATTCACCCTAATAAGGTGTTACGTACCTACGTACGTTACACATCAACCATCTTTTCGTTTTCTGGCACGAAAATAGAAGTAAAATCATCCCTCACGGAGACATATAATATACGGTGCGTGTTCGTGTGAAATCTCACCGCGCCGTTAAATGTATTCCAGATAAAATTCGACTCGGATTTTCGTTTTCCCTTTCTCTCCTCTTCCCCTCCTCCATGTAACCGTATCAACGTTCTAACCTCTCAAATACCTTAACTGCAGGAAAATTATTAATCGTTTTTGGAAGTGAAATATGTATCTGTGACAGATTATAAACGAGACCAGTGACATGGAAAATGTCACCTAAAATCCTTTTGTGAACATATACTTTAAACTCAAAGTTTTGTCGAAGTATTTTCTTTTCAACTCTATTTTCTTCTATAACAACGAAACTTGTATATTTTTTTTTGTTTTTTTTTTTTTTTGCTAAATCATTATATCATTAACTTATCAATTGTCTTACTTCAAGCCATTTTCATTAAATTGTTCTGGTGCTTCTATTAAGCTACCCACCATTTCAGACGTAGACAACTAAGAAGAATTCAGCTCGGTTTGGATGTTACTACGTTTTTTGTAGATTTATTTGAGTAAATCGTACAACTTACCATTATAATGCCATACTATATTTCTTAGATCGAAAGAAATAAGTAGGTCCTATTGTTGCTAAAATATTCAATAGATGAAATTATTCAACACAACAGATTTGTTTGGGCAGATGTTTTTCTCTTATTTCTAGTAAAATTTCTGGATGTTACATCAAAACACTTGACCCGCCATCAACAAATTTTTCTTATAAAATAGCAGTACCTCCAGAGGTACTGATAAATTAACTGAAATTTCTGATAATTTTTGAAATAGAATAATTACAGAATCAGCTGGAACTGTAATTTTTTTTTTGCATAAATTTTACCAGAATTACCAAAAAAAAGGCTGCCCGAACAAACTTAATATCGTTCATTTTTCTATTGAATACCCCAAAACATGCAAAGCTTCACATTAACCTAACTCGCAATACATGGGCCTGTCGTGGGGTGTTCTCAATCAAGAATTCCCATTTTTTTTGCCCCAAAATTTTATCAGTGAAGTATACCTAAGTTGAAGATAAATTAGTGAAAAAGGTTATATATATTTTTTTTAAGCTGAAAAACACCCATCCTGATATTACCTCAGATATTATTTCAGTTTTGAGTTATTCTCTCTCTCATTACTTTTATTGTTTTCAACAAATGTAGTGAACCTTGGAAAAATTTTGTATAAAAAGCATCAAAGTCACCCTAAAACGAAACTAGCTTAAGTATAGCCTATAAAAATGCTATTTTTGCATTATATATACCAAAATTTTCCTTGTGCTGCCCTCTATCATTTATTAAGACCATCTTAAGTCCATATTGCTTATAAATTCAAATAAACACTAAGTGCATACATATCTGTGTATGAAAGAATTAGTTCGTACAAAAGTAATTTAACTTCACTTTTTTCGAATTTATTCGTGCAATACTATCTTTCATTTTGAAAAAACATTATTGTCTAATAATTCTTACCACCCAAAAGGTGCATTCAACGTAATAAGCGAAGGGGGCTGAAAACTACTAAAAAAAATATGATTGTGCTTCGTCGTAAATTATTTAGAAATTTTTTTGGAAGTTATTTGTGAACCTGTAATATTTTTATACTCACTGCCAAATTGATGAAAACCATTTTTTTTCACCTAATGCTAATGAAAAAAAGTTTTTTAATGTATAAGTTTATAAATTGTTGGGAGATCAACATATCGTCAAATAATGAATGAAATAGTTTAACCATAAACTTTCTACAAATGGAAAACGAAAAAAATTGTTTTTTTTTCAGCACAAAATTAATTTTATAAAAATTAACTATAAATTTTTGTTAAAAACTTTTCCTTTAAAAAGTGGAAGATTCAAATATTTCTGTAGTTACCGAAAATTCTTCATCAAGTTAGCTACTCATACCTCTTCATTTTTTTGAATATTCTTTTGAAAAAACCAAATTCAAAAAACATTTTCAACAGCAACTATTGCATATTTGGTTAATTAACTTAAGAAATGTTCACACTGAGAGGTATCAGAAATGTTCCTTTAAGGCAAATTAGAATTGACATTTTGAGAGCTGCCTTCACCAGATATTAGGATATTGTCACTAAAATTTCCACCTGTCACTTTTTCATCCAGAATATAGAACCTTCTCAATTTTCATTCATGTAGGGATTAGGAAAACAAAGCTTTGCGAAAAATCTATTTAATTTAATTCTGTCACACGTTTTAACAACGGCCAAGTTTTCCAAAACAGCCACCAACTTCTGGTTCTACCATCCACTTTCACTTATTCAAACGATCTTCAATGCAGTAAAATGCTCCCGTTTTTTTCACATATAATGCTAGAATCCCAAATGAAAAATACACCCTTCATCATCGAACACATCGCATACGAGTTTACAGCCTACAAAACACTTATACACACATACACACCTACGCATACTTTAAAATCGTCTTTAAACGAACACTTTTCTCGATTGTAGGTAACGATAATGGTTTTATTCGGCAAACTTACAAACAGAGGTTTAGCTTTTTGATGTACACACATTTTACCCCTTTCACCGCGTGTGACAGCCACCAAATAGCAGCTATTTATCCACAACCACCAAGTTTTTTTCATACACTCTGACAAACCTTCTAATGTATTCGCCATAAAACGCATATTACTCCATTTCGAATTAACGGCGAATCGAAAAAGAAAGTTTCATATCCGGTGTATGGAAACAAATCACGTACATCAAAGATTTCCGTTTCCGTTCGATTCTAGGAAAAAAAAAAAAGAAAGAAGAAAAAAAACGAAGTTGAAAGTAAGTTATAAGAAAATAGGAGGAGTGAAAGAGAAAAAACGAAATCGTATCAGAAAGTTGGGCAGAGAGAAAACATGAGGGTATTTAAAGTTATTAAAAATGTTAAAGCTCGTTCAAGGGGGAAATGTGAAAATCTACAGTAGGAAAGTTGCAAAATATCACTGAATGAATGAGAGAAAAAAAAAATTGAAGAAAAAACACTTATTTTTGCAAAGTAATATTTATTTTTTTGTTGAAAATTTACCTACATTGAATTTGGTTTTACTGTATGTGTGTTTACAACGGATTTGTCATTAAGTTTTCTTAATGGATGCAGCTATAATACACGATACCTATTGATTATTGTTTCGTATGCATTTGAAAAGGTCTTTTCGATACATGCAAGAAATTTCTTGTGAAGCAGAATGAAATGTTTACTTTTGCTCATTTACTGGAATCCATTCGTGAACAAATATACCTTCAACAGTTACTATTTCAGTAGATGAGGGGTATATACATAAGACGTGACCAACGACAGTCATCGTTCTCACAAAAACTAATAACAATGGTTTTTATCTTGTCAGTTCCTGGATACTTTAGGTTGAAAAATGGCTACAGCATAATTATATTCTTTCAACATGGTCTAGGCCAGAGATTCCCAACCTGGGAGACGCGAAATTTTTTTAAGGGGGCCGTAAGAGAAATTCAAACTTATAAAGTTAATACTATAATAAAAAAAAAAAGTAGAAGAATTAGTAAAAACGAAGCAATGCCAACTTTCTCATTGATTACGTATTTATAAATTTAAGCTACTTACTTACTAATTTTCATAGAAATTACCTAGTTCTCCATTTTTAAAACTGGTTAATGAAAAATGAAATGTTGGATTACTGTTTTCTTTTTTTTTGTTTGAGAGGAGCGCAAATGATTTGTGATCCTGAAGGGGGCGGAGGCTGAGTAAAGTAAGTTTGGGAGCCACTTGTCTAGGCCAGCTATATTTATTATCAGAATATACTGTAGTAACTTATGTTCTAACTTTGTTTAGAGTCCTAGAGATTAATAAAATAACGTTGTCACACTCCTCCTCACTGAAGTCTAAATGTCTGACAACTGCCACAACATCAGTACAGGCATCCAGCGCACTATGCACTATATTGCCAAACCTCTGCACCCAGAGGGTGTGCAGAGGATCATGTAACATGTCACAATATAATAATATACCTCCCACACGCTACACTAGAGAGTTTAGCTTGTCATAGATATTATCAAGACTTAACAATTGCCAGCCCATTTTCACTTCAACAGGTTGACAGAGGTCAAGAGGTATTCGAATTGTGATATTTAAAACCAAGCATTAAGTTATACTGAAGCCTTTTGCCTTCAAACGTTAATATAATTTATTGTATTGGTGTTTGAATTGTTTGAAATGAGAAGGACCAAGTTTTGACCAATTTATTGAGAGTGATGTCCACCTTAGGCAGTGAATGGTTAAATTATAGTTTGGTTCACTCATGGATAAAAAAAATGTATCCTTCATGTACTGGTGTAATTCTGTTTCAAAAGTACCCTCAAGAACAAGTACTGATATCTGTTCCTGAAGTAATTTGGTTATTTTACTCCTTTAGGAATACTTGAATGTTTATTTTTGGTTAAAGTTAATGTAACTCAGTGCTGGCTACCTCTTATCCTGCAATGAAAATTGGAGTTGTAGGCTTAGCATAACAGCATGTAAAAATTTGAACAATATTAATTTTGATTCCAGCTCATAATTTATCATATTAGAAGAACTCCACAAGCATAAACATATCCAAGGGATAGGGGTATGTTTGCCCCTTAAATTTTTAAGAGAAAATTTTTTTTCGAATATTCAGCAGAAAAATTTTAAATTTTCTCCTTAAAACAAAATAGATAAGTCCCCAAAAAATTTTTCTTACAACGCTGTGTCTCGTTGATTCTCTAATTTTTCAAAAAGTAATTATTTTCCTGAAATATATGAACGTATTCCATTTCCCATGCACGCAAATACACTTGTTCTCTCAATTTAAAATTTATGAACACATTTATCAAGAAACTTGACACAAATAGTCAGCCAAGAAACCATACTTTACGCAATTCACACTGTACATTAGATTTCAAAAGAACACCAAAATCTGACATAGTGGGGGAACACCTAACCCAAGTCAACACTTCTCACCAATGTCCACCCCATTATTGTAAAAAGCTAAACACATTAAAAACATCTGCATATAATATATGTATTGCATTAAAATCAGCGTATTAATAAATTACATTTCACAGAAAAACATAAATTGCTTTGGCAATGCTGCACATACTTCACAAAAAATTACAATCAAAACAAACTTTATAACATAGAACTTTCTGGGTTGCTGAGTTGAAGCCCATGTAGGAGAAATGATGGTTAAAATTAATCAAAAGTGCATAAAACTGGTTTTTTGTAGGTGGAGTAGAAGTGCAACTTGGCACATTGAGCTATCGCTTATTGTTGAGGCGCAAGAACATCAGTGAATCAAAGGGAAGAAGGTAGAGTTTGCCAAGGTAATGCTATGGTATGCGACCCTGGTTGGCAGAATCCATCTCAAAATAGACCACCATAAATTCCTCCAAAAAATTACATGTTTAATTAATTAAACCAAGAGCATCTCCACAAACAGAACTTAGTAAAAATACACATACTTTGTACAGACCTCCACAGATAGCAAAGCTATCATTCTGACTGCTTTATACTATGCAACAGGGAAAATGTACAAACCAAATTAGCTGTATGTTTCGAGAAGGTGCTCCATTGAAAAAGTCCACATGAATTTCCGAGTTCTATTTCCAAGAATGGGCCCAGGAGTAATGTAAGAGGAAACCCAATAACCAGTTCTAATTATTGTACCTGACCACACTCGGCAAAAAATGAAGCTATGACAACCGACAGAGAGAGAGAGAGATACATGTTGGTGGTGTAGGGGGAAACCAGTTTAATTAAAAAAATAATAATTGAAAATCAAAATAGAGGGAGAATTTATGTTTAGGTTATGTTCCTAGGCTAAGTGGCTAGCCTAACCAAGGATGCTCACAGCATTTGATTATTATTTTGGAAATTTTATTTTTGTATTATTTTCTTGGGGAAGGCCGAATCCTACAATGGGGATTCTATACCAAGGGGAATTCGCACCAAAAAATGTTAGAATTAGGAGAGAAGTCTAAAATTTCAAAAAAAATGTTTAGTACATCAGAGGGAATTTTAATTTTTGGCTTTGACTGTAGGGGAGACTGGGATACCATGGAACGAGTGTACTATGGATAAAACTGATTTCCTTTTAATTTTTGACGAACTTGTCCAATAGCATTATGTAACATACACTTGGTAAATACTTAATTTGTTTACTATCGTAATTCAGTTTATTGTTCAAAAGTTAAGGCAATATTTATCAAAATTATACCAAAAGTATAATTTTAATAACTCACAAGAAGTGTGACCAATGGGAGAGAAGTTGAGCATTCAAATTTTTGGATTTGTTTCAAAGAAGGTTAATAGTTAGTACTTAATTATTCAGAGTTACCAAGACTCAAAAACATTTAGATTAAATAAAATGTTAATTTTTAGTAACAAGATGAATCTAGTGTAACATGGTGTAAATTTTCCAGTGTACCATGGAACATATTAAAAATACCTTTCCACTTTTTGTAAATAATTTTCCTAAATAAAACTGCCCAAAAACATAAAATATTGGATTTTTAGAAAGTTTAGGATTCTGTGAAATACGTCTTAAATTAGCAAATTCATGAAGAAAGTGTTATAATATATTGTGACACAATCAATATTCCTAATAATAGTATTGTATTATTACTATATTCAAATAGCAGATATCATCTGTTATCTGAAATATATTTCATTACTTTTAGATGCAGTGCATTTCATATTATATTGGATAAAAAAAAATTAATTTTTTGACTTAAAAATATTATTTTCTTATGTGATTTAACATGTACCATGGTACACCACTCTTTATACCATGGTAAATTAGACCAGTAGTGTACTATGGAACAAAAAAGATTACCTAATTTAAGATATAATTAGAAAAAAACTATAACATGATATTTATTTCTTATGGTTTTCTTCTGTAAGGTTCGTTCTTTTAAAATTTATTAGTCCCAAATGTGGTATGCCAGGGGGGCCTACTTGGGACCCACCACCCAGCAGGTTGCACATTATTATTTTTTATAAAATCCACGGCCACGGCTGAAAGACACGAATCAAATCCCATTTGCAAAGGGAGGTAACTCCTAAATGTTGCCCCCTGACCAGCTCAGCCTACCAGAATTCGTGGACCCGATGTCAGCGTGGAACGACTATGTTTTTTACATCTGTATACCTTAGAAATTCATGGAATTGTACTTACATGCTGCCATTCTGCTTCAGGTATAAATCAGGAACCGCACCACCGAATTATTGCCCATTACCTTTTAATAAATTAACACATTTTTCCAAAAATATTAAATATAATGAACCAAGGAAAGGTAAAAATATAACACATGTTGCTCCTAGAGCATTAAAAAAACAAACTGAACTTTAAAAACGTCAAATTTTCCCTCCGAGATTTTTTTTTTAAAAAGAACAGAAAGATAAGAAAAGAATATTACATATAGAACATTGTAGAAGATTCGGCGGAAAAAATGAAGAAAAGAAGAAGAAAAGAGAAAAAAATATATATATATGTAATAGGTTTGAAGATAAGAAGTGAGTAAATGAAATGAAAGGAACCAAAAGATGAAACATGAACAGATCATGTAAAATTTTGAATGTTCGTGAATATAGTGAAGAAATGATCAAAATATCAGAGGTGAATGAATATGACATAGAAAAAAGAGAGAAAGATATGCGTGAGAAAGAGACAGAAATGAGATAAGAGGAATGCAAGATGAGTGAAAAATGAACATGAACAAACCATGGTAGAATTATTATATCGGATTTTTATTTTATTGAAAAATTAGCCAAAAGAAATTATGAATTTTTAAAAGGAGGTAGTAGCCTCATGCGTCACAAATTTCTAACTCAATTCTAGCTCACACCAGAAAAAAAAAAGGAAAAAATTGTTCTATGGTACCCCGTTCCCCTACTAAAAATTAATTTCGTTCTCGACACCTTTTATTTCCTCATGGTTTTGCGATTTTGTCTTCTTTTCTCTAGTTTTCAGACTTTAGTTTTACCCAGGCAGCCGATATGTTCCACAATATTTATTGTTTAAGTCAATAAATGATTGAAAATTGAGTTCACGAGGAAACGCACGTCTTGATTTTTGAACCTATCTCTTTCTTTCTGTGTAATATCTGGGTGGCCTGAGAAAATTTTACTTTGACAGTTTCGCAAATCTGTTCACTGATGGTGTAGGTAAGTACGTTTGCTGACAAACACGCCACAACTTCATTCTACGAACAAAATTAACTGTACCAGGTACTCCATTGAACTGATCGCACTATGTCATTTCTGTGATTAACTTCGATTGTAGATAGAAAATGCAAATTTTTTTTTTGTCAAAAACTTGCGTGTAATCTAGAACACCCATACGAACTACTACGTTGGCTTTCCTCTGCTACTTTCGTGAATGAATTACACAGGTATAAGTTAGAAATCGGGTTGAGGTTATCTACAATTTGAATATGATACTCGGAGAACAACCTGAACTAATAATAAAATTTTCAGCTTCTCACAAAGTGTGAGGCAGATGCAAGATTCCAACACTTTGGTAAATAATTCGGCAAATATTGGAATCCGGTTGATACATTTAATTAATAAAAAAACTCTTACGCAGCATGTTTCGCAAGAAAAATTAGATTTTCTTTGCTTAAAAATTCCCCATATCACCAACATTCTTCTAATAAAGTAATATATAAAATATTTATATATTTTTCAAAAAATTACCAATATCCCACAAATACGATGCAATAATAATTATACTCATTACGTATCTTATTTACAAAATATTTTATAAATGTGTTGAAAATTATTGTTTTTTTTGTGAAATGAAAAATTATTCAAAGTTCTGATAAGCATAATTTTAGGAAATAGTCCGATAGTTTTCTGTCCTGCAGTAACGAGAATTGTGGATTAAAAAAAAAAAAAAAAAAACACCTATATAGGAAAAAAATTTCCCTCATTTCAAAATGAAGTATAATGGAGTTGTCCACGTTCTTGTTACGAAAATATTAGTGGAAATTTTAGTGTTCGTGTTCAAATCCAGCGTAATAAAACGGGTGGGGGGTGCGCGAAAATTGACTTTTCTGAGATTGTGTGGGTTTTAGATTGAAACGAGTAGTTTTCTCGGTGAAGGCTAAAAAGTGAATTTTTCAGGACCATTATCAGAAAGGTAAAAGAAAGAAAATCTCACTGAATAGTTAATTATTTGGGAACAAATTGACCAATCAAAACCAAAATTGGTACGTCTGGTCCTTGTATAAGATTTACTGTTTGTAGCAATTTTGTGACTATTGAAAGATAATTGCAACTTTTATTGAGATAACATGAAAAATTAGCACCTCCAATAGCCCCAGGGAATGAATCATAATACCAACAGAAACGAACTTTGGAATTATGTTAGTTATATATTGAATCAATACTTGTACCAAGTTTTGTGACTATAACTTAAAAATTACTCCTTTTATAGCCATTAATCTGCCAAAACTGCAACAAAATTGCTCCTATCAGATGTACCGCAAAGCCTATCCGCACCAAAATTGATAGGTACTATCCTTAACTTAAATCACATGCATATATCAAATTTCAGGCATAACTATTTGAAACTGTGACCTGTACACATTTCAATACAAACTGAATATAAACTGACCTTGCAGACAAACTGTATGCCCGATTCGAACCAAAAACAATAGGGTTCTTCCTTGAGTAAATTTAAATATGTGTTTTAAATTTCGAAATCATCCGATCAAAATTACGCCTGGTAATGGACTCAACGCAAAAGAGGGTACAAAAAAAAAATGAATTTTCAAAAATCGTGCCAAAATGTTGAGAAGATCATGAAATAAAAAACGTATCCTCTCCCACCCTTGGGTCCGAATACTCGAGCCATTTTAATAAGTAGATTTTTTTTTTAAATCTACTTAATTATAGTCATAATATTATAGCTTTTGTGCTCCTCTATTTTATCTTGGTATTCTTGCTGGAACATTGTAAAATGAAGAAAAAATCTGTAGGATATGTTTTGGTTTCTTAGATCTCATTAACGAAGAACCCACTGCCTTCTTCTCCACTCATTTATCGTGGTATATCTTTTGCACACTTGACGTGTAAACAATTTGGCGCAAGTAATTTCTTTCACATCGTTCCGGTCATTTTATATATATATATATATATGTGTGTGTGTGTGTGTGACTTTACACCGGGTACACATAAATGTCCATGTAAGTATCCGCATTTCTCCCTCTAAATGTGGGAGCTACACGTCAATCTGTCTTCTCGAATTTCGGCAGCCATACTACATACATAGAGGGTGCGATACCGTTAGAGGAGTGAACTACCACTACGTAGACTTTGCCGTCACCATTTTCGGTCTTCTCGAATTTAGCCATCGAATCGTTTAAAATCTCGTGAATCTCGACGAAAACCCTTTAAATTGGAAGTGCCATTCTATAAACACGATTTTTACTCACACACATTAATTTTATTTCGACTTGGCTTTTTCCCTCTCTAGTCCTTATAGCTACTCTTCGCTCGAATTGAAAGTTTTACCTCACTACTTCTTTGTTGATCACATTTTTTTCAAGTTGGGTTTTTCACAAAGAAAAATTACAACTGTAATAGAGGATCAACATACCAAAATTAGCACCTATCTATGAAAAATCTTAAATTCATAAAATACCTTAGGTAAAATTTTTTTTCTCGTAATTTAGGCCTCTAATAAAAACTGTACATAATGTAGAAGTCGGTAACATCCAAAAACTAAACCAATGAAAATTTTAGACAATTTTTAAAATTTGTAGAAACGTGAAGTAGTGAACATAGATTTTCAGATGAACACCTGTGCCAACCACATGATCTTCAATTATTGCCCACTTTGATTTTATTTTATGGCTGATGAGAATGCGTTTAAAAGCTAAACAGCATTAGGCTATGGAGCCTAATTTCAAAATATTTCTTAGAATACAAAAACTGTGATTTTTGTCTACGTAGATACGTATTCATATCAGGAGAGCTTCTCAGATCATAAGATCGAAAATGATGACTTTTACATATATAAGTGCCAAAGATTGGGTTTGAAGTCTTTCCAGACACCAACGTCATACGGCAACAAAGTGATTACAACATCAGAAATATCTGCGATGTGATACATGTATCGGAGTAGTCGCTTTAATTGTAGAAGTTCCTGTATTGCTAACTTGATGTTGGTATGAATTAGCTAAAATATTTAAATTTTTAGGTAGATAGTGACACGAAGATAATCAAGGGTATAGCTCCATCGCACAAGATTTTCGAATCCTAACGAATGTGCAGCAGAGAGGACGTAGTTCCTAAAATATTTATTTAAAATTTTCAGGAAATGAGAAAGTGATATTTTTGTAGGTTCTGCTCCGAACTAACCTCTTCATCCTCGAGCAGATTCGTCTGGGTGCTAAAAAATGAAAATCGAAAATCGAAAAGTCTAAAAAAAAAAAAAATTTAATAAATCTCGTTTCCTTTCAAAAATTATCAACGAAAATTATATTACGATGGTCGGTATGTTAAAAATATGAGTTAGTATTTGTACTTCAAAAATCTGATTTTGTGGGAGGAGCAAAAAAACAAAAACAAACTTTTAGGGACAAAACTTTTTTTTTTATCGATTTTGAAAAACGACGAAGTTAGAACAGGCAAAAGAAGAGAAAATCGGTTCATTTTATTTAGGAATTTTCAATTTTTTTTCTGCGGAACAAAACGTCGTAACAGAGGAAGGTAACAGCTGTATAATTCAATGGTGATGACTACGCATATGTAGTTTTGCTCCACATACGTATACGTTATGTACGGATGAAAAGACACGTAAATGGCAGAAGGGGACAAGGGCATTAGGAAGAAATGGGAGTATTTGTAGCCTAGCATCGATACATTATTCTATTTTCGCTCCCCTATGTATGATATATTACATCGTTTTTTGAACAGCCTCAAAATACGATTTCATTACTCGATTCCAACCACAAACTACCGTAACTTCCTCTTGCCGAAAATAAAAAGATAAAAAAAGTACATATCGTCATCAATGTCCGGCCAAAAACTTATTCCCTTTACATGACCAATTCCGAACAACATGCTTTTATGGCGATACTCACACCTCCCTTAAATACTTTTTTTTTTCGCTCCAGTTCCTACTCCTCATCTTCCATTTTATATCGCATACACTTTTAACAACATTCGAATATTAAATCGACAATTCAATATACCTATGTGTAGCCATGCCTACAAATTCTACACGACATATTTTTTTATTTTACATATTTTTCCTAACTTATTTGTTTGTAAACATAAGAGGTGCTGCTAAAAACGAAGCTAAGGGGAAGCGATGCAAAGCTCTCCAAAACTAGAAAAAGCACTTCCCTTATAACGAAAAATTTGAACAATTGGACTGTTGACAAAAACAAAATAGTTATTTGTGATACAAGGGTGAAAAATAGGTGATATTGTTACGATAGTAACATTTTCTATACGAGCCAAATCACACAAGTAGTAATCACCTACTTCACACACGTGTCAAACATTATTTTTTGCAAAATTCATTAAAAATACTATTATATAAGTAGAAAAGAATGAGTAAAAAATGTATCTGTAAAACTGGTCACATGATAGGGTTACAGAAATAGCTCGTATCCTATTTTTCTCTGTCAACGTACTTATAAACTATCACCACTTTCGATCAGTAATGATATATTTCTACTTACTAATATTCATATTTATAATATATCATCACACCACTAAACTGTCATCCACCTTGTAGTAGTAAACAGAATACAGATGCCACTCTGAAATGTTATTTCATCAGCCCATGTAGCTCTCTCACTCGCACATTCATATCTGTATACTTGTCATATGCATTTGTAACCTTTAATAGTTTGCCAAATTCATTGACATATTACGATTAAAGAGAGGAAGTAATCATCATCTTAAAAAATGTATCTAGTATTTTCTAAAACGATCTCAAATCTCCTAGAAGAACTATATAGAACAACCCGCAAATTAGTGGGAAGATAATTAATCATCTCATTGGTCAATTATGACATCACCCTACTCTGACTATCTCACACCACTCCTTTGTATTCATCCAATTGTGATTTTGTCATTAATTTAATTATTAAAAATAAAATGAGAAATCACTTCATGAAGAACCTTTAAACGGTTATCTTCTTTAATAAACATCTCAGATAACTATTTTAGTTAAAAGTTCATTGTAACAAATAACTGTTATAATGGCCTCAATAGGCAATTCCGCAACTGTTAGTATAATCTATATTAAATATAGATTGGAACTTAGTTTAATTGTTTTGAGTTTATCAATTAATCATAGGCAAAATTTCAGTCACACACCCACTTTTTACTCTTCCACTTCTCCCTTTTCATCATATTTTTCTTTCTTTTTTTTCGTTCCATGAAGGTAGGATACATACATACATACATACAGATCTACATACAGAATACCATACATACATACATACATACACTATATACATAATACATACTACATATATACATACATAATACATACATATATACATACATACAACATACATATATACATACATACATACATATATACATATATACATATAACATACATACATTACATACAACATACAGAAATGCATTTAAATTGAGAGAAAATTATTAATAATCATAATATTTAATTTTTTTAACCAAACAATTACGACACTAGGTCCCAACCCCTCTTCCACACCCATTCACAGCCCAAAAAACTTGGATAAATGAAACAATTAATTTTTCTAAAATTCAACAATAATTTAATGTTTTGTTTTAGATGAGCCCCCTCACAAACAATCAAAAAAGAGTTACATTCTAGAAATGAATCACTTCGACTGGAATGAGATCATAAATTAATAATATCTATTGTTTTTCTTTTTCTTTTTTACCAAAAGAAATTGACTATT
>WOFM01000396.1:0-14440 GCA_011428145.1 Ericerus pela
TATTCACTAAGGCCTATATTAACAAATGTCACTCTAAACTCCTTTCACTTAAACTCTACTTTAAACATAGACATTATATATAATGAACCTGCCTTACTGATAAAATAACACAACACCACCTAAACCTAATGTAAAAAACAAATATTTTCCCAAGGAAATATCAACTCGGAAATAATAATGTGACATGTTTCTTATCAGTAAGGCAGGTCCATGTCCATTATGTATAATGTCTATGACTTTAAAAGTTTTTTGCACAATTTCGTACTTAAAAATTGCTGATATGGAAATTCCATCTCACTCACTCATCATCATCACTACTAATATATATTATATGTCATACGTTCCACTTCTCTCACAGACTTATATCTGTAGTTGAGATCAACACTAGCGCTGCACTTCGCCATTCAATATTTTATTCTGATATTGTATTTTAGTCGTTCAGTAATATAATTCAGCAACTGTTGTCTTGTGTTCATCATTTCTTGACAATCCTCGCGCTCACCTCACATAAAAAATGTGGGAACATCGTATCTCTTATGAGTGCTCTGATGTAAAAATAAAATGTTACCACACTCTTAAATACAAAATTGTGCCAAAAGTAATTTTTAAATGAAGTTTAAGCGAAGGGAGATTGAAGTGACGTTTGTGAATATGGGCCTAAGTAGCCAATTTCAAGTTAATTAACGTCCACTTATGAAATTTGTAAATAAGGACACAGTTTCTGCGAATCTAAAAGAATTGACCATTATAAAATCACAAACGCAAAATTTGTACGATATTTCAATTTATTTTGATAAAACTTACATAGAATATTATCCGCTAAGAAAGAAAAAAAATACGCAAGACCAGTTCATGTTTTCAACATCGGCAATTAGCATAAGCAAGAAACTGACAATGAAATTGACCAGGATACATTTCTCCACGAATGATCGCACACACTTCAATGTACAACTTACTATCAGTATTACCAAGGGCACTATTCTGTAGGCCATCAACGATAAATTAAGTCACCTGGACCGATAATCGGAATTACGAATTTTAAATGGTACTCACAATTTTCTATTCATAGCTAAAGATAAATTCTTCTTCAAGTTTTCAACAAAATTATTTTTAATAATTGTTAACGATTCCGTTTTTACGGGGCAAGGGGCCACACATCCTTCGACTGATTCAATTTTAATGTTCCTGCTGCAACCACTGCTGTTCCTACCGCTACAAACACTATTGCTGACTTCTATCGTTTCGTCTTCATTAACTGCACCCACTGGAGGTATTGTATTAACGGGTAAAGATGACTTTTGGTCGTCATTGTTTGAAACGCTGTTCACTTTTTCGTGAATCTGAACGTGTAAACACAAAATGAAAGCCGAGGAAAAGTCTTTTTGGCAGAATTTACAAGTGTGCATGGTACGACTTCCGGTTGGATCTGGTTTCGAATCCATAATTTCATCCTTGATAATCTGTGAAGGAATAAACAAAAATTATTACAAATCATTATTACTTAATAATACTATAATTCATATTCTAACAAATGAAAATGAATAGAAAACGATGCACCGTGACATAATTATACTCCACCAAGCAGTAAAGCGAATTATTCAAGATGAGTTTACTTCATATGGCTGTCGCAATGAAGTAAACATCGTTTAGCCGAATATTTCAGACATTAAAACTGACAAAAGATTAAATTTTGATAATTACAAATAATCGAAAAATGCGAGTCTCTAACCAACAGAAGAAACAAATCACTGAAGAAATCTGAGGCAATAGCACTTCTACAAAATTCCATGATGACATAAAAAATATCAAGTATTCACAAATGTGATTTTTCAATGAGAAAAAATCTTTTTCATTTATTGGAAACAATAATGATAATAATAAATGCATGTTAAAAATAATATGGTAACAATATTCTTAAGAAAAATCACCCAAGAGACGGCTCATTGTCTTGGCCAGGGGAAGTTGACTGACGAAAATCTAATAACTGAGAAAAAAAATGATGATGGTAAAGTAAAAAAAGGTTAAGAATTGAGTTGAAATGGAATTAATAGTCGCAAAAAGTATCGATGCTGAAATACAAAGGAGATGAGATCCTCAATAAAGGATAAAAATAATCCAGTCCCACACCCTGAGTTTCCACTCGGAAAACTGGAATGTGTGACTATTTCAAGTTTCTCAAATTTTCATCGATTGCGAAGTGATATACAAAAAGAATACTTCTATATAAAAACAAAAATTTTATAAACTCTGGTCTTACTACAGCACGTAGCCTACATCGTCAGTTCTTTTATTTTTTTTGTTTTCTTAATTTTTTAATTTTTTTTTTTTTCATAAAAGTTTTAACATTATAAGCATTTAAACCACTGACTTCTGATAGAAAGGCCAGCGCCACAGCCACTACACCAGAAGGTTTGATAAAAATAGAGGTGATACTTTGCCCTTATATATCCCCCATTTGCATGAATATTTATTGTGGAATACCTTGTTGTGAAAAGATATTCTCACCAGAAGGTAATCTACAGATTTTACAGGCTCAATCACTTGAAATGTAAACATATGGGTAAGCCAAAACCTGGGCAAACACTGGGGATTTTACAACTGGTTTGGACGGTTTATAAATGGGCTAATTTACACACACCAACAAACATACTTAGTGATTATGTATGTTCGTGTGAATGGCCCCGTGCATCATTTCTTGTAGTGATAAGAAATGATAGGCTGGTTTGTGTATGGAATCTTGACATCATTATATTGTTGAGACTGGTCACAATTTGGTACTTGTACACTACTTGCATGTATGTACAAGTAATTACAATTGAATGTAATTTGTGTTTATGGTTTAATGTCTTTGAGACAAATATTTGCCAGCCTTGTGGCTGTGACTGTCATTGGGGGTCCAAGCCCCTTAACCTCATACAATATGAGTCCCCACGTTTATTTTTCTCAATTTTTTCCTTTTTGTTTTTTAGGGGAAGAGGTGATGTAAAAAATAGGGTGTTTGGCTCATGCTGCAAAAATCACTTGGATCATAAACACCTACTTTATACAATTGTACCACAAATAACTATTATCAACTACATACTGATGGAAACCCTTAGTATGTGAATTTTTTTGGCCTTTTTTACATTTATATTCATTTTCAGTTTCTAATAAGAACATTTGATGCAGATTATTATGATTTTGATAAAATTTAATTTTCTCACAACTCTGGTAAAGCATTTTCATCACTTAATATTAAGGGGCTCTCATATTTTGGCCATAAAACCATTAATAACAGTTAATTCCACTTGAAAGTCTCATTTTTTGAGTGTACAGAGACCAAACTAACCGAAGTGCATACACTGAAAATCAGAACTCGAATGGTTAAGAAGTTATAAGCTTATGAAAAATTCTCTATAATGAAATAAATGTGGTGGTTGGATAAGCATGGGAAATCGGCTTTGACCTTATTTCCACAATTTTTTTTTGTAAACTTTACTTTCATTCCAAAAGTACTGCTGGCCAAAAATGGATGCCTAAAAGTCGAAAGCAGTGGAGGTCAGTTCATTGTAGGGTGAAAAATATAACTATCACATTCAGTGCAAGAGCGGTACCTGTGGAAAAACGCCAATCCTGAATTGTAGATCAACAATACATAGGTCACTCAAATTCTTCTGCTCACAATAACGTTTTTTATTTTGGTACTTTTTGAGTCTGGGGAGCATCTGCTGTTTGATCTATGGAAATGAAACTTGGAGTAGTAATAGAGGCTTTCATAGGCTACACATTTGTGTTAAAATTTTTGAAATTCATTCAGTAGTTTTTGAGGAAGTGATTTTCAAAATTTTGCAAATCTACCAAGTTGTCGTTACAATAACGCTTGTAAGTCAAAAGATTTTGGCTTGAAATTTTTTTGGAAGTTGGAGGCTATGAAGGAATTGTTTGGTATTGAAATTGAGCAAAATTGATCAACTGGTTTTCAACAGGCAGCCATTTTGAAACTTTTGGAAAATACACACTTACTGCGGTTGTTGTGTGGAAGAAACATTTTTTTTTTAACCAGCTTCAAAAACAGAACCATCTACATTCAGTCAAAGAAGATATTTTTATTTTTGTTATCATACATTTTAATAATTATTTTTGGTGCTGTTGTATGTGGTGATGTTTGAACTAGAAAATTTGCAAGCTACTCCATGGCAACATGCTAAATGTCCAAGGCTATCACCTTAGTAACTCGTGATCTAATCCCTGAGACAACAAAAAATTTTTCTGTTATTTTATTTTGTTATTGTAGGACATGCAAGTGTAGAACTACAAAGACCTTGTTACATGTGTGGCACACAGCCAGTGTTAAAATTAGATTGTAGTTGTGAGTTACAACCTGTGAACCAAAAAGAGTCTTTGTCATACATATGTAGCAACTGGCCACACGACTGACCAGTGAGTGTACAAATACACCCGTTATCACTGATTGGAAGTTGCCACATTACTCTTCCCCAGTATGTTTCCAGGGGGAACAGACAAAATCAAACATGTGTTAGATGCCAGGGTGGTGACATAGAGGTTCTTAGTTTTCCAGCCAAAGGTGTCTCTACATCATGCTCATCATGAGTGGGTCGATGTTTCTTTCTAGTTGATGTGGCCATCATCAACTGGAAAGAAGTTGATTGACACCTGCCTCACCTAGGGAGAGGAAGCACAGCTCTGGGGGCTCAATGCTAGAGTGAAATCAGGTTTATTCAACGCTAATGGAGTGAAACTCTGTAGTTTGACACTGATTCAGGAAATATGGAGAGGAACTCAGAGTGTTTAACACTGAAAGAAGTAGTACTGACAGCAACTACTCAGTAAAGTGAGATGGTTTGAGGACAGTGGCTCATTTCTAATACCCAATAGAGCTGCCATACATATGGATTTTTTCCATTGTGAAATGGGTTTTTTCAATGTATGAAACATGTTTCAAAATAAAAAAAAATCCATACATATGGCAGCTATGATCCCCAGCAAAACCATAACCAGGTATGTGTACTGAATAGAGAACAGGGCAATATAAGATAGCCTATCCTAGTTGTGTCATGTGAAGCACAAGAATGAAGGTGGAAATTGGACAGTGCCAGTGAGGAGCAACAAGGTATGGGTAAGTCATTGAAGACTGTTCCACCAAGACTTGGCTAGACACAGAAGCTATCAAGGCTCATTACAAGAACAGGATTACCCTGACCAAAGTAGCTCTCAACTTGGGTAAGGAGTGTCAGAGATGGAAGGAGCACTAGCTGATGGAGCTGTAATGTCTGCTACAGTAGCTGGCACTGTGATTGTAGTGTCAGGAAACTGATACCAAAAGCTACTTAGGTGTAATCGCTTCATTAGAAGCGATGGTAGCCAACTGCAAGCTTGAAGGGTGCTGCATAAAGGCTGTTGGATGATAGAGCTACAACCACCTTGATCAGCAGCTGGCCAATGAACGAGAAACCTGTTAATTGTAGAGAGCTGAAATTTTTATGAGATATTGTAGTATATTAGCTGAAGATTCTGTGAAAATTTCAGCTCTCTACAACTAACGGTTCTCTCATAATTCCTCTCGATAACTTTCATTATATGAAATACCTACGCAAATAATATGACCTAAAACTAGTGACAGAATTTCAGTGATAATTGGAGAATCAAGAGTATGATTTTAGTTAAATTTTCACCGGATACTTAGTTTACATAATATCAATATCGCTGAAATTCTGCTCAGATTAAGTAATTGAAAAAAGGATTCAATCTAGTTGAGGAGTTGGCCGAATTTCAGCAACATCTAAAAATGAAATATGCGACTAAGCTGAAATTTTCATAGAATTTCAAGCTAACATACTACAATAACTTATAAAAATTTCAGCTATCCACAACAAACATTTCTTTCGTAATTCCTTTCGTTATCTTTGATTGTACGAGATGTCAATGGCAAATAATATGAATCAAACTCAATTTAGCTGCTGATAACAAACACCACTGTTAGAAAAACTAAAAAATTCGCATCGGTCTTTGGAGCATCGGAGAAGAGAGCAGACTTTATCACACCAGAGCACTTTCAGGAACCAGCTCTTTTCAAAAACCTGTTCTTCAAACCAGATAGCTCCGGAGCAGCCCATTCCTAATATTTAACGTAAGAAGCGAAATTTTTGATGACTGCACATTATTTCGTTTTATTATTGTGACTAGAAGTTATAAAATTGACAATTAGATAATAAGTTCACGAGGAATACTTTTTGCTTGAAACATTTTTTCGGAGTATTCCTCATTTTCGAGATATCGGGCAAAAAACTAAATATTGGGTGCTGAAACGAGGCTAAAAAAATTTTCCACAGCCCTTAGATGGTGGGGTTTTTTGGGGCATGTTTCTGACAACTTACACCACCACTTTCTACTTAAATTTTTTTTTTTAAATATCTAACTTGGTAATACTAAATCCGGGCGAAATTAAATGTAAAATAAATCACATACATTAGCAATAAATTTTTCCTTCGACTTTCCCAGAGTCGACGTTAATGACTTCTTCGACTTTTTCTTGACTCCTTTCGGCGATTTATAGAACCGCACACGTTTGACTCCAGTTAACGTTTTGGTTTTTGCCAAACTTCTTTCTGAATTATCTTCAATATTGCTCTAAAAAGTGATAATAGCAACTATAATGTCTACGATTTACAAGACAAAGCTGGGATATCTGCAGCACCATCGTACTTACATTGTAAACTTCATTCATTATTTGAAGATCCGCTTCATCCGACACTTCTTCAGCTTCACATTTCTCTTGCTTGATCAACTATAGTAAAAATATTTCAAGATAAATGTGATTCCATAAGAAAATATACATTCGGTTACTTTACCTCTTGTATCTGAGCAATTGACAAATTTTCGTTCGCCGCGGTACTTTCTTGTGGAACATTTGAATTAACATCGATTTGTAGCATTGTCAAGGGTTCTAATTTATGAATTCATAACGAATTAATTAGTTAATGTGATAAAAACAACACAGAGATACCACAGCTCACTTTTATCATCGTGTTTCTGCCCAGTGGAGAGAATCAGTAACGAACTAATGAAGCTGATATTCTCAGAACTTAAGTTTAAATTTACTGATGAAAATAAAATTTCATTCATTCGTTAACATGACTCATTTTTTCACTTTATCGGTTCCATTTGAACGAAACAGAACGAAATAAGGAGCTGAAGTAATTGAGTTAAAATGGAAAGGCATATTTTCTTGAAGTGAAAAGGGGAGTAATTTAGAATGACGTCCACAAAATCAACGATATTCAAAAATAAAATAAGACCAGAGGACTTTAGAAATACTCACATACTTTATAACGTTAGTTCTAATCCAAAAATTAAAAAAATACAAGGGTCACGGTGTACTTGGAATACATTTAAATTAATTCGAAGAATGAATTTCTGCGATTCTTTATTTAAAAATGAACAAGCTTCACTAATTCTTGCTTCCTCGACCATGAAAACAATAACAAACATACCAAACGGCAAGCTGCGCAGAGCGATCTAAACTAGAAACTATTCAAACGTAAAAGCGTAGAATGCGAAAAAAGCTTTTAGTAGTAATAAAACGTTGAAAACGTACAACATACTTCCAGTTACTTATATTTTGAGGCAAAATTAATTTTTTGCAACTTTTTGTCAACTGAGGGAACAATTTTATTTTGTCCAATTTTCGTGTTTTGGTATCAATGAATGTTCGAATTGCCTCCGCAATATTTAGAAACATCGTGTAGGCGGATCGGGTTTTTCCCATTCGTACCCGGTTGTCATAACATTGAAAAAAAAATTTTAAAAATTCAGCAGCATTTGTTATTGAAGTGAGGTTTACTTCCAAGAAAAGAAACAAATTAGTTCGAAATACAATAATGCATTAACGGAAATATAATTTACAAGTTTGAGGAAGATGAAGGATCTCCCTCCAAAACGAAATTAAAGTTTGAGTGGGAAATGGGTTTCAGCGTTTACAAGTGAACGAGAGAAAAAAGTTATGTTTGTGATGTGAGGTTGTGAGTACGAGTGTAGTGAGATCAATTATAAATGATGTGAGGTTGAAATCCAAGGAAAGAAACAAGTTAGTTAGAGATAATATAATGCAATGACTTAAAGTACAATTTACAAGATTGAGGAAGATGAACGATCTCCCTCCATTACGAGATTAAAGTTTGAGTGGGAAATGAGTTTCAGCGTTCTCGGGTGAACAAATGAAAAAAGTTGTGTTTGTTCGCACAACCTGAATAGTGTTAGTTTACGTTATCGAAAGTAGTTGCGCTAAAAGTTAGTAAGTGAGTGCAGGTGGAGTGTAGAACAACACCACCCCACAGTCCAACGAAACAAGCGAACATGATTTAGAGCAAGAACGAATATTATATAAATTAATTTTGAATTATTATATTATTACACATTATTGTTCATTTCCCAAACAAAATAAATAAAACTAATTAAAATAAATTACATAAAGTATGAACAATGACTAGATTATTATTCGATCGTAACATATATGTGACGGTTATTGTGAGAAAATACGAACTGCCAACGGATCGAACTACACGAAAAGCAACGACAAAACCTACACTGACGAAAAGATTGAACGACGACTAGAAACACACATTACAAACACATAAATAAAAAGACTAAATATTCACTATTTCACGAATTTTATTCCACATAATATTAGCGGACATGTTGATGTTACGAAGGTTGATGAGCGACGAGAAGGCATACAAAACATATAATCACAGTTGAGTTACAAACACAAATATCACAGATTAATAATAACAACAAAAACAGTGTTGCCACAACATGTGATGTGCGAGAATAATAAGTCAGCGTATAATATAATTTGCTATTATTCTCACACGCCTCCTCAAATTATATTTATACGATAAAGTCAAAAATACTATTAAACAAATTTTTCTAAATTTATAAAGTCATTAAAAACAAAAATGACAAAGGTCAACAATAACACAACGAATTTACAACACACAAAAATATCAACACAAATGGTAAACATATACAAAAAGTTACATTAATTTTAACAGTTTACAAAACATATCAAATTTGGGCTTCGGGCAGCCCTTCGTGAAAACGTCCCCCAACTGTCGCAAAGTCGGTACGTACGAATACTTAAAATCTATATCTACGTGATTGCACACAAAACGGTACTTTACATCTATATGTTTGGATCTGCGAGTATTCCACTTTCCAGAGTGCAGAAGAGCCAGACAACTCTGGTTATCTTCATAAATCACAGCTCTGTTATTAATCTGAATGCAAAAGTCACTTAACAGATACTTCAACCAGATCGACTCAGTGGTAGCATCGCATATTGCAATCAACTCACTCTCAGTGCTAGATAGTGCCACAGTTGGTTGCTTCTTGCTAGACCAGGACACCAGTGATCCATAAACAAAGACACAGTAACCAGAGATAGACCGTCTTGTAGTGATACAGTTACCCCAATTGGCATCAGAAAAAGTTTCTAGAATATTGCCGTTATTATCATGTTCATTAGAAAATATTAATTTTTTATTTTTCGTGGTAACTAAATATTTAAGTACTCTCAATAAGTATTTATAATGTTCGTCAGTGGCACAACTGGAGAATTGGCTAAAATACGATATTGCAAAGCAAATATCGGGCCGTGATCCTAGCATCAGATACATTAGGCATCCCACGAGCTGTTGATAGTCGTTGTTGAGTACACTATCACACGCATTGAGATCCCTGTCCAATTGGAGTTTGGGGTCAATGGGTGTGTAGGTCGGTGCGCAGTTATCAACGCCAAAACGCCTAGCAACAGACTCAATGAGACCCCTCTGCTCAATTTCCAGTATGCCATCTTCACGATTGTGATTGATATTCAAACCTAAATATTTCTTGACCTTTCCCAGATCCTTACACTTAAACCTTTTATTTATTTCCTTTTTAAAAAATGTGATTTGTGTTTTGTTATTTGAGCTAATCAGGACATCGTCAACATATGTGAGTAAAAAGACTACAGTCCCATCACTTTTATTTTCATATATATATATATAAGCAGTCATCCGCCGTACTCTGCACAAAGCCAAGAGCAACAAGGAACTCGTTGAACAATTTGTTCCAAACCTTAGGCGACTGCTTTAGACCATAGATAGACCTATTCAATTTCAAAACATTATTATGTCTATCAATTTTAGTTTCTATCCCATCGGGTATCTCAAGATACACATCTTCCGAAAGAATTCCATTCAGGAAGGCACTACATATATCAATTTGTTCTATGTGAAATTTTAATTTATTGCTAACAGCCAAGAGGGTCCTGACAGTCGAAAGCTTCGCCACCGGCGCATACACTTCATTAAAATTGAAGCCCTTCTTCTGTTGGCATCCTCTGGCAACTAATCTAGCCTTATATAACACATCATTATTAATATCATATTTTTTATTAAAAATCCACCAACACGTGATGGTGGGGGCTTCCTTTGGACGTTTGGTCACTCGCCAAGTCTGATTGGAATTCAGGGCACTTATTTCCGAAGAAATAGCATCCCTCCACATCAGACTGTCCGGTGCAGCATTCGCCTCCTCAAATGTCAAAGGGACGCCATCCTCAGCAAGATATATATTGCTTGCTACTTCATCACGTTCAGTTGTTTCCTGTGGAAGACAGTCTAAATTCAAGTCACCATCAACTTCAATATTTTCTAAGTTTGATTCCGTGACTTCTGTGAAAATATCATCATCTTTAGTAAATTTATTTATATTATTATTATCTATTTTATTTTCGAAGAACTCAACATCTCGCGACAGACGTATCTCCCTAGCATTTATATCCAACAATCTATAACCACATGGAGAATATCCTACCATTATCAACTTTTCACTTTTATTTTTAAACTTATTAGAGT
This sequence comes from Ericerus pela, assembly GCA_011428145.1. Taxonomy (NCBI): domain Eukaryota; kingdom Metazoa; phylum Arthropoda; class Insecta; order Hemiptera; family Coccidae; genus Ericerus; species Ericerus pela. The sequence continues at coordinate 10,899 of WOFM01000396.1, forward strand.
CATGTTTGAATGACAACATATATGCGTTGCATCCAAACGTTTTTAATTTTTTTATAGTCAAATTTTTCATTAAACCACCTTTCATACGGAACAAAATCCTTGTTTGTGGGGCATCTGTTCACGATATAGGCGGAGCAAAATATGGCTTCTGACCAAAATATCTTACCAAGACCACTCTCGAATAACAGCGTCCTTGCCCTTTCACACAGCGTCCTGTTCATCCTTTCAGCTTTTCCATTTTGCTGTGGACAGCCACCAACCGTAGGTTCAACCACAATTCCTTTCTCAGTACAATATGACTGGAAGGTAGTGTTCAAGTATTCTGTGCCACGATCACAACGAAGTCTCTTTACATTACAACCAAATTTATTCGAGACCATCTCGTGATATTCTTTAAATTTTGAAAAGGCTTCCGTCTTACTTGTCAACAGGTACACACAACAAAAATTTGAATAGTCATCTATAAATGTCATAAAATATTTTGCTCCTTTATATGCAGGAGGATTTATAGGACCACAGAGATCAGTATGTACCAATTCCAGAGGCTTACTAGTTTTTCGTTCATGCCTCAAGAACGGTTTTCGGCTCTGTTTCCCCATCACACAGGGCTCACACAGCAATCTGCGGTTGGAGTCAACGTTCGGTATTAAACCTCTGTTTGACAACAACTTAACATCGTTCACGTTCAGATGAGCAAGTCGCCTATGCCACACAGTCAGTGGGCTCGACTCATCCTCCAATGTCAGATTACACGATTGACTAGTCATTTTCAAAAAATCAATGGTGTAAAGATCTGAATTCACGCTAACACCAGTGGTCACTATTTTTCCACTGCAGCGTTGGATGACATCGACAGATTCCTCTTTGAACAGGGTATCAAAACCCGACTTGCTCATTCGTTTTACCGATAGCAGATTCTGTGGCAGCTCCCGAGCATATCTAACATTTTTCAATTCAATTACTATTCCATTTAATAACTTTAATTTTACTGTACCAACAGATGTAATGGACAGAGAAACTCCTTTCTTCGCAACACAGATACTATGTGGTTTAATTAAATCAATGTAGTCACTGAATAGACTTATATCGTTAATTATGTGAATTGTGCATCCACTGTCTACTACGAACGTGGTTCGAGGCATCAAATTTACATCTCCCTTTGCATTACAGAACTCATCAATTTTGTTATTATTATTATTACTATTATTTACTGTGAAACTATAACCCACATCTGAGCAATCGTCATTACCATTAAAATTTTCATTGCACATCTGTGCAGAACTCCTATTATTATTATTATTATTATTGGAAACATGGTCATTAGAACGATTTCCGTTATTACTATTACTATTACAAGCGTCATTATTATTATTATTTCGATTTTTAGCATAGCAATTTCGTGCTATATGTCCAATCTTATTACAAAAGTGACATTTAATATTTGAATGTCCATTGTCAGCACCAGAACTACGACCATTTCCATTAAAACTATTATTATTATTGTTTTGTGAGTTAAAATTGTGATTATTATTACCATTACGACCTTCATTATTGGAAGATGAGTTATAAAAATTATTATTATTATGATTATTATTTCTACCTCGATTGAAACCACGATTATTATTTCGATTTTGGGACCTACCACGATTAAAACGATTACTATTATTATTATTATTACCTGAATTTCGTCCGATACTGTAATGATTACCGAAAAACACATTCTCCTCACCAGTGACAGCCACTGATGAAGGTTTTTGGGATGCAGAATTCAGAGAGTTACCTCTCACTGTCGATTTACTATCAGATGATAGTTCACGCTGGAAGTTGTTTAGCTTCATAAACACAGCATCCCAGGTGACGACTTCTGCATCCTCTATCACCACTTTGATCGGACGAAACTCTGCAGGCAGCGTTCGCAGCAATACCAATATAAATTGTTTTGTGGTTGTCTGGTCTCCCAATTTGGTTAATCGTCTACAACGGGCACGATAATCGAGTAGATACTTCTGCAAATCAGAACCAGAAACATACCGTTTTGTGTACAATTCACCTCGTAAATCCATGAGTGTTTGGTCGTTTCCGTTGTCAATCAGGTTTGTGAGCACGTTGAACATCTCCTTCGCAGTAGTGTACGTCTGAAGCATCTCCAAATATTCATCTGTCACGTTGTTGGCTATCAGGAACATCGCTTTAGCATTCTCCTTAGACCAGGCATCTCCCCTATTACGAACAGTAGGCAAAGAATCAACAATTATATTACTTAGTGACTCCTTTGCCAGCAGTAGCTCCATTCTGAACTTCCACGTTCGACCATTCTGCCCATTGAACGGCTCGATCATATTCTTCTTTCTCGCGTCCATCTCGTTTACAGGTTACGACGATCAGTTGCACCGCAAAACAGCAATTTCAGCAACTATCAGATACGCCGACCAACGATTCAACACAAACGAGATCACAGGAACATCGAGAAGTGAACATATCAAACAATGAAAAATGAATTAAGAAGCATGGTACTACTTGGGAGTGGCGAGCAGAATTCGACAGCACAACTTTGAAGACTCAAAACAATGGCGACCATGTTGACATCCAGGTACCTGGGCCCATAACCTGTGAGAAAATACGAACTGCCAACGGATCGAACTACACGAAAAGCAACGACAAAACCTACACTGACGAAAAGATTGAACGACGACTAGAAACACACATTACGAACACATAAATAAAAAGACTAAAAATTCACTATTTCACGAATTTTATTCCACATAATATTAGCGGACATGTTGATGTTACGAAGGTTGATGAGCGACGAGAAGGCATACAAAACATATAATCACAGTTGAGTTACAAACACAAATATCACAGATTAATAATAACAACAAAAACAGTGTTGCCACAACATGTGATGTGCGAGAATAATAAGTCAGCGTATAATATAATTTGCTATTATTCTCACAGTTATATATCGTAACAGAACAATCAAACACACAAGTTAGTTAAAAAGGTGTATTAGACATAAACTTTATAGAAGAGTAACAGTAATAAACATCAAAGATTAAAAGAATTAGTGTAACAGAGTAATCAAAAGGTAAACTTGATTGAAGTAGAATTAGAATGAATGAAATAGTACAAAACATGAGATTATATAGTAAGTAAAAAGAGGAAGGTTCAAGCGAATTTACAGAGTATTGGAGAAGGGTTTTGATCTTATTGGATAATAGAAATATATGTACAGTAAGTATGACCAATGGTCTCGTAAGAATATGACATAAAATGGGTGTTCACAAATAAATTAGTAGAAATTAGTATATATGCAAGATTGCAGAAATAGTGTAAACAAAAGATGAGTTCATTGTTTATGAGTAAACACAGTAACTGTTTATGTAGGAAATGATGTCATCAAACAAGTCTTGACTTGAAGAAATGATGTGAGAGTTAATGAATGGGAAATAATAGAAAAATAGAGAGAAAGTAATGATGATGATGATAATTAGTAATACGAAAATATTTCATATTATGAACGATACGAAAATATCGTACATAAA